>JARQOC010000004.1:102505383-102850614 GCA_033576535.1 Allobates femoralis
TTCAGTACAAAAATACATCACCAGAATTACTAACAGTACAGAAATACAGTATCACAACCACTTTTGGTACAGTAATACATAATCAAAGGCACAATCAGTACATAAACAGATCACCATAACCATCATCAGTACATGAATACATCAACAAGCTTAGTACAGCAATCAATTGCAATGTCAGGTTAACCCCATCTAAAATTGTATCACATGAACTTACCACTCTCAGTATGTTCTTAACAATGGTAAGGCGATACCGTGAATTTTCGTTAAGAGCTATCAGCAGATTATGGACGATACAGAAAACAAAGTATAAATGAAACGCGGTTGACATGCCCCTCCAGGGCCTTAGGATACTTGGAACCAGGCTTTGAGGCTTCATCACAGGGATCATAGGGACCGAGACCCGACTCCGTGACCCTGGCGGTGTCATTAAAAGTTTGGTGTGGGTGGCTCTCTCGCTTAAGGAAGGGCATCTGGTGTGGAGGGTTCATTCTGGAAGGGATAACTGGACCTGAGAATACTTGTTAATTTTATGTGGTGCCACCTGCAAGCTGCTGCTTTACAGTTCTCCTAGGGGATGATGGTTGGGAGACAGCAATGTTTTTAAGCCCTCTATGGGTAGAGCTGACCCCCTGGACAGCTTGAGGTGCCTGAGTAAAATGGTAGTTGTGTTTCTGGTGCTTTTGGATGCGTAAGAAAGTTCGCAGACACAGCGGGTTGTAGTCTCTAGTTCTTTTACTCACAGTCTTTGTGCAACAACCCACTGAGCACTGGGTTCTCGGAGGCAGAGATCCAGCTAGTCCGGGGTAGGAGGATGGTACATAACCGGCACCCCTTCTCTGTCCTTCCTCAGCCTCTTTACACTGCGCTTTTCTCGCGCCTTGCGCCTCGCCACACAGAGCTCTGAGCTAGTGACTGTGGGCTTTTCTTAGAGGTTAACCTGTAGTGTCTCCCCTTAGCCCTATAGTTGCTACCTTTTCAGCAGATGTGCGCGGAAGTCGTTCGTGTTGCCTTGGAAGTGCTACACAGTCTCTGGGTTGCTAGTTGAGCCTGGTCTGGATTCTCCACTAGTCGTGGGGTTCATGGTGCCCCTGTTCTTCACCCTAGTCCCTCCACTGCCTTGCGCTTGACAATGAATTTAAGTCCCACGAGTGGAATAATCTCTAAGACCCTCTCTTTCTCCTGGAGCCACCTGGGTTGTTTCTGCTCCTATGTCTGGCCTCTGGACATTTAAGTTCTTTCTTCTTGGACAGGCTTTCTTGCTCTAGCTTTCCTCCAACTCAACACTTGCTGTTCAACGGTCTCTCCTTAGCTGTTCTACTGCCTCTCCTCAGCTGGTCAACTCTCTCCTCAACTGTACAACTGTCTCTACTGCATTCTAGATCTTTCCCACTCTATTTATACCCCTTGCCACGTGTCCCACGTCATCTACGTGTGTTCTTCCTGGCCTCACTCCTTCCAAGTGCTCCCTCTAACTACTTCCTTCACTAACCAACCCCACTACAATGGTTCCCAGTGTGATCTGGGTGTCCCGGCACCGATCAGTGCCCCTCTTACCTGTGAGTGGGATACTACACCCTAACAGGGGTGCAGTAACAGTGTGGCGACTGGATCCTCAGGGGCGCCACACAGTTAGTATCACAATAAACATTTATATCAAAGTACCTTAAGGGTGACATATTTTATCATTCCTAATTGGATTTGTTATCTTTCTTTTCTCTCCATTTGGTCTACACAACATGATAACTTTGGACAGCCACAGATTGTCTCTATGGATTCTCATCTTCTTTGGAGTTCTTCAGCACATCTGGACACAATGCCCTTAAAAGTAGCAATATGATTCTAATGATTCTATCTTTCCTACACTGTGCCCCTGAATAATTGCCCCTCACTGTATTCACTGCACATAATAAGACCTGTACTTTTATGGAATATGACCTCTCTAATAAAATGTTCTCTCCACACTCTCTACCTCTATGAACAACAGTGTAACTACCCTTGTCAACCCTCATTAGCTAAAGCTACTGAGATCAGACATCTTAAGTATTCTCAACTATGATGCAACTTTTCTATATTAGGCCCACTCTTCACACTGTTGTATCTGACATATCATGGGGTGTTTCACTGTTCACTTTGCCTTTTCCTTTTTTTAAACTCAATAGGACTCATTCATACAAATAGTGTGGCCACCACAGATTGAAGTGGGTTCAGTACTTCATTAACACCATAGGTATTTTTATCTTTACATGCCTTGATGCTCTTTTTTCCTATATACCTTAGGATAACCACACTATGTACCCATGTATTTCTCTAGGAAATTTCTTGTGCCTTATCCTACTTAATCAGTTAAACGATAGTACATAAGTAGTGCTTGATTCTACTATTGAACCATTTAACCCACAGCTATTATCCTGTTTAATGATTCTGTGACTACACATTTGCATTGGACCTGATATTATGTCCCCCTTAAACCCAAATTTATTGTAAGATATATTTTTTAAACTATTTTGAAATTGTACAAGGATCCCCACTTTTTTGGGTTTTTTATTTCTGTTTGTACTATATGTTGTTTTGTAGCTCCGGAAAACCCCCGGGTTAAAAGACCAAAAGTAGGTGGGAAACATCGGGTTTGGAAAAGCTCAATCCAAATATAAAAAAGGGGGAAGGAAAACAAAAAAAACTCAAGAATAACAAATAATGGGGGAAATAACGTATTTATTCGTACAAATAGGGGAATTTAGTGAGGGGAAAATACACTCATTTCATCACTAGTGGTGAGTTCTCCTTCAAGGGGAAGTCTTCACACAGAGGCGGGGACAGACTTTCCTGCCTGGGATGATTTAAAAAATTTATTTGGTTTTTTTTGACAAAGTCCAGGCTATGGGGATTTGGGGATATCTGGGTAAGGGAATTTTTCACTGGTGGCCTGCCCAAAACCCCGGGGGCCCCTGGGGGGTCAATTTTAAAAAAAGGGGGTAATTGGAATGGGAAATTTTTTATTTTATAAGTTTATCTTTGATGCCACTTTTGTGGTTTTCCTGGTGATTTGCACCAGGGGCTGGGGTGGGGCCCCCAGGGGATGAGGGAAATGAGCAGCTAGGGTTGAAGCTCCCCAAGGCAGAGCGGGTTTATTTAGTGTTGAAAAATGGGGGGAAGGGAGGAGGGTTTTGGGCCCGGGGCTGTTGGATAACTGGAAAAGTCTTTTGCGGAGGGCCCGGGGGGGCGGGGGTTTTAAGGGAAACCGACAGGCACACCGCGGGTTTGGGGTTTTTTTTTTACCCTTTTACTGGTGTATTTTTGCAGGTAAACTTTCCATGGCACTCCCCGGGGTTTTTTTGGGGGTGCCCCTTTGGAAATTTTCCACAGCAAAAGTGGATATAAGGCCTGTTATTTCCTTCCCCAGGGTGTTTTAAAGGGGCCCCTTTGCCCCTTTGTGAAACCCTTGGCTGGCCCCCTCGGGCTTTTCTGGTCACCTTGTGCTGTCGTCAGGGAACCACCCTTTTAATGGACTCCCCATTTTGTTCTTCTTTCCAGGGGCCCCTTGCTCCCTGGGGGGGAGTGGCCTGCGAAAAGGATGCCTGGGAAAAAACTGAATTTTCTCCAGGGGTTGGGAACCCGGTTTTTCTTCAAACTGGGCCCAAAGGTGTTTTCTCCAGTAAAATCGGACCCCGTTTTTCCCCGGTGTGCTGTTTGGGTAAACCTTTTAACACTGGCTCCCCCGGTTCCCACTTTGTTTGCCCTTTTTTCCCCTTTTGCCTTCAAAACCCCCCACTCTTGGGCCTTGCGTACCACTCAAAAGGCCCTTGTTCAGGGTTTCCCCTGGCTCGGGCCTAAGGCGAACCAACCCCCACTACGCCCCTTCACAGCTCTTTTTAGGCCCTTGCCCCACTTTAACAAAAACTCCGCCCCGACCCCACCAGTTTATTTATAGGAAAATTTCCCAAAAGGGCCCAGCAAATTGAGCCCCCCCCTTACTGTGCTGGGGGGGGAAAGGGGGTTGTTTGTGTCTGTGTCCCCCTTTGTTTTTTAAACCCTTTTCTTTTGCTGTAGGTGAGTATGTGATCACTGAAAATATTGAGCAATAGTCCACTTTTTAGAAGACATAATGCAGATTATCTGTGAAACAAGTAAACCATTTTTCTGCTGGCATCGCATTAAAACATTGCTTATACTACTGGGAGCACAGATTTTATTATGAAATTTAGTATACTGTATGTTCATCATTATGAGAACATACATTGTTGATAAGCTTTCACTACTTAATTAGAGAAGCAGAGTATTCATAATTCTGATCTCAGTTTGAGGGAGACCGCAACTGGCCAAGAGGGAAATCCAATTAATTGTAAAGCTAACACCAAACTACAAGATTAGTGTGATATATTATTTATAACAGAAGTGGTTATTCAAGCTTCCAGCTCCTGTACTGACTGCAATGGACAAGCTGGGAGACTTGCATTTTTACCATTCTATAGAAGTAAAATCTAAAATCGCAATAAACATAATCATTATAAATAAATATTGCATGTATTTATTCTAATACTTATTGGATGTGAATTTCCACCTATTGTTTACATACATGTATTATTATAAATGATGAGCAAGCACTATTGTGCTAGAATAATCATTACTTGCATCAAGTGGGTCCGACATTCAAAAAATTAATTGTCATCTGGCATCATGCCCAGGGGTCAGTAATAGAGAGGAGTCTATTAGACTTCCCCATTATTAACCCAGTGTAGTAATTTTGTAGGAAACTCAAAGAATCTAACAGCGTAAGGCATTGACCAAACAGAGACAGGTTTTGGTTCAAAACTGTGATCTACACAAATTACCAAGCATAACACAGTACAGACTTAATACAGAAACAAGGAATGGCCAACAGCAGTAAGGCTAGGGTCACATTTACGGTTTGACCCTAGCCTACCGGATTGCGGTTTAAACATAGTACTTTTCCCAGCACCGCATAGCGTTACCGCTATGCGGTGCTGGATAATGCTGCCCCTAGTAACCCGATATTGACCTTCCCAACCAGTCACACAGGTAGCTGCTGGGAGTGCGCTTTACAGCGCCGCACAGGAAACGCTGCAGAAAGTGCACTCCCTGCAGCTTCCTGTGTGACTGGTTGGGAAGGTAAATATCGAGTAACTAGGGGCAGCGTTATCCAGCACCGCATAGCGGTAACGCTATGCGGTGCTGGGAAAAGTACTAAGTTTAAAGCGCAATCCAGTAGGCTAGGGTCAAAACGTAAATGTGACCCTAGCCTTAGTCATTTTTTCATTAAAAATGCACATGCGTTAACACATGCGTTAATGCAGGTGCTTGTATGTGCCATGCGTTAACGCATGCGTTTCCCATAGGGACCCATGTTAAAAAAATGCATGTGTTTTTTAAACAACCCATGCGTTTTTTACAGCACCCAAAAAACGCTGCATGTGTGGCGCCCCTGCAGCTAGGCGCCACAGAATGGTATTGCATTTATTATTTTTGTGTAATATTATTGTAAGTTGCTAGTTTAGGATTTCAATCTTATGGAGTCTATTTTTACACTCACTTAGGACCGCACCACTTAGTGTAGGGGGAACTGGTAATATAGTAGGTTCCACAGGTGGGGGCGGAGCTTAGGATAGAGTAAGAGTGACAGTTGACAGTTTTACCTCAGTCGGTGCTGGGAAGGCAGACAGAGTGGTCAGGCCTGGCAGCCCAGCTGAGTGGAGGGTACCCCATCTTTATATGGGGACCCAGGACAGAAGGCAATGGGCCAGGGCTGGTAGGAGCCAGCTGGTCATGTTGAGGGGACACCGGTGACACGGACAACCGAGGCAGCCAGGAGTTCAGCCCTGACTGAAAAACCGACGAGCTGTAGGCCCAACAGAAACGGGTTGCTGACAGCGCCACAAAGGTACCTCTCCCCTCAGGACTGAAAACCGGTTCAGGACACTAGAAGAAACTAAAAGGGACAGACATATACTGCGGTACTGGAAGGGAGCCTCTTTGCTATTTGTCCGGGTTGCCTTATCTAGGCTGAGTAGTGGACAGACCTTATCTTCTAGACACAGACCGTAGGACTGGCGGGGAAGCTCTTCAAAGGTGGTAAAGACTGAAAGATCTAGAGAAAGAAAGTAGTAGACCCTGAAAGACTAAGAGAGGACATCTAGAGACTCCATAAGAGAAACCCTGAGTTGGCAACAGCACCCTGAAACCAAACTGTACCGTGTCTTGTTATGCCATCAGTCGGTACCAAGTAAAGCAGAGTTTAACTAGAACTGTTTCTGTTATTCTTCCTGCCGCAGCCCAGAGGGCTTAACATCATCAAGCAGAGGGGAAAGAACTGCACCACCATTACCATCACTGTCCTCCCTCACCGTCTCACCACAACATCGCTGCCCTGAGGTAAAGCTCCACCTGTGGGGAGCTGTACCACACTCTGCTGCCCCCTCCATCACCTCAGCGGCTGGCTGGCAGCGCCGGTACCATCTTACCGGACTCTACAGGTGGCGTCACGTTCCCCTGTAAATAACCCCTTTAACCCCCACCGTTTACCATCAACATCTGGTATAATTGATCGCCAGGGCACGGCACCGGGGTCCCGACCATCCGTGACTCCCCACACAGTAGCCCCGGTGTCCGAGTCCCTCATCCACCCTAGCTCTGGTTCAATCACATGCAGTGTTTTTGGAATGGTGAAAAAAAAATGTCTTGTTAAAAAACGCAGCTACACTTAAGTGCACCATGCATGTGCGTTTTTTTAAACAGCTAAAAAATGCAGATGATGGCAAAAAAAACTGATATGTGTGAACAAGGCCTAAAAGTGCTATAGTGCAAAAAACATAATTAGGGTACTTAGTGACATATATATGATTATATAAATATGTAAAGTGTCCCACCAGCAACAAGGTAACCCTATCGGGATAGCACCTGCGTAACAATAGTACTAATACTTTGTCAGCGACATGAATCGACAAGGACAGGATCAAGCAGAACCGGGCCCCAACAGAGAACGCCATGCCATGGGAGGCCACACATTATATCATGTCCTTCTCAAGGATAGGCCACACCTATGATTGCAGGACTGGAACAAGCCATACTATTGTTAGGCAGGAACTGTCACAATAGAGTCACCTTGTCACTGGTGGGACAACTTACGCATTTATATGATCATAGCTATGTCACTGAGTACCCTAATTATGTTTTTTGCACTATAGGCTTTTAATTTTTTCATTTTTAGGGTATTTGCTCATTTGTGTTTTTTTTTGTAGTGTTTTCTATTTTAAGGCCAGTGTGAACTCGCACCACTGCAGAGTATCATCTTAGTTCCAGCCCTAGTTTTATTTATTCATGTTTTGTTGCAGTCCTGCAATTCATGTCGCTGACAGATGGCAAGGTAATCATATTAATGTTAGGCAGGGACAGTCACAATAGAGTCACCTTGTCACTGGTGGGACAGCTTACACATTTATATGATCATATCTATGTCACTAAGTACCCTAATTATGTTTTTGCACTATAGCTCTTTTCCTTTTTTCATTTTTTGGGTATTTGCTCATTTGTTGCTTTTTTTGTTGTGTTTTCTATTTTGAGACCAGTGTGAATTCACGCCACTGCAGAGTATCACCTTAGTTCCAGCCCTGGTTTTATTTACAGCTGAACAAGAGCAAGAACAAAATTCTCAAGCACTGCTCAAGAACACGGACTTAAATTATAAAGCAAGAAGGGGAGGAAGTACATAGACATAGTGAAATGGCAAACGCCATCTTGACAAAAGGCGAGGAAACACTGAAGGCAGACTGGAAAAGCCAGAAATCTTTACACCCTGTAATTATAAAGTAAAAACAAACACATGCTAACACAGAAAAAAATAATTTATTTGATTTAAGACTCCCCCACACTTTTCCACATTGTCCAATTTATTGAAAAGATATGTTGCCACAAAGCTCCAACATAATCCACATCCCACGACTGCAGTTCCTTTGTCTGTGTATAGCAGTAAAATACAGCTATTCACAGACAATATGACTATAACGCTCACTAGAGCTGTTGAGTCTCACTGAGCACAGCACTCAGGAGGCTCTAATGGAAGTTATAAATAAAACCAGAGCTGGAGCTAAGGTGATACTCTACAGTGGTGCAAGTTCACACTGGCCTCAAAACAGAAAACACAACAAAAAACAACAAATGAGCAAATACCCTAAAGATGAGAAATATAAAAAAGCTATAATGGAAAAAAAATGAGGGTACTTAGTGAGATAGATATGTTCATATGAATGTGTAAGTTGTCCAACCAGCGACAAGGTGGACATGAGATAATGTGTGGCATGCCATGTTACAGTGTGCTCTGTTGGGGCCTGATTCCGCTTTATCCTGTCCTTGTCACTTCACGTCACTGACAGATGGCAAGGTATTAGTACTATCGTTAGGCAAGGACTGTCCTGATGGGGTCACCTTGTTGCTGGTGGAGCAGCTTACACATTCATATGATCACTAAGTATCCTATTTATGTTTTTTTAGGGTATTTGCTCATTTGGTGTTTTTTTGTTGTGCTTTCCATTATGAGGCCAGTGTGAACTCGCACCACTGCAGAGTATCACCTTAGTTCCAGCTGTTTTTTATTTTTTTATGTTTTGTTGCAGTCATACAATAGTACATGTGGCCTACCTCTGAGCTGGACATGATATAATGTGCAGCGTCCCATGGTATAAGGTGCTTTGTGGGGCCCGGTCCTGCTTGATCCTGTCCTTGTCACTTTACGTCACTGACAGAAGGCAAGGTATTAGTATTAATGTTAGGCAGGAATTGTCACCTTGTCACACATTCATATGATCATATCTCCGTTACTAAGTACCCTAATTATATTTTTTGCACTATAGCATTTTTACTTTTTTCATTTTTAGGGTCTTGGCTCATTTGTTGTTTTTTGTTGTGTATTCTCTGATGGAATTTATAATCAGCATGCAGCTTAATTTTTTTCAAAATGTATTTATCTATTAATCTAAAGCAGGCTAAATAGTGTTTAGCCTGATTTACCCTACTAAATAAATAAATTGAAAAAATAAACAGCATGGGTCCTCCCTATTTTTGATTACCAGCCAAGGTAAAGCAAACAGTTGGAGGCTGTTATTACCAGGCTGGGAGGGTTCTAACAGTGAGGCTATGTTCAGACACAGCATTTTTGTAATCTGTTTTGTCTCTTTTTCAGTGGTAAAACTGATCTGCTTCACAAAAAAAGTATCAGAAACTCATCATCCATTTTTGATCCGTTATTGCACCACTTTTGATGCATTTTGGTCAGGTGCATTTTTTAATCCCATAGACACATGTTTCAATGGAAAAAGCGTATCAGGAAAACAGATCAATAACGTTAGGGTCAGACCCTAGCGGTTTGCATAGTTCTCCTGTGCGCTCAGCAAAAGCGCATATTTGGTCCTTGTGCGTGAAGCCGGCGGCTGCACTAAGCACCAGGTATCCATAGTGATGCAATACACAGCCGGCGCATAGCGTTACATTCCGTTATTGCTATGCGCTCAGGCTGAAAATTTCTACGTTTCAAGTGGATTCGTCAGCTGACGCAGGTCTGACCCTAGCCTAATTGACATGCTCATTCATTTTCTGCCCAAAAAACAGATCACTTAAAAACGATGTGCCTGAATACCAAATCTTGAAAACTCATAGACTTTGCTGTAAATCTCAGAAATTGATCCCTTCACTATATTTTCACTGCAAAACTGGATCACAGAAAATGGATCAAAAACACTGCCTGAACATAGCCTTAATGTTCTATCCCTCACATCTCTATCACAGGAAAAAGAAAGCATTACATGGGGGGGCACTAATAGATGTGCTTAGTCCCTGTTACACAGCTGTTCCACATCCAAGCTTTGTTACCCCCACACTAGTCTACTCAACTTTATTGTATTCCAGGTCAGGGTTTGCAGGTGCCCGGCATTTTCTCACGTCTTATCTTCTTCAGTCTGGACTTATATAAGGCTCAATTTTAGTGTCTCTGAGCTTTGTCTGCATGCTTCCAGTACTTCTGCAACCAACCTCCCAGTCAACTGTCTACCTGCGGCATCCAGTACTTCTGCTTCTGGTTTTCTGTCTGCCTGCAGCTACCAAACCTGTGCTACTGGTTAACTGTCTGCCTTCTGCTTCCAGTACCTCTGTTACTTGCTTTTTTGTCTACTCTCTACCTGTGGCTTCAAGTGACTCTGCTCCTTATCTCCTGTCTATCTGCGGCTAACAGAATCTGGGCTACTGGTGTCCTGTCTGCTTGTGGCTTCCAATACTTCAGCTACCTGCTTACCACATGCATCAAAAATGCCTGTTGCCAGTGTGCCTCCCTGGACGTTGGGCTTTGAGGATCTACTTCACCAGGTCAGCGTAACAATGATCCAGAGAAATTGATGCTCTTTGTATCTTCTCCTTACTATAACTAATGATAGCATATCTCACATAAGGAGTTCTATTGAGTCTAAATATCCTACCGGAATATATGGATATACTTAGATTTTCTAATCCGTACAACTCCTTAAAAAAGTAAAGTTATAACACTATATATAAACTTTACTCACTTCAGCACTAGTTCTTCATTTCACCACTTCTGCATCTTTTGACCAAATTATGGATACAGTTAGTCTGATTTCTTAACATTGTAACTATATGATTGATAACTAACTTTAAAGTCCAATTCTTTTTTTCTCACCAGGATTTTGATCCGCCATCAGCTGCTATTTTCCTATGCAGAGCCCATGCAGTTCTATGAAATGTAAAGGGTAGTTATTTTCTCAGGAGGATAGAAACCCCCACTGGCCTTTAACATTGCAGAGGAATCTACATCTTTGGTTTAGCAATTGCTCACTGCAATTCTGCAAATGAGCTACTAAGCTAATACCCTTCTGAACAAATTTGGCTGCCAGGGTGATTTGCGACAAGCATGTACAATTTATTGTGAAAAGCTGAATGACAGCTTGAATTATGAGCTGGTCATTAAATGTGTAGGATAGAAAATTCTGGATATACAGAAAGTGATTATCAAAGGAATTACAGTATAAGTCAATATAGTATGTTTATAGACAAGAAGTGTGCTTAGATAAGATGGACAGCCATTGATATTCACTATCTTATAATAGAGTTCAATTAGTAGAAAAATGAGCTGCACTCACCAGTATGCATCTTCACTTTTATTAAAGCCAGGTTACAGGCAGCATGGCAAGGGGAGGGAGTGTGGAGTACAGGTGGCGACAGGCACCATTTCGCAGCGATAAGCGGCTTACAGCTGTGAAACAGTGCCCATCGTCACCTGTACTCCACACTCCCTCCCCTTGCCATGCTGCCTGTAACCTGGCTTTAATAAAAGTGAAGACGCATACTGGTGAGTGCCGCTCATTTTTCTACTGATTGAACTCTTTAATGAACTGTTTTAGCTTGCACCACCAGTCGAAAGTGGATGCACCTGGTCCAAATTAGGACCTATATATGGCAACAGACAGCAGCGGTACCGCAGTGCCCCACGCTTTCCTTCTAAATATATTCACTATCTTATGTTTCTTTGTTTGGTCATTGGTATGAAAGCGTCATTCCATCAATGGAAAAAGACTTGACTTGATGAAGCAAAACATTATGGGGCTGATAGATCAAAGTGTTCATGCCACAAAGATGGAAGGAAAACTTTGACTGTAAAGTTGCACAAAAATGTTTTCACTTTTGGAGTTTTTATGTGAACATCAAGCAACTCCCCCAAAATGGCCGACTCTGGGAAGGAGGCGGGAAGGATGGGATGTGGCTTCACCCGACCGACAAACTCATGGACAGTGTTACGCATGAAATGTTGGTATGTCGTAACAGGTCTGATAAGACATATGAAGGCACACGCCAAAAAGAAGGTACATCAAGTTCATTAAATGGTGTATGCTTCTTAATGATTTTGTTACGTCTTATTCCTGCAAGCCCCTCATTAAGACTGGCATATGAAACATCAGTCAGTCTTAATTAATGGGGACAATGTATCAATGGACATCAGATAAAGGCTGTGTCTGCAGGGAAAAGAACACAAATGGGTCTAAGCAGTGGCATAACTTAAAGCTCATGGGCCCCCATGCGAAAACTCCAGTGGGGCCCCTAATTATTGCAAATCTTTAATAGCCCAGAACAAAATATTCAAATGGATCCAATTCCAAATATACTTATAAAAAAAAGATCTTTTTAAGAATGAAAAAATTATTAAAGATGCAGTACAACGGGTTTCAGCTGCCATTTATGCAGTTCAGGCTTCATCAGTTACATAAAACAAACAACACATAGAAACACTAAAACATTTTGCAATGCATAAAAATATCTTTTTCTCATAAATATTTTTGAAATTGGATCCATTTGAATATTTTGAGCTGATTACCGCCACAATTGATCTATCTTTATGATTGATTACTAGAATGTCTTATGTTTGGTCCACTAAAGTAAAACCGGTTTGTTGAGGTCCTAGTTAAAGTTCCAGTATAATAGGTTGATCATTAATGCTTCAGAAGCTCCAATAGAAAATTGTTACTCAGATAAACTTATTTTATGGTAAAATATTCTATAAATGTAATGGCCAGCAGTCAAAAACTTTAATACTGTATATGAGTAAAAGAACTCTGATGTGTATATTGATTACATGGCAGCATTATGTCTTGACTGATGACAAATATTTTATGCAGGCTCACATGTTGAGCCTACAAATTTGTTCACATTTGATGGCTGTTTTGATCAGTCATCAAGTGCCTCAAACAGCTGAGCGTGGATCCGAGATCCACTCACAACTGTTAATTAAATGTTACTGTTACTTAAATGTCACTGTCAATCACTGACAACAGCATTTAACAGGTGAAAACAGGAAGAGTGTCTTGTCTCGCCCATTGGCATACCCATCACATGATTGCAGGACATCGAAGGGAGATGAAAATCTCATTTTTACCATCCCCCAGTTCTCTGTATACCCATCCAGTCCTCTGTATACTCCCCCCAGTGCTCTGTACACTACCCCAGTGCTCTGTATATATTCCCCCAGTGCTCTGTATATATTCCCCCCAGTGCTCTGTATACCTATCCAGTGCTCTGTATACTCCCCCAGTGCTCTGTATATATTCCACCCAGTGCTCTGTATACCTATCCAGTGCTCTGTATACTCCCCCCAGGGCTGTGTATATATTTCCCCCAGTGCTCTCTATACTGCCCCAGGGCTCTGTATATATTGCCCAAGTGCTATGTATATATTCCCCTAGTGCTCTGTTTACCCTTCCAGTGCTCTGTATACTTCCTCCAATGCTCTGTATATATTCCCCCCAGTGCTATGTATATATTCCACAGAGTGCTCTGCATACCCATCCAGTGCTCTGTATCTCCCCCCAGTGCTCTGTATATATTCCCCCCAGTGCTCTGTATATATTCCCCCCAGTGCTCTGTATATATTCCCCTCAGTGCTCTGTATTTGACTCGGGCCGGCAGGGAAGGGGTTACTCAGATATCAGGAGGGTGGCTTCAGTGGGGGATCACGGCAGGTCGGGTCCCGGTTCTGTGCCCTGGGCACTCAATGGCTGATGGGGATGATGATTGGGGATTATACATGACGCCACCTGTGGTGCCTGGTAAGCGGTTACCAATGCTGCAGCCGGACGCTGAGGTGATGTTCTGGTGCAGCATAAGTAGTACGGCTCCCCACAGGTGGAGCTTTTCCTCAGTGCAGCGGGATGAATGAGGGGAGTTATTGTCCCCACTCTCTGTGGTGTCGCAGAGACCTTTCGGGCGATGGGTAAATGAAGCTAGACACCAATTCAGCTCAATAGTTCCTTTACTGGTACCAGTTGGATAAGGTACACGGTACAGTCCGGCTCTCCGTGGATTATAGCTGCAGGTTTAAGGGTTCACCACAGAGTCCGTCACAGGTGTCATTCAATTCTCCTTCTTGGTCTCTATGCACAATGGCTCTATGCCCTCCCACGCTGTAGTCTGGTCACCAGTCCCCAGGTCTTTTGCCTTAAGTCTCTGTTATCTCTAGGCATCTTGGACCTAGCTTTGGGACTGAGGTTAAGCTCCTTGTTGGGTGTTGTGGTTCCCTTATGAGGGCCCATATCGCGCTGGTCTGCGGTTTAGGATAAACCAAATCAAACCGCCTCTGCTCCAGAATACCGGTGTGACCTGGGCACTACAGACGGCTCCAACCAGACCTGGAGTGTCCCCTTCTTGTCTGGGTCACCTCTGCTCCTTAAAGGTGCCCTCTCCTCAGGACAGCAGGGTCCCCTGCCTCCATCCGTTCTGTCTCTGTCACCGTCTGACTGACTTGTGTGTCAACTGTCACTCAAGTCTCCCACTCTCCTAAGCTCCACCCCCCTGGGGCCTACTGAATTACAGTCCCCTGTGCTAGGGTGTCTGTGGGTGGGTTCTGTGGACAGACTCTGTAGTTCCCCCCCTCTACCTGTGACTACAGAGATGCTACACCTTTCTTTTGGGGTGCAGTACCTCCCTGTGGCGTCCTGCCAGGGGAGCACCACATATACCCATCCAGTGCTCTGTATACTCCCCCTAGTGCTATGTATCTATTCCCCCCTGTGCTCTGTATATATTCCCTCAGTGCTCTGTATATACTCCCCCCAGTGCTCTGTATATACTCCTCCAGTGCTCTGAATATACTCCCCCCAGTGCTCTGTATATACTCCCCTAGTGTGCTGTATATACTTCCCCCAGTGTTCTGTATATACTCCCCCAGTGCTGTATATGCCTCAAAGTAATGTATACCCCCCCCTCAGTGCTTTATATACCCCCAATTATGTATATATCCCTCAGTGCTGTATATCACACAGTGATGTATATAACTGTGTCGAGCCCCAGGCCCTGGGGTACTCGGGTATCAGGCTCGGAGGGGTTCGCGGGGTGACACTTCAATTTCAATAGAGGGGTTATGTACAAGGAAAAGAGTTATTGTCACATGATGCCACCTGTAGTATCTGGTGATGGGTCACCAGCGCCGCCACAGTCCTCCGGAGGGTGATGGTATTGTGGCAGGAATGGCAAAGCTCCCTACAGGTGCGGCTGGACCTCCGGGGCAGCGTAGAGAAAAGGGGCAGCTTGGAGTGGCATTTGAGGCCAGGGTAAGAAGCAGTAAGGCGGTCTATAGGGAGGCTGGGGACGGAGAGGAATAACGCACACACACTGAAGGAAGTCTCTTTTACCTTTTACTGATGGTATTCACAAGTAAAGATGTCCAGAGCACTGTCGGGTGACCAGGTGCACAGTGAGTCTCCACAGCAAGTGGGTATAAGGCCTCCTCAGGTTCCCTGCTGTCGCTGAAGCCCTGTCTGTATGCAACACGACTGGCCTCCTCACTTAATCTGGTCCTCTCCCGCTCTCCTCCTGCACGGTCCACGGGTTACACTCTCTGATCACTGCTGTGTGCTTCCACACTACGGTGTCTGGCTCCCTCTTGCTGGGTACGCAGGGAGACCTGGTGACTGAAGTCTCCACGGTGTGTCGGGGTTTTCTGCAGTCCTAAACTGTTCCTGCAGGTGCAGATCCCCGAAGTCCGGTACGTCTTGGGTAAACTACCACTAGTTCCCCTACTCCCTGGGCTAAGCTCCGTGCCTTCTGTCCCCACTCCTAGGCTTGGTTCAACGGAAGAAGGGCCACTCCGGGTCACTGGTTTGGGCCTAACCGCAGCACCGATCACCAGGACATCTTCGCTGCACTCCTAGTGTCTGAACACCCTAACTAACTCCTCCCCCAGCAGCAGTATTTATAGGGGATCTCACCTAAAGTCAGTGAGTCTAGCTCCCCCTACTGTGCCAGGGTGGAAGGTGTTGCATGTAATAGGTACCTGCTGTGCAAACCCAGCTGTGCAGTAGGGAAGGCTGTTGCTACCTGTGTGAGGAGAGTGCCATATATGCAAGGGCTGTATGTGTCCCCCCCAGTGATGTTCATACCCCTCAATAATGTCTATGCCCCGGCGTCTCCTGTGATGTCTATGCCTCCAGCATCTTCTATGATGTCTATGCCCCCAGAATCTCCTGTAATGTCTATGCCCCCAGCATCACCTGTGATGTCTATGCCCCCAGCGTCTCCTGTGATGTTTATGCCCCAAGCGTCACCTGTGATGTCCATGCCCTTAGCGTCTCCTGTGATGTCTATGCATCCAGCGTCTCCTGTGATGTTTATGCCCCCAGTGTCTCCTATGATATCTATGCTCCCAGTGTCTGCTGTGATGTCTATGCCCTGATGTTTCTAGTGATGTTTTTGCCCCCAGCCTCTCCTGTGATTTCTATTCCCCCCAATGTCTCCTGTGATGTAAATGCCCCTATGTCTCCTATGTGATGTATATGATTTACAAAAAATATTATCACAAAGAATTGACTGCTTTTCTGGCCAACATAAACCTGGAAAACTAGTTGTGACGTCAGCAAAATTAATATCTCCTAATATCTCAGCCTCCAGCCACATTAGAGGTGAGGTAATTATTTGACCAAATATAGCGGGGCAATTTTCAAGTTGATAATTTTGGGTGTAGAAATTTCAAAATATCCCCCTGCAGGAAAAAGGTTCGCCACCCCTGACCTAAGGAAATTAGTAAACACAGTGAAAACTAAAAAAAAAAGTTTAATAAGATATTTAAAAAGTTAAAAAACACAAAAGTTCAAATCACCCCCTTTTGCTCCATTGAAAATAAAACAATAAAAAAAAATGTAAATACACTCACTTGGTATCAAATATCTCCAATAATTCAAATTATAAAATATATTATTTGATCAGTAAACGCGTAGCAAGAAAAATAATCAGAACGTCAAAATTATGGGGGGTTTTTGTCGCCACAACATTGCAATAAAATTCAATAAAAGGCGATAAAAACCTCCTACCAAACCAGAGTTGTATCAATAAAAATGTCAACTCAGGGCACAAAAAATAAGCCCCCCTGAAGCCCCAGATCCCCAAAAATGAGATTGGTACAGGTCTCGAATAATGGCAACAAAAGTATTTTTTTTATTTTACAAATATCAGAATTTTTTATTCACCAATAAAATAAAAAAGAACATATATACATGTTTGGTGTCTGCGTGCTCATACTGATCTGGGGAATCATACTGTCAAATTCACTGCACTTGGACTTTCTTTCCCATTCTCCAGTACACTATGCAGCAGAATGAATGGTGTCATTCAAAAGTACAACTTGTCCTGCAAAAAACAATCACCGGGGGGTTAAGAGGTTAATTTTATGATTCATGTTGTATGTGTTATGCACGATAGTTATGTCTGGAGAACAATGATGTACAGAATGGCAGAATGCCCCGTATAGATTTTATATCAAATGCAAAATCGTAAGATTGAAAAGCTGCTGATTTTCTTATTCAGCAACTTTCTCATTCATCCCAATATTCCACTGTTGATCTTGCAGCTGCTATGATGATATCCCTCAAGCGTGACTTTTTATGTGATCTCTGTACTTACGGTATCTAATAATAAGCTTAAATATAAAAGATGATATGCATTCCTCTGAACTATACTGCTTAATGGACACAGTGTGAATTACCTGAAAAAAGGGCTGATCTTGCAGAAGAAAAATACAAAAGATATTCTATACTTAACTATTAATAAACTGCAAATTATTATTTTTTTTTTTATCAAAGTGGATGACAAAGTCTATGTATGTTTGCTAAGGTGAGGAAGTAGCATTGTGTACTATGTGTCGTTCAGCGCCATTGTGCCATAGGCATCATACAGAGTGAAAATGAAACAGCACATGCTATACAAGGTGTTGAGATGCCTAGGAGCGCCAAGCTTGATTGGTACTACATCTGTACCCTCCGAGACTTGTGGCGACATGTAGGAAGCAGCAGGCATGATGAAGCATTTGCAATGCAGTGACAAATATATATCATTTTCCGGAGGTACACCAACAAATGGTATCACTAATGTTCCCTGGTGCTCTCCTTAAGACTTTTATCACTTGAGAAACCAGTTTGAACATGCTTTTGTGTCTTTTTTTGTTACAGAAATCACTACATCAACAATACCAGTGCAATAAATAGGACTGGCGTGCTTAAACCTGGAAATAATCAATACCCAAACCCTGAAATCAAATAGCCAGTATCTTCATAACCTTGTTCTCATAAATAATAGTATTTCTTTTTCAGGCAAGTTGATGTACAGAAGACAAATAAAGATGAGTGAATCTGTTGGACGTCAAATTTGTCAGATTCACTTGAATAAGGTCATGATATAATTGATTTGTGTTGAATCAATGCAAACAGAATATGCTTTCTTACACTGTGGTGTCTTTTCGATCCCAGAGCATAATAAAGATATGTAAAGAGTTATACATACTTGGCATCTACCTGTCCTACCTCACAACCTTGCTTTGATCTTCTTCAGCCCAGTGCAGCTCCTTATTCTGTTCGGTGTCTTAGGCTTGTTTCACACTGATGTTTTTTGGTATCCGTGTGAATTCAGCCCATATTGGATGCTCCAGCATCAGTTTTCGTCCTCATTGACTCTCAGTGGGGCAGAGATACTTGCTTGTGCATTTCCCCCTGATCCAGGTGTCATTAGATTTTTCACCGGGACCAAAATCGCATTTCATTGCAATTTTGGTCTTCGTGACAAAACCCATGTACACCCAGACCAGGGGCACTCGGGGTAGATTTGCAATGGGACTCAATGTAACCCAGATTCGTGGGACTCCAGATTTTGCTGGGTATGGACTCTGGATCCGGTTTTAGAGCTGTGCCTGCCCAGAGCGCAGTTCTAAATGACACGCCCCCTAGAAGGCATGTTATTTGTCCTGAAGATAAGCACCCGGAAGCAACTGTCTGCCCCCGAACTGGTGTTATTACTGATCCAGGAGCCCGGGTCACTGATAATACCAGTGTCAGTGCATCAGTTTGTGCACTTGTGGGGGGATGTGGGGAAATCTGGAGGGATGCTGGGTTTACCTGAATACCCCCGGATTAAAAAAACATTGTAACACATAGAAAACACATACAAAAAACCTTTAAAAGTGTCCAAAAAGTGACAAACTACTCAGAAGATACAACAAACATATGGAAAAGTGAAAACTACATATAAAAATGCGTAAAGAAGAGAGATAGACGAGTAAAAGGCGGAGGAGACACAGATATAGGAATGTCATGCCCTTCCAAAATCAGTTTTTACCGCAGTAGTTGTAAGGCATCATGCACACGATGAGTAGTTGTTGAGTTTTACTTCAGTATCTGTAAGGCCAGAAACAGAAGGGGTGTGTGGACACCAGGCTATGTACCTGGTCTGTAGCTGGGGCATGACACAGGCTCCGGGTTACCGCGCCCCATCAGCGATCATTGGTGGAAGATGCTGCGTACTGATTGGCTGTTCCTTCACACTCCGCCATGTCACAAGCGCTTATTCCGTGCCACAGTCCGATCACTACTACGTCACGTCTTGGCCATCCGCCCTTTGCGTCGTGCCCAATCAGAACTCTCTTGTGTTGGCCAATGGTTGTGTTTTGGGCGCGGCGTGATGGACTGTGGCACGCCTATATGTTTTACCTGCTGCCTTTGTTCTGCCCAGATTACCCTGTGGTGGCGGCGTGTGAAGATGGTAGGCTAAGCTACAGATGGCTACTTGTGGCACCCGGCGGTGTATCCAGAGATAGATGCAACCTACCCTAGCGCACCTTGTTGCGGTGTGTAAAGATAGTGCGATTACCGTTTGCAACCGTTTGTGCGTGCTCGTGCACGTGAAGTACCCAGTTGTTGCCACCATCCAGTAGCGCCGTGTAAAGGTACCATTACACGCCGCTACTGGATGGTGGCAACAACCGGGTACATGAGAGAAATGTATCTTGCACCGCCAATTCAAAAACTCAAAAACAGGTTGGTTTTAACCTGATGGTAACAGGCGTGTAACAAGATGGTTCTTGCAACACCTAGTGAACTCCCTGGGGCGTGACACAGCCTCCGGGATACCGCGCCCCTTCAGTGATCATTGGTGGAAGCTCCTGCGTTACGATTGGCTGTCCCTGCATAGGGCGGCATATTTAAGGAGATGACCAGTCACACTACACCATTGCAATAGTATCATCATGTATTAGCCAGCCTTCCTGCGCTGGCTGGCCAATCATGATGCTATTGCATTGTCCAATCATCATACGAGCGTCTTGTAATCCAAAACTTTGGCACGCCTATGTGTTGTCCCTGCTGCCCCAGGTCCTCCCATATTACCTTGTGGTAGCGGCGTGTAAATGAGGGAAGGTGCTCTACAGAAGGTAACTTGCGGCACCCGGCGGTGCCTCCAGGGATAGATTAAACCTTCTGCAGAGCACCTTGTAGCGGCGTGTAAAGGCGGTGTCAGGTACCGTTAGCAACCGTTGAAACGTGCACGCGCACGTGAGACACCCGGTTGTTTCCAACCTTCTGTAGCGGCGTGTAAAGGTACCATTAGAGATAATCTGCAAAGAGGAGTAGACCAAGATTCCTCCTGACATGTGAGTAAACCTCATTATCAACTAAAAAAGTCCAACTGCTGTGCTTGCCAGCAAGGGTTTTGCAACCAAGTATTAAATCTTGTTTGCCAGAGGGATCAAATACGTATTTCTCTCTGAAAAATGTAAATATATTTATATAATTTAGACAATGAGATTTTCTGGATATTATTTTTGATTTTCTATCTCTCACTGTTAAAATTTATCTACTGTTAAAATTATAGACTTTTCATGTCTTTGTCAGTGGGCAAACTTACAAAATCAACAAGGGATCAAATACTTAAGGTACCGTTACACGACGCAATATCGCCTGCAATATAGCACCAAAGTCACGTGGTGTGGTCAATTGCAATCGATATCATGAGTGCGTCGTGTCATGTAACAGGGAGATGTGACTGCAATTTTTCACTGGAGCAATATCGCCTGATTTATGTGCAGACAATTAAATCAGGCGATGTTGCATAAGCGATGTGGCATGATTGTGCAGTGTGACGCCACAATAAGGATGTTGTAGGCGATTTCACTGATCATGCAACTAAGGCCATAGGCGTGCTTGTGGGTTGTGTTTTCCGCGCCTCATCTATGCCAATTGGTGCCTAGTATTGTCTGGCGATTGGATGGCCCTGGTTAAGGCGCCATCTTTGATTATCTGTGATTACACCACTACATTAATTTTGTTCTTCTTCTTGTGATGTCTAGAAAAAGCAAGTATAGAAGGTAAATCTGTGAGAATACCCTCTTGGTAGTATGGTGGATTACGTAGGCACGTATTTGCAAGGCGAAAAACATAGCGTCGCAACAAACAATGTATGCACTGCCAAACAGTGCAAAGCCAGCATGTGAAATCCTCATTGATGCTAGCTGCAATCTTCTTCCTACATGTGGCACATATATATAAATGCTGAGTCATGTCAAACCCCTTATTAGAATAATTGTCACATATGTTTGCCCTGTTCGACGCATCAGCGTTGCGGTGTTGAACTGTATGTGACGCTGCCGCGTTTAGTGTGGCCACCCACTATGTGCGGGGGCGACTCCTTTGCGGACGTACAAGTGTCCTCTGCGTAGATATCGTGCACCATGATGTCATTACGTCGTTGGATGTTATGCCCTGCCTTCTAGGTGCTTTCCAGTCCCCTTCACAAAGATGGCTGCCGCACAGCGCTCTGCAACATCATGACAGGCTGGACTACTGGTGTGACGTCCCACATCAGCACCCATGCCTGCATAAGATGCACATCGTGCGCAAAGTGCCGAGGGACCTGCATAGGAGACTGGGAGTGGAGCGGTCGGCCAAGCAGATTACTAAGAAGGTGGCCGACATGAAATACAAGCCAGGGACCGCATTGCCGCCATCCAGACACTGCGTGGTGAGTATTATGTGAGTATTATGTGACGGCACATACACACCTGTTTACTCACAACACAATGTACAGTTGTGGCCAAAAGTATTGACACTCCTGCAATTCTGTCAGATAATACTCAGTTTCTTCCTGAAAATGATTGCAATCACAAATTCTTTGGTATTATTATCTTCATTTAATTTGTCTTCAATGAAAAAACACAAAAAGAATTGTCCTAAAGCCAAATTGGATATAATTCCACACCAAACAGAAAAAAGGGGGTGGACAAAAGTATTGGCACTGTTAGAAAAATCATGTGATGCTTCTCTAATTTGTGTAATTAACAGCACCTGTAACTTACCTGTGGCACCTAACAGGTGTTGGCAATAACTAAATCCCACTTGCAGCCAGTTGACATGGATTAAAGTTGACTCAACCTCTGTCCTGTGTCCTTGTGTGTACCACATTGAGCATGGAGAAAAGAAAGAAGACCAAAGAACTGTCTGAGGACTTGAGAAACCAAATTATGAGGAAGCGTGAGCAATCTCAAGGCTACAACTCCATCTCCAAAGACCTGAATGTTCCTGTGTCTACCGTGTGCAGTGTCATCAAGAAGTTTAAAGCCCATGGCACTGTGGCTAACCTCCCTAGATGTGGACAGAAAAGAAAAATTGACGAGAGATTTCAACGCAAGATTGTGCGGATGGTGGATAAAGAACCTCGACTAACATCCAAACAAGTTCAAGCTGCCCTGCAGTCCAAGGGTACAACAGTGTCAACCCATACTATCCGTCGGTGTCTGAAAAGGGACTGTATGGTAGGATACCTAGGAAGACCCCACTTCTTACCCCGAGACATAAAAAAGCCAGGCTGGAGTTTGCCAAAACTTACCTGAGAAAGCCTAAAACGTTTTGGAAGAATGTTCTCTGGTCAGATGAGACAAAAGTAGAGCTTTTTGGGCAAAGACATCAACATAGAGTTTACAGGAGAAAAAAGAGGCATTCAAAGAAAAGAACACGGTCCCTATAGTCAAACATGGCGGAGGTTCTCTGATGTTTTGGGGTTGCTTTGCTGCCTCTGTCACTGGACTGCTTGACCGTGTGCATGGCATTATGAAGTCTGAAGACTACCAACAAATTTTGCAGCATAATGTAGGGCCCAGTGTGAGAAAGCTGGGTCTCCCTCAGAGGTCATGGGTCTTCCAGCAGGACAATAACCCAAAACACACTTCAAAAAGCACTAGAAAACGGTTTGAGAGAAAGCACTGGAGACTTTTAAGGTGGCCAGCAATGAGTCCAGACCTGAATCACATAGAACACCTGTGGAGAGATCTAAAAATGGCAGTTTGGAGAAGGCATTAACATCCACGCCAAAACAGAAACCAAATGCACTTACAGGATGCAGTCAGAGCCCAAATGTGAAGCAAGCCTAGGTGCAGGCTAATAAATCACCTCAACCAGCATACAATGGGCCTGCATAGAGCTCCATTCACACTGATACATATGTTGCAGAGTAGCTGAAAGCCACCCAACCGCTCTGCTGCCTGAGCATTGGGCTGCACAGTAGGATGCTTCTGCACCACTAGATGAATGGCGCCTCTAGGGGCCCAACTGCACCCTGGATGGATAAAAAAGTGCAAAAAGTTTTTTATGTGATAAACAAAAAACCTTTATAAATGGGATATTGGTTCATGTATTGGCCAAGACATTTAAGCTGATGATCCATGTCACGGATTCCCATGCTCATCAGTCCTATCTAAATTGTACAAAAACTACTAGAAAATAAGCAGCATCAAAAAACCTTACCATCCATGCCAAAAACAGAAACCAAATGCACTTACAGGAGGCAGTCAGAGCCCAAATGTGAAGCAAGCCCAGGTGCAGGCTAATAAACACCCCAACCAGCAAGGTGTGGGAGGCGACTTGCCATGCATACAATGGGCCTGCATAGAGCACCATTCACACTGATACATATGATGCAGAGTGTCTGAAATGCTGTATGACCCTCTCGACATCCATCCATTGTTGATCATCCAGCCGGGACACTTGTTCACTCACCATGTGCCTAATCCCAGTGCTAGGGATCTTATCAAGGTTCAGCAGCACCCTCTTTGCCCAGTCCCCCAGCTGTGTAGGGGGTGGCAGTGGTCTCCTTCGCCGAACCCCCCTGACTGGGGCCAGGGTACAGCACTGGGACCAGGCTCCCCCCCCCAGATGTTGATTGGGGAGGGTGGTGAACAGATGTCCCCTCCTGACTGGACCCGACGTCTTGAGAGTCCTGAAAATAAAATTAAAACCATGATATGCCATTTGCATATCATCAAGCCATTATTTTAACACTGCTATTTCCTTGTGTTGTGTGTGTTCTCCATTATACAATATGTGGCCATTACAATGCTATATTGCAACATCTATGTGTTACATGCAGCTTTGATTCATCTACTCACATGAGAAACCAACATTCTCATGCATATGTGTTAAGAATACATCAATACACTATATATAACAACATTCTGTGACCCAACACGAAAACATACCCTGTACTGTGTCAAACACTCTAACGTTATATGTTTGTCATATTCAACACACCACAAGTGTCTGCAACCACCATTGAAGCCTGTGTGGACAAAACCAAATTGACAAGTACCTGTTGTGGGGGAGCCGGGTCTTGGGGAGTGGCGGAGGGGTTTTGTTCAAGGTCCCTGCTGCACAGTGTAGGCTGAGGGAGCTGCTGGTCCTGGAGGAAATGGAGGAGGTCAAAGTATCACAAGCGTGGCACATACACCTCCTCCGCTCCATTCCCGGACCACATAGATCTTCGTACTGCATTCAGCTCCTTCTTGTACACTGTGCACAGGTTCCTGATCTTGGATTTAGCAAAACTCAAATCCACCCACTCCCCAGGGTGGTGCTGCTGGGAGAGGGTGATGAGCTGGTTATACGCCACTCCCCTCACCTGTTTGTTCTTGTACTCAGGTGAGGTTGTCTGCCACAAACACTCTTGCTCCTGGTACTTCGCAATGAAGGCCCGGACAAAATCCTGGTTCTCAGCCCTCTGAAACATGAAAACACATTATGTCAGGAACACACACATGTATGCGTGATGTTTCATTAGCTAGGCAATCATGGCCATGTTGTCTCTTGTGGACAAATGAATGTGGTACCACACATTTCATAGTACTAGGAACCAGTAAACAACAAACTAAGTACACATTGATAAGATTGTGCAAACAATATGTACATAGCTCTGGCTGGTAGAACACCATGGTAATGGTATTTTAAAGTTCACATTCTAAGGCCGCACATCAAATGTGCATTGTTTAAAGTATGATGTGCCAGTTTAGGCACCCATATTTTTAATTTTTTACAATACACATTAACAGACCTAACATTTGGAAAAACCATTCATAAATGCACTTTCTGCACACCACAACATATGTGATGTCAACTGTGGGGGTGTACATTATGAGGATCACACCCGTCAGGGGCTGAACATGTGACATCCGAAGATAAGCTGGCCCATTATAACACAAAGCTAGCAGAAGGTAACAACAACATTACCACATGGTTTTGTAGTGAGTGCTAAGATCAGCCCATACAGATAAAAGAGATGAAGAGGATGAGCAGTCATCAATACATACTGTCAGTCCTGCAGTGCCAGAAGAGGAGACGCTACCACGTCGTTGCATGTGGACATGTGCAACAGGCTGGAGCTGGCACATCCATCTTTTAAAGGGCGCGCCACCAATGACATCGCAGAAGAGTCCGCCAATCCGAGGCTATGGGCGTGGCAATGAAAAAACGCAACATACAATTGGATGACTCAGGCAGCCTGTAATTGGCTGGTTTCCCCTATGAAAATGGGCAACGCCCGAACAATGTCGTGTTTGCTCCCCAGAGCCATTGAGTAAGTATTGATGTGCACACCTGTTTGCGGATATGCGGGCATCTCAAGTGCGTTATGAATCTATAATAGTAGCTGTTCTGTGTTGTAATGACCACCAGGAGCTCAGGGCCCATTCACCCACTGTTAACAGCTCCTGTACAGTTGATGGCCCCTATTAGGAAGGTTGTGGGTGGTTTAACCATGCATGATTGTTTGTGGTAACTGAACATCCATTTTTTGTAGTTAACCCTGGCTTCACCACCACAGTGTGGCCCTGTGAAACTGTGGCCTATATACCAAGGACATGCAATGTAGTAGCACTGGTTGTCACCACACATTGGATGCTCAATGATTCCCATCCATGCAGCATTGTTGAATGACCATATGTCATGTATATGTACAAACAAAAGCATCAGCAAGCATGAACCTCTTGTGATGTGTAATGTTGGGTTCACAATGAACCCATTTTGATGTGCTTTGCTTGGTTTGGACACATACATATTGAGTGTGGGCAGCCATGTGAGCCATATTGTTATTGTACAGGCTTTCTGTATGTCCATTATTTGTAGGGTCTACATGAGGAGTAGGATGGGTTAACATATGTGATGTAGGTGTTCGGTTGACAGTCACACTGTAGTGTGTACATTAAGGGAGGATGCACATAATTAAGTGGGTTGGAACGTTACAGCACAACCATAAAAGTGTGTATTTGAGGGTTGAGAGAGGACTATGTACATGGGGTATTTGAGGTTATGTCGTGTTGCAATGCCTCCATGTGCTCATATTTGTTTGATCTGCTTTCACACTGACAGAGCGTTTCCAGCAGACATTTGACGTCATGCATCGTGCAGCAATAGCAGTAGTGGCTGTGGCCATGGTGGAGGGTGCCTTGGTGACGGATGAGACAAATGAGAGACTGCGGAGGCGTAGATGATAGCGTATGTGTGGTCTCGGGATTGGCTCATGCAAAAGCGCCACCTGAGTCACATGGGCCTGGTCTGTCAGCTGGAGGACAGGAATCCGCAGGACTTCAGAAACTATCTCCGAATGTCCGAGGAGTCTTTCCAATTCCAATTGGACTTGGTTACGCCACATATTGCCCGTGAGGACACTGGCAACAGGACGCTCGATGACTGACCTGCAGTATTCAGCTGCAGTCTCATGCCCACTGTTGAGCCGCCTAATCCCTGACATGTGTGAGGCCATTGTGAGGTGTCTCTTGCCAACCTATATTCATTTTCCAAACACCCCTGCAGAATGGTTGGAAGTTGCCACTGGCTTCCGGGAGAGGTGGCAATTCCCAAACTGCGGGTGAGGTGCATTCGGTGGCAAGCATGTGAGGATCACACAACCCCCCAACAGTGGGTCGTAATATTATAATTATAAAGGGTACTTCAGTGTGGTCCTCATGGCCCTCGTCAATGGCAACTATGAGTTCCTCCTTGTGGATGTGGGGATGAATGGGCATCTGACTGATGGGGAGGTTTGGGCACAGACTAGGGATGAGCGAATACCTTAATAATCGTGCTCGCTATACTCGCAACGGGTAGGTAGCGGTACTCGCTACTCGTTGCGAGTATAGCGAGTACGAATACTTTCGCAGTGTATCTATAGATACACTGCGAAAGTAGCCTAAAAGTGAGTAAAAGTTGTTAAAAAATAATAAACTTACATACTCACCTGTCCGACGCCTGCACCGGGACTGGTAGAGAAGCCATCCGATCGCTGGACAAGGACCTTTCACTACCAGCCAATCAGATGGCCGATAGTGATCTGGCCAATCAGATGGCGCTACGTCACAACTACGTCATTGCTAGCGGCCACCTGATTGGACAGTTTGCAAGGTCCTGATAGTACATCTAGGACTTTGCAAATTTGCCAATCAGGTGGCCGCTAGCGATCATGTGGTTGTGACGTGGCTGGTAGTGAAAGGTCCTTGTCCACCGATCGGATGGCTTCTCTGCCGCTCCCGGTGAAGGCGTCGGACAGGTGAGTATGTAAGTTTATTATTTTTTAACAACTTTTAATTACTTTTAGGCTACTTTCGCAGTGTATCTATAGATACACTGCAAAAATATTAGGACTACTCGCTACTCCCGAGTACACATAAGTACTCAGAGAGTAGCGAGTAGCCCGAATACCGCTATTATTCAGCGAATACCGAATAGTAGCAAGTATACTCGCTCATCCCTAGCACAGACGTCCTTTGGCCAAGACCTTAGGAGCGGGTGCCTGAACTTACCCACTAATGATGACACCACTGAACATCTTAACTTTGCCTTTGTGGGGGATGAAGCCTTTCCACTTCATGCCAACCTACTGCGGCCATATCCCTGTAGGACTCTGACCCCTGAGCAACGCCTTTTCAATTACCGGCTATCCCGGGCACGTCGTGTGGTTGAAAATGCGTTCGGGATCATGGCCAATAGATTCTGCGTGTTTCATACTGCTTTAATATGAAACTGGAATCTATCAATATAGTGGTGATGGCGTGTTGTGTGCTGCATAACTTTCTGCATCATAGGGATGCTCAATCATACACGCCAGCAAGTTTTGTAGATTCAGCGGACCCTGCAACTGGGGAACGCATGCCAGGTGAGTGGCTTGTAAACAACCCTGGCATAGCGCCACTCCAGCCACTGGGCCAGGGCCGACCTCAGCAGGATGCCAGGAGCAGCAGAGACAGCTACTGCTCGTATTTCAATGGCCCTGGGGTGGTGGCCTAGCGGGACCACCAAATGTAGGATGTGGGTCATGGGTCAACACAGTAGACTGTGTTTATTTTTGTTTTCACCCTATGTTTATGTGTATGTTTGTTTGTTTTTTTAGTTAATTTAAACATTTCTTATGTGACTTATTTTGTAGTTATGTATTTAGTGTCAATTGTGCCATATTACTTGTCATGTAAACACTTGTATTTTTGTTGTGTGTTTTTTATTATTATTTTCATTTGTGTGGCCACACTCATAATATAATTTTTCTGATCAGACAAATGTGTGTGATTATTTAATTGGCACCTAAGGACAGTAGCACATGGCATTAGGCTGTGCTGCGAGGTATGACTGTACAATGGTATTTGTGGGTCCCTGCAGCATTGTGTGCACATGTACAATACACAGGTGTAGAGGTTTTCCGCATACTGTATGCTGTGTGTGCCTTTCCCAGTCTAGATAGCTGCATGTAGACATGGGTATGTGTACACACATATGGGCACTTGCATTGTGTACGATTTAAACATATGTACATATCTGTCCACACATACATACATGTATGCACACACATAGTTAACACATGCAACGTTAAAGTGCATACACATGTACATACTTGTTGTGTGTAGCTTACCTACTGCAACAGCACACGTACACAATGTCCATACATATTTGCAGTACACACTGCACCACAATAGCGTTCTTGTCTGCCAGTTTGGCGATGCCGCAGTGTCTTGCAGGAGCTGCAACAAATGACTAATGACATGATTAACGAGATGGTGAAAAGGCAATTGCATACATGTCGCCACCATATTGTCCGACACGGCTGACCAATGGTAACGCACTTTGGCCATCCAATCGAACTAGTGTGGGCGCGGTTACAGAAACTCAGGTACGCCTATCTCCTAGGCTGTGTCAAACAGTACGCCCACATTTTTAATGTGATTGTGCTGTGTGACGCCGCAACTACGATCGTCAACATATACTGTGCAATTTGCCGGGCGATTTCCAGGACGACGGATCGTCAGACGTTGCATGTGCGATTGCAACACATGACATCTCCTAAGCGATGTTGGCAAAGTGCCAAAAACGTGCGCGCTCCCGTGAAATTGCAGGTGATATTGAATCGATATTGCGTCGTGTAACGGTACCCTTATTTCACCGACTGTATCTACAATAAAAATTACTGACCTCTCCATACTTTGTAGGAGGGAAAACTTGCAAAATCAGGTAAGTATTAAATCCTTCTTTTCCCCACTGTATATCTTTGTTAGTCCTTTTCATGAAGCTGCACTTGTGTTTGCTTTAGGCATTTGCATTTACCTTTGAAACAGCGCACATATCTGCATTTGTTGTATAACGAAATGTAACTATGTTTGAGTCTGAAAACATTTCTTTGAGAAGAAAAAAAGGAGACAACTTGGTACATACTTGGAATCAAAAATGTTGACTTTTTCTGATTCTTTTGTTCTCATTTGAGCAGCAACTGTGTCTGCTTTTGATACTGTCGTTATCATGTGACCTTAGGTTATTTGCCATGTGTTCTGTTTTGGCATCGTACAGTATACAGCTGACATGGCGGTGCTAATGTGGAAAGCTTTTATGGTAGAACAATTATTTTTGTAGAACTATTGACGACAGGCACAGATGTTGGAAGAATACTTTTGCTTCCTATTATTAGTATAGATACTGAGTTTGACAATTTGGACAGAGAAGGGGGTCGCTATTATAAGAGGTAATTTTGCCTGATTCTTCAGTCGGTTACAGAATGTGAATTGCAGCAAATCAGTACAAATGTAAAGGACCAAATGCTAGAAACCTTGTCCATTAATTGTAGCTCATTGTAAAACTGGTCTAGGCAGGGCCACATCATCAATGAGGGCTAGGCACATGTGCAAGACTTTGCGGATGTTCTCTTCTACTTCTGCCATGCTGTCTTTTACCAGTTCTCACAGGGGGAGGGGAAGAACTCTCAATTTTAGCTGTTTTACTATAATGTGGAACCTCTTTAAAGAAATTGATAGGCAGGTATTTGCTATGCAATTTTAAAGTAGCATATCAATGGCCGGAAACTCTGTATTTGGGGATGTGCCATTTCTAACACTCTGTATTGCAGTTTAAATACAGTGATTTATCAGCAGGAGAGTATCAATGCTCGGACTACAACACATATGCCAATCTGTGTGACTCCACCAACTGATTAAAAACCCTTTAAAGGGATAGACAAGGGCGCAATAGGGTCTTAGATACCAGATGTTAATAATAAATAAAATAATTTTTATAGGAATAGTTTTTATTCTCAAAGGGTACCTTTACACGCCACAACCATAGGAGACATTTTTGGCGGCAATATGTCGCCCTGGAATTATCGCCGCCAAATTGCCTCCTAATTGCGGAGTGTATTTCGGGAATTTGGCGGCGATAAACCAAATGTCACCTGGCTCCGATTTCAGAGCACTGCTGTGAAATCGGAACCAGGCGACATTTGGTTTATCGGCGCGAAATTCCCGAACTACACACCGCAATTAGGAGGCAATTTGGCGGCAATAATTCCAGGGTGACATATCGCCACCAAAAATGTCTCCTGTGGTTGTGCCGTGTAATGGTTTGGTTTTCGATGGGAATATTTTAATAAATCAAATGCAGAAATAATCTAATTCTTAGAATCGGCTCTTTAATTACCAATGTTCACTTTAGCACAATCACAAGACAACTGGATACACATCTGCCAATGATGAAAAAGTTTTCTGAAGACATCACGAATGAAGTTAACACTCTTTCTGCAACCAGCCTCTCACAGTTCTCTCAATGTCATCATATGCATAGTGATGTTCCCGCAGATCTTCTTTCATTATCAGGAACAGATTGAAGTCAGACGGCGCCAAATCTTGACTGTATGGAGGATGCGTAAGGTGGTCAGCTTTAGTCTCCTTCATTGCAGACATCAGCAGCCAGAGTACCCATCGTGCACAGGTCTAGTTTCCAACATCATATCCACTCTCTATTTGAAACTAAACCTTTCTAAAACTGAACTCATTCTGCTCCCACCCTCTACTGACCTCCCTAAATCTGACATCTCTCTCAGTTTACAGCACCACAATAACGCCTAGGCAGCAGGCTAGGTGTTATGTACACCGATCTCTCCTTCTCCTCCCACACACAATCTCTCGTCCACTCCTGTCGCTTACACCTGAAGAATGTCTCTAGAGTCCGCCCCTTTCTCACCATGGAAACAACAAAAACCCTCACCGTGGCCCTAATCCATTCCCGCCTTGACTACTGCAATTTTCTATTAAGTGGCCTCCCCCACACTAGGCTTTCTCCTCTTCAGTCCATCCTTAATGCAGCAGCCAGGATCACCCATCTGGCCAATCGTTACTCAGATGCCTCTGTTCTGTGCCAGTCATTGCACTGGCTACCCTTACACTACAGGATCAAATTCAAATTGCTTGTTCTCACCCACAAAGCTCTTCACAATGCAGCACTCCCCTACATCTCTTCCCTCATCTCTGTCTATCACCCCATCCGTTCTCTACATTCTTCAAATGACCTTCGGCTAACATCTGCACTAATCTGATCCTCCCACTCCCGACTCCAAGACTTCTCCCAAACTGCACCAATCCTCTGGAATGCTCTACCCCAAGAAATCAGGACTATCCACAACTTGAATGGCTTCAGACAATCCCTAAAAACATGTTTTTAAGGCAGCCTATCATACTCCATAATAGAAGTCCTTTGTACGTTAGACAGTGAATGGGCTATCTCTCTTGACATTACTCTTCTACAAACTCCACCAAACCAAAAACGTTTACACAGATTGTCTGATGACCATTCATGTAAGCTTATTTCTATCCCCCATTTCCTCAAGATGCCTGGACGATTAGGGTAATAAGCCCCAGTACCTTGTGCAACCCCTTTCCCGTTGTAGATTGTAAGCTCTTTTGAGCAGGGTCACCTTCATTTCTTTCTTTATTTATTGTATTTTCTTTTTTACATTGATTCTATGCCTATTATTTTGAATCCAATTATTGTACTTTATTTGTTCTCTACTGTAATTACTGTAATATATTTTCTGTACTCTAACCACTGTATTGTAAAGCACTGCGGAATATGTTGGCGCTATATAAATAAAGATTTATTATTATTAAGAGAAAAATCCATAAATTTATGAATATTTCATATTTAAAATACATTTTATAACAATTTACCTCACTATGCTGTCTCTGTCAGGATTGGTCTTGTCCGCTCTGTGGCGGAGGTGAACAGCGGTGAGGAGTGCCAGACACAACAGGCAGGTAGGTGGAAGTTATCTTCTTGTAAGTGCTTAGGCACTGTTTTTTTTTATAACAATTCCGGATAACCCTTTAAGACATGCAATACGTTCACCTGCTGTGCTGTGAATACCCATATAGGAAATATTGTGGATTTCCACTACGATGGGCCAGACGATAAATTCAGGTCTCCTGCACGTGTACTCTTTATGTCACTGGATTTTCTTCATTCGAATCGTCTTACAAAGACAATATATTCAAGTAGAGAATGTAATACCTGCAGTCATTGCTAGGCTGTTAGATAAACCTGCCAAGTCTATGAATTAAACAGATCAAGTAAAGATTAAGTTTTACATCTGTGCCATATGTAACACTTAAAGACAAATGAAGCATACAAATACTGCTCACAGACTTAAGGAGCATCTGTCACCTTTTACATCGGTTACAATTAATGATGCCATTTTATTTCAGACATTCAATTAAATGTCTCTTACTTTTTTAGAATTTGATCAGGATAATTTGTGTGGAAAATGTAAAGAATGACTTCTCCGCCTTACATTGGGGTATCACCAGTCAGGACTTGGACAATTTTGGGCAAATTCCATGGTACAAATCAAAATATATATTTAGTTGGCCTTTTACACCTGATACTCATCTATTTTTTTCTGACTTATATAGTGCCATTGAGTGTCATAACATCATCAAGCATTATGATCATTTTACCCATTGGGGCTCACAATCTAAATTCCCTATCATTATGTCTTTGTAGTGTGCTAGAAGACTGGAGCATCCAGAGGAAACCTATGCAAACACCAAGAGAATATACAAATTCCTAGCAGGTTTTGGCCTCAATTCATCAAGACCAGCAATTTTTGTTAAAGTCTCAGAAATGGCTGACAGGTGGTGTACTCCCGCGACACTGAAATAAGATTTCTGGCATAGAATATGCCACAGCTCATCATGAATTAGATGTGGTGTCATTCCCCTGTCCAGTCCAAACTCTGCCCAATTTGGCTTAACTGAAAAACTGGCATGAACAACAAAAGATGGAAAATTTCTGGCAATTCCAAGTTGCAAAACAAATTGTGCAACTTTTGTTAGCAATTTCTGCCAGAATTCTGGGAAAATTCCTATGCTCAACTGACGTCTTTGTATTTAGAGGTATTTATTTGGATCATTGGACTAGCAACCAACAGTGCTAACAACTGAGTCATCATAACTAGCTGTTACACACCAGTCCCAAGTCTGGACGCTGCTCCCTTCTCCATGGTTCACTAAACTTTCTGGTGCTCCACATCAGGCTTTAGAAGTATCCTGGAATTCTACCATGTGATGAGCTCACTATACCTTTATAAAGACAAACAAGACACACACCTGCTTCTTGGTATTAAGACTTTTGGTTAGTCTGTGATCGATAATCTTTCTGCCGTCTCCAGGATTTCTCCTGTCAGACTGCAGCTTCCAATACCTCTGCCATCTGTCTGTGGTCTACACGACATTACCCAGCTTTCAGGACCTCTGGTGTCTATTTCCGGTCATCCAAGACCTCTGCTTCGTATCTGAGGTCTGCAGAATGTCACCCAGCTTCCAGTACCTTTGCTACCCTTTTCTGGGTGTCCAGACTTCTGCTACCTGTTTGAGGTCTGAAGGTCATCTCCTGTCACTTGCAGCTTCTATATCTCTGCTACCTATTTTTGGTCTTCAAAGACCTCCAAAAGTCTGTCTGACTCTTAATGATAGAAAAGACCACCTGTCCAGCACTTGAAGCATCATAAACTAGTGTTTTTACAAATTAGGATGAGAATGATAACTTTTTATTACTGGTACTTGAAACAATTAAAACTATAGCTGTTATTATTGGAAAAAAGAAACTATAAGTGCTGTCCGTGGCATATGTAAATATATTGGAGTAGTCCAGAGATGTATTTCTTCACTACTTTTCTACTCTGTAATCATGCCCCCTATGAGTGATTGACATCCTACTAAAAATAAGGAAACAAAAGGCAATAGGGTCTTACGGTTGCATTCCTGAGGAAGGAGCAGGTATAACACTCCGAAACGCGTCGAATAAAGCCACCGTTATCCAATAGATCGTTGTGGTCTTGTTTCCTTGACGGATCATGAAAACACTGTCCTTTTGGGTTTACTTCTGACATCCTACTGACATTCTACTTCTCTTCTATATTTGATGTATTTGATATGCACTCAATATCTTTGCTTCATGTGATACAGAAGAAAAAAGTCCATAGGATGCCAATCACTCCCAGGATGGCAAGACTACAACACGAAAAGCCAGACTGCTATCAGTGAAAGAACACTCAGGAACATTTCCTAAGGTTTCAGAGACGTTACAGGTTCCCTTTAACAATTGTGAATGTCTTCGCAATGATATTTGCTCGTTTTGTATAATGCCCATAACGTGTTGTTGGTAGAGTAGATTTTTTTAATGAGTTTACAGCTGTAAACACATGCTATATAGATGACACTAATAAAAAAGAAGTTGTCACAGCATGTAGTTGGTACAATCTCAGTATTCCCAGACACAGCACAATCATTGAAGCCGGTCGGGCTTCTAATTAGACACAAATACACATATAGATAAATAAATTATTTATGGAAAGCTAACATGTGTGAAAACCAAAATATATGAATAGGTATTTCTCAAATTAATAATGTAACAATTGGAAAATAAAAACCCCAAAACAATGTAGAATTGATTTAATATATTATTTTAAGGCAACCTGAGCAAAAAGAGCAAAAACGTTGTCCATTATTGTAAGATACTTCTTGGCCGGGGTTGGTTTTACTGCCTTTCTTAACTCACATTTGATACTAAAATTGAACAAATGTTTTGATTTCAGTTTCCTGGCAATCTCATGTGCCAGGTCCACCAAATTGTCTTGAAATAGCAGTTGTCGGAGGAAAGAGTAATCGATCCAGCTAGTGCCCAATCATTTGTACTGAAGGAAATATGCTACGTAGACAACAAATCAGGACACCTAAGGTATGTGATAAGGTGATAAGGTGAGGAGGTGGTGTGGGAGTGAGAGACACTGAATGTCTAGTCTGCTGAGCCACCGTCACACATAACGAGATCGTTAGCGAGATCATTGTAACGTCACAGGTTTTGTGACGTAACAGCGATCTCGCTAACGATCTCGCTATGTGTGACACTTAGCATCGATCAGGCCCCTGCTATGAGATCATTGATTATTACAAAGTGCTCTGGGACATTTTTTGGTCGATGCGCTCCCGCTGGGAATGCCGCATCACTGTGTTTGAAAGGGACAACGACCAACGATCTCAATACTACGCCCAAGAGTAACAATTCCGAACGGCCTCTGTATCATTCTGGATCGTTGCTGAAGTCGCTGGTGAGATCTGACTTAGTGATGGGCGAATCCTAAATTACTCGGAATCGCTTGACTCTAGCGAGTCCGAGCACAGGACTCGCTACTCGTTGCGAGTCTAGCGAGTCCAATGTTAATGAATGGGGAAGCGAGTAATAGCGAGTAGTGTGAGATTTACAAATCGCAGATGTGTCTCGGAAGCTTCAGCCTGAAGCAATCCTAGTTTTGTCATTTATTTGCATTGGACTCGTTTACTTTGCAACTGTAATCGCTGGGAAACTCGCACAGATAAGAGTCCTGTCTTCTCTGTGTGCTGGCTGCCAGCTCCAGGGTCCTAGAGCCTGCCTGCTGCCTGATGTAGCAGAGCTGAGATTGTTCTCAGTCTGCTCATTCCCTGTGTACAGACATGAATGTCTGTGCACAGAGATGATGTAGCAGTGCTGAGATTGTTCTCAGTCTGCTCATTCCCTGTGCATAGACATCTATATCTATACACAGGGGATGTAGCAGAGAGGACATCGCGTTTTGGACTGCGTCGGACGGAAAAGGATTTTTTTAATTAAAGATAGAGTCCCTAATGGCTTTTTTTTTTATTTCTAATAAAAAATTTTCTTTGTGTTGTGTTTTTTTTTAAACAATTTAATAGAAATTCATGGCGGTCATGTCTAATATTGGAGTGACCGCCATAAATTTCGGGCTTAGGGCCAGCTGATAATACAAAGCTGGCCCTAACCTCTTTATTACCCAGCGTGCCACCGCTACCAGGGCCGCTGGAAGAGCGGGGTTCAGCGCCAGAGGATGGCGCTTCAATTAACGAGCCATCTTCTGGGGCGGCTGCGAGCTGCAATTTGCAGCGGGGGGTGCCCAGAAAGCTTGGGAATCCCTGCGCTGCGGATTCCAGCCCCCAGCTGCTAAGCTGTACCTGGCTAGACATAGAAATTGCGCGGAGCCCCACGCATTTTTTTTTAATTATTTCATGAAATTCTGAGATTCTGACTCTGAGACTCTGAGACTCTGACTCTGAGACTCTGACTCTGAAATTCATGAAATAATTAAAAAAAAATGCGTGGGGCTCCGCGCAATTTCTATGTCTAGCCAGGTACAGCTAAGCAGCTGGGGGCTGGAATCCGCAGCGCAGGGATGCCCAAGCTTTCTGGGCACCCCCCGCTGCAAATTGCAGCCCGCAGCCGCCCCAGAAGATGGCGCGTTCATTGAAGCGCCATCCTCTGGCGCTGAACCCCGCTCTTCCAGCGGCCCTGGTGGCGGTAGCACGCTGGGTAATAAAGGGGTTAATACCAGCTTTGTTATACAAGCTGGTATTAAGCCCGAGATTCTTAATGTCAGGCCACGTTTGACCCAGCCACTAAGAATCTCCAATAAAGGGTTAAAAAAACACAACACAGAGAAAAAATTTTATTTGAAATAAAAAAAAAGCCATTAGGGACTCCATCTTTAATTTAAAAAATCCTCTTCCGTCCGACGTAGTCCAAAACGCGATGTCCTCTCTGCTACATCCCCTGTGCATAGATAGATGTCTATGCACAGGGAATGAGCAGACTGAGAACAATCTCAGCACTGCTACATCATGTCTGTGAGCAGGCGGGCTCTAGGACCCTGGAGCTGGCAGCCTGCACAGAGAAGACAGCTGGACTCGGCTCGCAATGTAACAGCAGTTACTTTGCGAGTTTCCCTGCTATCACTGGCACAGTAGCCGAGTCTAATGCAAACAATGGCAATCCTAGTTTTGTCAGCGTTTCTGACAAAACTAGGATTGATATTGATTTGCATTGGACTCGTGCGAGTAATCACTGGGAAACTCGCAGAGTACCGAGTCCTGCGAGTCCCTTACTACTCGCCGAGTAACGAGTCCTAGCGAGTAGATTCGCCCATCCCTAATCTGACTGTTTGACATCTCACCAACGATCCCTACCAGGTCGTATCGTTTTTGTGATCGCTGGTGTGTCATTGTGTGTGATGGGAGCTTTGGACAGCAAGAGATCCAGGGAGGGCCAAGTCTGTGACACCAAGAGATTTTAAGATCTGTAACAGGAGGGAATGGTCTACAATGTTGAAGACAGAGAACAGGTCAAGGAGGAGGACAACGTAGTGTCGTTTTCTCTTGGCGATTTATTAAAATCATTGGTAACTTTAGTTAGGGCAGTCTCGGTAGAGTGATATGATCACAAGTCAGACTGTAAGCAGTCAAAGAGGGAGCAGGAGGAGATGTGGGAGGACAGTTCAAGATGGACATACTGTTCCAGTAGTTTAGAGGCAAAGGGGAGAAATGATATGAGGCGATAGCTAGAAACAGAGGATGAGTCGAGGGAGGGCTTTTTGAGGATGTTTGTGATCAAGGCATGTTTGAAGAATGAGGGGAAGACACCAGTAGTTAGTGATAAGTTGAAGAGATGGGTTAAGGTTGGGATGAAAACTGTGATGAGGTTGGGAATGAGGTGGGATGGGATCGGGTCAAGGGCATTGGTGGTGAGGTGTGATCTTGACAGAATGGAGGAGAGCTGATCTTCTGTCATGGTGGAAAAGCTGGCTTTGGAAGAGGATGGCTATGCAGTTGTGAGGAGAGGCTGTGCGGACAGTGGGTCAAAGCTTTCTCTGACGTTATCAATCATCTGCTTGAAAAAAGGGGCAAAGTCTTCAGCAGAGATTAATGAAGAGGGAGGAGGTGCTGAGGGACGGAGTAGAGAATTGAAAGTTTGAATAGCTGTTTAGGATTGTGAGACAGGGAGGTTATTAAAGATGAGAAGTAGGCTTGTTTTGCAGCAGTGAGTGTGGACTTGAAGTTATCGAGGGACTGCTTGTATACAGTGAAGTGCTCAGTGGAGTGATATTTCTTCCATCTCCACTCAGCAACCCTGGAATCCCATCTTAGTTCTTTAGTGAGGCTGGTGTTCCAGGGTTGCCTGTTTTAGCGAATTTTGTTGTATGTGAGGGGGAGGGGGGCAGCCAAATCAAGGACTATAGCTATTGTGGTGTTATATAGAGTGGCAGCAGCATCTGTGTAATGTAAGAGAGCTATGTCTGTGAGAGGGAGAAGGGACTCTGAGAATGGGTGTAAATCAATATGGTTGAGATCTCTGCGAGGATGAGCGAGTTTGTAGAGTGGGGGTTGTGTAGTAGGAGAGGAAAGAGAATGTCAGTATGTTATGGTCAGACAGGGGGAGGGGTGAGGTTGAGAGGTTAGTGAGGGAACATAGGCAGATGAAGATAAGCTCCAGCATGTGGCCGTCTTTATGAGTGGCTGCGGAGGAGTATCGAGAAAGCCCGAAGAAGGTAGTGACAAACGTTTAGAGGCAGCTGGGTGGGAAGTGTCAATGGGGATGTTGAAGTCCCCATGATGATAGTGGGGATGTCAGCAGAAAGGAAGTAAAGTAGTCAGGTGGTGAAGTGGTCAAGAAAAGTGGAGGGTGACCCTGGGGGTCAGTAAATGACAGCCAGCTGAAGGTTGCAGGATGAATAGATGCGGACGGAATGCACCTCAAAAGAGGGAGAGAGTAAAGGAGGATGTTCGTTTTGCTGTCATCCTCCCTCCTGTTCCTGTGTCCATGTGGTTTTAGCCATGTCTAATAAATGAAGTTCTGCCTGTCATCCGGTTAGTGCTTTCCAGCTCCATTAGTTAAGTCTAGTGAGCAAAATGTTCGTCAAACTGAATTGGGGTAGAATAGTTTTTCGGTCACCTGGATAACACTCATTGGACCCTCACAATTTAAACTTTTTGGGAAAACACTATAAATCATGTGTACTTTGTTAGGTGCATGAGTCTTCATGAATCTTGAGCATCTGATGAATGGCGTGTGCCTTTGTGAGCTATTACCAGAAACATCAACCCAGTACTTGAGTGAGATTTTTGGAGTAGGGAGCAATATAGCTGTGGCATCCTGCCCCAGTCTGCCTATTTTGTCAGAGCTAGGAGACGCAAAAACTCCAAAAGTGGCAAAATGTAAGTGCAACTCTGAGTTGCACCTACATTCTGCGGCTTTCAAAGCTTTTACAACAGAATTCTGTCATTAAACATTTGGTCAATCACTCCCAATGGCTTTAGATGATTTTAGCATGTTTGAAAAAAGTTTATCTTGTACTTTTTTCATAAAATCATCATTAATTTGCAGTCATGTAGAAGCAGAAATATTCCCAATTAACCTTATGTAATGATCCACTGTTGTTAATCTTTATCTACCAAAAGAAACAAGATATTTGTGTACAATCTACTTTTGCTTTAATAATGCATAAAGGGATAACATATTCCAACTACAGTCCTGCGTACTGTGAATAATAATGATGGCAGGTTATTATCTTGTTTGCACTGCAGTTAATTTTTAGGAGAAATCCTCTGTTAATGCTGCTGCATTCTTGGAAGTACATGAGATTGAGCATTTGTACTGTTCAGTCATAAGAAATTCTATCCGATTTTTAACATCAGCAGCCAGATACAAGACCAACACTGCACTTAACAGGATGCAGTCAGACCCCATTATGCAGAGCAAGCCCAGGTGCAGGCTGATAAAATCACCTTTACCTACAAAGACATGTGGGAGGTGACTTGCCATGCAGATATTGGGCCTGTATAGGACGCCATTCACACTGATACATATGAAGCGGAGTGTCTGATAGCTACACATTGGTAATGCCACCTGACCAAACGGGCCCGCCCAGTATGATGTCTCTGCAACACTAGATGAATGGCGCCCCATGGGGCCCAACCGCACCCCGCTAACGATAAAAAATTGCAAAAAGTTTTTTATAATGAACAAAAAACTCTTTATATATGGGGTATTGGTTCATGTATTGGCCAAGACACTTAAGCTCATGATCCACGTCACGGATCCCCATGCTCATGAGTCCTAACAAAATATGTACAAAAAATTACTCATAAGGCAGAATCAGAAAATTGTTACCATCAGCAGCCAGATACAAGACCAACACAGCACTTGACAGGATGCAGTCAGACTCCATTATGTAGAGCAAGCCCAGGTGCAGGCTGATAAAATCACAGTAAATGTTTCCTGAAAATTTTACTGTTTTAATGAGTTGTCTTTACTGTTTCTGTCGACAGATCAGTGCACAGTGATGTTATACTGATGAGTGTTCTCTATGCTAAAATATATATTTTCTGTATTGAAGATTTGAAAACATACAAGTTTCAGCTCATACATTACAGACACAAACAGTAGTTTTCTACCATCCACAAACAGAATGAATAGCAGGAGCCTGAACTGTATCACCCCTCAAGGGAGGGTCCAATGACTCAAGAGGCAAGCTAGGCCAGAATTTTGGGTGCTTAGCAGTTAACGAGGAGAAAAGTGGTTTGTGTGGCAATGTAAGGGGAAGAGGATAGGGGCTGAGTTATTTTATCTGGGTAGGAGGGTTTCATATAAAGAGTATAAAAGAAGCAGTCACCAGTGGGATGTTTGTTCTTCAGTGGTAACTTGCTACCCGCAAATAGCCATAACCATTCCCACCATAATACCAGTCTGCAGCATTCTGCTTTACCTTGGCTGGTTATCAAAAAGAGGTGGGAGTCCACGTAATATTTAAAAACTATTTATTAATTTTTTTTTAAGTACTATGCCAACTAGGGATGAACGAGTATACTCGTTACTATTCAATACTTGCCGAATAGTACGGTACTCGGGCTACTCGTTACTCTGCGAGCATCCTTGCGATTACTCACAGAGTAACGAGTACAATGTAAGTCAATGGGAAATGTGAATAATTCCTCTGGTGCCAAACCCTATAAAGAGGTCAGGCAGCAGAGGAAAAGACTGTAATGGCCACGATTGTTTAAAAGCCGGCGGTAAAAGGCCGCTGGGTTTGAAACAATAATTAAGCCCCCTACTCGCTTCCCAGCAGCATGACAGCAGGATCCTCCACTCCCCCTGCCACCCCCCCACCCGATCCTAAGATAGGACCGGGGGGGAGTGCAGCACCAGTGAGCAGGGAGTGCAGGAGCCGGGCACAGAAGCTGGTGGTGAGAAGACTTCACCGCCAGCTTTCCCTGTCTGTGCTGTGCTCCCCGCTCACTGATGCCCCCTCCCCGCTGCCTCGTGCTTTACTCCCCACCCGGTCCTAACTTAGGATCAGATGGGAAGGGGGCATCAGTGAGAGGGGTGGGGGCATCAGTGAGCGGGGAGCGCAGCACAGACCGGGAAAGCCAGCGGTGAAGTCTCATTGCCGGCTTTCCCACCTGTAGTTTCCAATGAACAGCTGATTCTGGTCAGCTGTTCATTTGAAGTAGCGCTGCTGTCAGGGTTCATGTGAGTTCATGCTTTCTTGCATGAACTTACATGAACTTTCCCACGTGTGCACAGCTCTGCTACATCTCTGGTAGAGGCTCTCTACCAGAGATGTAGCAGAGATAAAGAAGAACCCTGGATCGGACTATGGTGGACGGAAGAGGATTTATAATAAAGATGGAGTCTCTAAGTGTCTCTTTTGTTTTATTTCTAATAAAATATTTTTTCTCTGTGTTGTGTTTTTTTGTAAAAAAATCACTAGAAATTCATGACAGTCATGTCTAATATTGGCGTGACCCCATGAGTTTCGGGCTTAGGGCCAGCTGATAACACAAAGCTGGCCGTAACCCCTTTATTTCCCAGTGATCCATGGCACCATTGCCCTGGATGAGCTGGATACAGCGCCAGAAGATGGCGGTTCAATGAAACGCCATTTTCTGGCATGGCTGCAGGCTACAATTCGCAGCGGGGGGTGCCCGGAAAGCTTGGGCCTCCCTGCGCTGCGGATTCCAGCCCCCAGCTGCCTAGCTGTACCTGGCTGGACATAGAAATAGCGCGAAGCCCCACACATTTTTTTTTTTAGTATTTCATGAAATTTATGAAATAATAATAAAAAAGGCTTCCCTATACAGTATTTCTATTTCCAGGCAGGTACAAATAGGCACCTGGGGGTCGGGGGCAGCCCGTTCCTGCCTGCTGTACCTGGCTGAACAAAAAAATATGGCGAAGCCTACGTCAAAATTTTGGGGAATAATTCATAAAACAATAATACAAAAAAGGCACTACATGTTTATTAACCCCTCGACCATGGTGGAGGGGTTAATAAAGATGCAGTTCCTTATTTTTAAATTTTTTCATGGATTTTCCCAAAAATGTTGTCTTGGGCTTCGCCGTATTTTTCTGTCCAGCCAGGTACAGCAGGCAGGAACGGGTTGTCCCAACCCCCAGGTGCTTATTAGTACCTGTACGGAAACAGAAATTGAAGGAAGACCTTTTTTTATTATTTCATGAATTTCAGGAAATAATAAAAAAAAAATGCCTGGGGCTTCGTGCAATTTCTATGTCCAGCCAGGTACACCTAGGCAGCTGGGGGCTGGAATCCACAGCGCAGGGAGGCCCAAGCTTTGTGGGCACCCCCCGCTGCGAATTGCAGCCCGCAGCCAACCCAGAAGACGGCGTTTTCATTGACACTACTATTCCCTGAGGAATGAGTTGGGACTAAATCCGAAACGCGTCGGAAATAAACACTACAATGATGAACACCGTCTGATCTTTCTGGTCTATGCAGCGCAGGTCCGTATACACCGTCCACCCTCTGCAATTTTGATCTACGTTAACCGTTGTGGTATGGATCCTTGCAGCAGCTATCACGTTTTTGCCCTGATGCTGATTGTGTGCTACACAACCCCTCTAGGTGAGTGACTAGTTAAATTGAGTCCACCTTTTTACCAATTATAAGACCATATTGCGCTTCTCTTTCCCTTTTCTAGTATTGACAAGTATGGGCTTGTCACACCCTTCTTAAATAATGTAAAATATAGAAAGGGGACTCCAACAAGAATCCTTACTCCTTTCAAAGGGTCACACCTACAGCAAAATGGCATCAATTCTCCCAGACCCAAAATTGCTGAATGGCCCAGCTTGCATGCATGGTGTCATGATATGTAGTTTTCCCTGTCCTGTATTTGTATAATAATGCCATGTGATGTATATAACTATTCTCTGGTTTCTATTAGATGCAACTTAACTGTCTCCTTCCCCCAATACTTGCAGCCCTGGGCCATAATGTAATTTAGGCTTGTGTCAACAGCTAGTGGAATTCCCCTTATTGTTTCCTAAGCAGAAGATAACCTGCAATACACATCCTCGCAGACACACCGGAGCCGACTATCCTAGACTCTTCTGATGGACCAAACCATGGAATGGGAGGGTGTGAACCCTTCTCCCTCTAGGGGTGGATCCACAGGCACAGGACAATACATTCTTATTTTTAAGATCAGATGAGAGTTGACTGTGGATGGGACCGGAGTGAGACCAAATTGCTGAGACTAGCAGCAGCAAAAAAATGCCTACTTAAGACAGGTGGTGTAGCTTTTTAGCAGCAGTGCTACACTACCTGCCCTAAAGGACTCCTAGAGATAGATGTGGCCAGATGCTGTGAAAAAGACTTGTACAGAACTCTTGCACACACCTGCCTGGCAAAAACTAATAGGGACTGCTCTAACTTAGCCCAGAGGACTGTAATTAAAACTAGTCCCTGCTTCTATAGAGTAGATCTGTTACAGACCTAGTCCCTAGCCCCAACTCCCTACTCCTATGATGCAGCTCTTACAAGACCTGATTCTGCTAAAATTCGCACCCTCCCCCAGCCCCTATTCCTTAAACCTATCTATCTAACTATGTATTAGTTCTGTAGCTGAATGGGCTAGTAGAATTGTGAGTTTTGACTGTATGGCGCCCACAGCAGCAGCGGTGCCGTCTGACACACAGCTACAGCAATGAGCAAATGGTGGCGATGAAGAAATTGCCCGGGTCTTATAGGACAAGGACATGTAACATACACAGCCAATGATGCCAGACCTTGCTTGTGCAAAACATGCCCTTTACTTAGTGATGGGCGAGTCCTAAATTACTCGGAATCGCTTGACTCTAGCGAGTCCGAGCCCGGGACTCGCTACTCGTTGCGAGTCCAATGTTAATGAATGGGGAAGCGAGTAATAGCGAGTAATATGCGATTTACAAATCGCAGATGTGTCTCAGAAAGCGCTCGCATTGCCGTTTTGGAAACACAAGCAGGTGGCGTACGTGCTATTTGCAGGTAGGAGAGAAGCAACGCCCTGGTCTGCCACAGAGAAAATAAAGCTGAAGGGGTTATTATGACCCAAAATCTATCAGGTGCAAAAAAATAAGAAATAGTACCTCAGCTAAGCCTCTGACTTCAGCTATTAGGAAAGCTGAGTGAGTAAGCTAAGGCTGGGTCCACATTTGCGGACCCCTCCGCAGCGGCCGCGAGCTCCTATCTTTATAATGGGAGCGCACGGTGCTGCGCTTGACAGCACATGACCGTGCGCACCCATTCACTCCCATATGTGATCTGTACGCAGGCGGATGCCTGCGCACAGATCACACAGTCTCGTCTGCACCAGGGACGCGACATGTTGCGTCCCTGGTGCGGCGGGAGTGTGTGATTTGTGCGCAGGCATCCGCCTGCGTACAGATCACATATGGGAGTGAATGGGTGCGCACGGTCCTGCGCTGTCAAGCGCAGCACCGTGTGTCCCCATTCTAAACATTGGGGCTTGCGCTGGCTGCGCACACATGGCGATTCCCCTCCACAGAACGCTGCAGAGGGGAACGCCAGTGTGAAGGCAGCCTAAGCTATGAGGTCGGTCCTGTGTGCACTGTAAGGCTGCTCCTCCCTGCCTGCCTGCCTGCCTACAGTCTTCTACACAGTACTCCTCTGTCCTCCTGGTAGCTCTCAGAAGAGCTGTTTGGGTTAAATATAAGGAATCTTGAAGTTTCCCTACACTGACTGACACTCCCTATGATCTGCTACAGCATCTACCTCACCCTGCACTAGCTCAGATCTTCACAGGAATGTGGAGGAAATGGCGGTGGCAAGATTTATATACAGCCTCGCCTCTCATACATGACATGGGCATCACGATGGACAGAAGCCAATCATAGTCCTGCCACAACCAACATGGCTGTGGCATTACTGAATAAGATTGGCTTGTCCATCTTCACAAGTTTTCTGACCTAACACGCTAGGCTGTCTCGGAAGCTTTGTCGGAACATAACAGATTCTGTATTCGCGAGTCCAGAATACAGTATACAGGACTCGGATTCGTAGACTCGCTCAGACTCGCTCAGACTCACTGCTGACAGCGGGTATCCGTGAAGCGGTGCGATTGTTTAAACGATTTGGGGAGATTCAAGCTACTGTACATAGCGATGTGATATAGCAAGTCTAGCGAGTGAGAAAAAGTAAAATCTGACAAAACTAGGATTGCCATTGACTTGCATTGGACTCGTTACTGTGCGAGTAATCGCTGGGAAACTCGCCGAGTACCGAGTCCTGCGAGTCCCTTACTACTCGCCGAGTAACGAGTCCTAGCGAGTAGACTCGCCCATCCCTACCTTTACTGTGTTTCACTTTGATTGGCTCAAAGCCTAATCTGCCCCACTCTACATGCGGTCTGGAGAAAAAAAAAGAGCTCCATCACTTCAGCAGCACTGATCTGAACCCCGCCCCGCCGCACACTATACACTGAAAATGGATATTAAGATTGAAGATCAGTATTAGTGTGAAAAGCCAGGTATGCTTTTGGTGACCAAAGCGTTACAGAACATAACCTTGAACTGCCGAATTTGAAGCTAATTGTTCTAATTCGACGAATGACTTGAACACCGCCCAAAACAGGTCGAATTTGAGTTTGGCGAACATTTCGAATCGCACATCGCTCATCTCTATTCAGGAATTACCTGTGAGAGTAGATGGTATTCTGCCATTTCTAGGCAGGTATCTGAATAGAGAGGCAGCTGCGTTATTAAATAAGGGTTTAAGTTTTGGTTTTCGGATCTCTTCTTTGGTCAATCCATGTAGCAATCGAAAGAATAATTTCAGCTCATGTTCACTCAACTGTTGTTAAGGACAAGTTGGAGAAGGAGGTTGCACTTGGCATATGGCAGGAGGACTCTTTTTGGTTCCTCCCATGTCTTATTTGCATGTTTCTCCATTGGGGGTGGTCCTGAAGAAGTAACCTAATAAATTCAGGTCAATACATGGTCTTTTGCATCCTTTTGACAATTTGATTAATGATGGTATTAACCCAAATTTAATGTCGGTTTTGTGTGTGCCTCTTTTTAAAAACTGTGTAGAGGTTTTCCAAACTAAGAAAGGGTTCTCTCATGGCTAAAATGGATGAGTCTGAGTTTTGGTTGCCGCCAGCACACCCAAAGAATTTTTACTTGTCATGTGTTTTTATGATGATAGCTTTTACATGGATTTTGATTTCGTGTGGCTACTTCAAAAAGTTTAGTTATTTCATTGAATGGGTAGTGAGGGAGGAATAGGGTTTAAACTATTTTATAATATCTAGATCATTTTTTGTATGTTGCCATCTAGGTCCCCATATGAGAGTTGACCAAGTGGTTTCCTGTTCAGTATTCCTATAGCCCCTGAAAAACTAAGGCCTCTTCAACAAATTTAAAGATTTTATGTATTGAGTTGGATACTGCTTGCTTGCCAGCAAATAAGTTATTGGACTTAAAAGTGTAAAAAAAAATTATAAAACATCCTATGCATTTTGTAAGATTTAGCACATGGTAGATTAGTTAGAATTTCTTCAATTCTATAATGGCAGGTCAGTAATGTTGGATGGGGTAGGTGTCTAATGTTGATCTAATTCTGTTTACAGATGCGTCTGTAGCTTGTGATTTTGGGGCCTATTTTGGCGGTAAATGGTGTGTTGGGACGTGACCAGAAGCTTGGAAGACTACAGGTGTCAAGATTCTATTGTCTTTCTCCGCATTTACCACTAGTGGTTGCTATTATTCACTTTGCTAATTCTGCTGCAATTCCACTCCTTACCACTGGAGGCTTTTATTGTGTCCTGCAATCGCTCTTTAATAAGATGGATGATGTTGAAACTGTGAAAGCCATTTTGTATCCTGTTTGGAAGCACTTGGAACCTTCACTTATTGCTTGACTATTGTGTCTTGTAGTTTGCCTAGCTCCAGTCTCCGAACTGCCCGAGCTACTCCAACCTTGCACAGAAACGTCTGTGCTATCCTATTCCCCCATTACAACTCTCAGCCCCAGGGATCCCTCTCCTCCTGTAGGGAGCTACTTCACCTTGCTGCCGCCCATCACCAAGGAGGCTTTCGCAGCGCCGGTGCCATCACTGGACTCTACAGGTGGCGTCACGTATAGACATTTTATTATTTTTCTATCAATCGTCCATTGCTGTCCCCTGGGCCCACAGTCTCAGGCAACGCTGCCCGTGACTTCCCAACACCGTGCCTGAGATTTGAGTACCCCCTGGCTTGGGTGGAACAAAGATTCCTCGCATATCTGAAGCAGAAACCATGCCGGTAGACAGCCTATTAAAATAAGAATGTGCACAGAGGAGAAAACAGAGACTCATTGAAAAAGTGTCTCTATTGTGAAACTCTTAGCCTTTTATCATCAATTGTCATTTTCCACTACATAAAACAGTGACAGTGGTAGCGGCTCACAACTTTTCTGATGAAGAATCAGTTTCATCTGAACCAGCACCTACAGAGAATACCATCATCCATTCAATCTCTTCTATTGCACCTATCATTAAAAAAGAAAAAAATTAACTCTCATTGCTTAATCCCTAGCAAGTTCCATGTTGGTTCTCACTGGGTTTCCACGCCTGTCATGGTTGATTTGGGAGCAAGCAGAAATTTTATGGACATTTAATTCACCACAAACACAGGGTGCCAAATCAAAACTGTCTCTATCTATAATTAGGGAAACTGTTGATGGATCGATCCCCACTAAGCTCAGGACCAGTGAATGAAGAGGCTAAAGTCATGGAGATAGCTAGGGAACCTGATCACCATGAGGTCTAATCCTTCCTGTATAGTAGCCATTGCCATGCCTACCAGAGATGAGTGAACCTTTCTTAAGTTTGGTTCGCAAACTCTCCGTGGTCCTGGAGTATCCCACAGGTGCGGATCTCCGATATCCGGTACTTCTTTGGGCGAACTTCCTTAAGTTGCTCACTCACTCTTGGCTAACTGCTCCTTGCCTCCTGTTCCCACTTAGGCTGGCGGGACATAGAAGGGCCACTACGGGTCACTGGTTAACCACGGCACCGACCACCAGGACATCTTCGCAGCTCTCCTATCGTCTGCACACTCTGACTAACTCCTCCCCCAGCAGCAGTATTTACAGGGGATCTTGCCTAAGGGTAGCAAGTTGGGATCCCCCTACTGTGACGGGGTGGAAGGTGTTGCATGTAGTAGGTACCTGCTGTGGAAACCCAGCTGTGCATTAGAGAAGTCTGTGGCTACCTGTGTGAGCAGGGTGCCAAATACCCCCTAGGTAATATCAGTACTCCTGGACTGAGCATTTTTGTTTGAACAAAAGGAATAACAATAATAACAATGAAACATGTAATATATTTACAAAGTCTTAAAATATTAAAATTTACAAAAAGCACTGAAAAATATTGGAAAAATGCAAAATAGGTAAGTCCGTACGGTGCTAGTCCTTTCACCACATGCTTTTGAAACGTTTGTAGCTACAATAGTTCAGAGTGCCTCCCAACTTTTGGCAGCACTTCCTAGACAATATTACAAATGATAACTTCCTTAAAATGGGCAAATTATTTAAAGAGGCCCTCATGCACACCTCCATCCAGGGGCATCAGAGTGCCTCCCAACTTTTGGCAGCTCTGCCTAGGTCAATCCTACAAAAGACCCACTTCCTTATAATGGGCACATTATTTAAAGAGGCCTTCATGTACGTCTCTTCCCAGAGGCATGGGAGTGCCACACAGGTTTTGGCTGCCCTGCCTAGGGCAATACTACAAAAGACAAACTTCCTTATATTGGGCACATTATTTAAAGAGGCCTTCATTTACGTCTCTTTCCAGGGGCATGGGGTGCCACACAATTTAAAAAAAAGAAAATCTTTCATATAATCCAAAAAACGAACATACACCAACTCTGTCTTGCAAGTGGGTATGAGCCCTTAATATTTTTTCCATGAAAATCCATTTTGGTTTCATTTTGTAACGTGGCGTAATAGTCTGACAACATTGTTGACATCAGTGACCTTGGGGTCTGAAATGCTTACAGGAGTCTTCCCCATGCTGTTCCTATGTTATTTCAGCACTGTTCTGATACTTTTGTGACATTTTTAGGGTTTTTCCATGCTGCTGGGGGTCATGCCAGAAAAATACTTGGGTCTCCCATAGGATAACATTGGGCTCGGTGCTTGGGCCGAGTACACGAGTATCTTGGAATGCTCGGCCTGAGCTTCGAGCACCCGAGCATTTTAGTACTCGCTCATCTCTAGTCCTGATGGGTTTGGGACTGCTATTCATTGTTGGCATATATGGTAGAGACTACTCAAGGATTATTGTTTGTCCTGTTGCTGATTGTTACCCCACCTCTCTTTCCACCTCTCTGCTAACTACAGGTGGCTTCTGAAGATTGAGAATGCCTTTCTTAGCGCATTCAAGTGGTGCCTCTCTTTTCCCTTTCCCTTTTCCAGTTCCTCTTCACTGACCCCTACCTCCTTTTTTTTTTTTACTCTCGCCTCCTTCTCCTGTTCTTTCCTAAATCCGCTGATACACCCGCTTTCTTGATTACATCCCAGACGGGAAATAGGGCTGGTGCGGCAGACAAGCAGATTCAAAATCCTGTTTGAGCATCTTCCCTCTGGGCTGAGTAAAATAATTTTCTAGAATTTGTAATCTTATTGTTTTAATATTTCTAATAATTGATTGTTGACCACTACTTGGGTTCACTAAATCTCATCTTTAAAAATTGGGTTCATAGAACTTCCCCCTGCTGATGATGAGAATGTTTATGTATATAGCTATGTGTTCATTTTGATATTGTTTTACTACAGGTGTATATTTAAAGCAGCGAGCATTGACGGTTTCCATGTCTATGGCTGAACGAAATTTGGGAGACTCGATCACCATGGCGTAGCCAGATCCTCTCCTTCTTACAAAAAAAATCACTCATATGTCCTTTTCCTCCAAGAAACTCGCTTTAAGATGGGAAGTGTTCCTAATATTGTACTTCTTTCTCCCCATATCCAATTTGGTTTAACAGTTGTTCTCCCTCAGCTTCAAAAGAGGTTAGTATAGCATTCAAGAAGGGACTCCCCTTTACTCTAAAAGACTGTCTCATGGATTCAGAGGGTAGATACGTCTAAGTTCTTAGCTAATACACTGATCACATTTGCAAATTTTTACGCCCCCAACCAGGGACAGACACAGTGGTTGACTACAACTTTGGACACTCTTGCTCTGTTCATGGAGGGGCTGCTGATCCTGGGAGGCGATTTAAATTTAACACTGCATCCAAATCTGGACGTATCTAATGGTAAATTCTCTGTCTCGCAAAAAGCCAGGAGGAGCCTCCTAAACAAATTAAATTCTTCTCCCCTCTTGTATCTGTACGACCAAATTGTCCACATTTATTGTTACTTGTATTGTTACTATGTTACTTGTCCTAGTCTGCCCCATTTAGCATGTAAAGCGCCATGGAATATAATGGTGCTATATAAATAAATAATAATAATAATAATAATTCTTATAATTTGATCAAGTCTTGGAGACTTGCTCACCCCACCATGAAAGACTATTCCTTCTACTCATTACTGCATGATTCGTATCACAGATTGGATTATCTCCTAGTACAAAGTTCAACTATCAGATTGATTTCTAATACCTCAATAGGCTCTATCACGATTTCAGATCACATCCCGATCTTTCTGGAATTACGAGTCATCCCCCTTCCAACATGGTGGCTGAATGAGTCATTATTGGGCAATCCTGACTATTTGTCTCATCTGAATTTTTTTCTTGCTAGATTTTTCAGAGAAAATATTTCTGAAAGGAAAATTACCCCTCTTATTTGGGAAGCCCATAAGGCAGTCTTTAGAGACGAGTTGATAGCATTAGGCTCTCATGTTAAGTAATAAAGTTTCAAAGTGCATAGCTCACCATGGCCTTCCTAGGCTGTTTGTGCTGGAATCCAAGCTGGTATCCAGATTAGCCGTGAAGTAAATAGAAAAATTCCGCACAGACCGGGTATTCTGATTTAAAACTCCAATTCTTTATTCATCGATACGAATAAAACACAAGTTCTGGGGTACACAAGCCCCCCTCCCACGCCTTACGCGTTTCGGTTAGAGCACCTTAATCATAGGCATACACAGCAGTGTCTGCAGAACACATATATAGGAGACTTTACATGTACACACCCCCTACCATCACCCATGTGCAATCATTTAACAATTATTCCAGAATCAAAGAGTTAACTTTTTCAGAGAGCAGGTCAAAGTTCCAAATATTTTTGCAGGAAAAAACCAAATCTAATATAACCAATAACATTTACAGGCTGGCCTTATATCTCTTACTACTGACTGAGTACTATATTCTGTCAGGTTCGTTTTTACAGAACCTTCCTTTAGATCCATAATTAAATACACATATGTCTTACTCTACTCAGTCAGAGTAATTACAAACAATAGTCAACCAGACCAATATTTAACAGATCATATATTAGTTTGCTAGTACATATAAGATGGAGCATAGTTATACAGTAATATTCATATAACTATAAATATGATTGAACATGACTGTATATGAATGTAAATATGAGAGATAGCTATGGTTTTTAAATCTCACAATGTTCTGCATGGGTATTTTCACACCCCTTATTCATTATTCCCATCAGTCATTATTCTTATAGGTGATGTCTGAATAAATCTACCTAAAATACAAAAGATATAATAAAGTTTTTATAATACAGTTTTTTGGGGCGGGGTAGGGGTTATTTATTCAGATATTAAGCAACAAATGGACAGCTTATCACATTACACTCGCTTGCCCCAATCGTAGCTGCCCTCTCCATCCCCGGGACGCTGTCAGGTTCATGAGCCTAATCAGCGGCACCATAAATAAGAGGAGCAGTCAGTGCCGGAGCAAAAAGAGTATAGTAGTCAGTTTTAATTTTGACGTTTTTAAGTCATATCCAGGGTCCATATCTACTTATGTCACAGTATAGGATGAATTTAATAGAAGTGGGATATGTCCGTACGATAGTTCAATCCCTCCGGATACCGTACATTCAATGACAATATCCAGTGGGCTTCGCGACAAAGCAATATGCGCTCCCAGTCCCCACCCCTTTTTGGTCGCATCGCACGTTCGATCCCCCTGATTTTTAATGCGCTAATATCCCCTCTATGTATTTCAAGGAAATGTCGTGATAGTCCTGAGAGGTTTTTACGACTGGCTGCATTATTTGGTTTTGCTGCCGTTATATGTTCCCCTATACGTTTTTTCAGGGCCCTACTTGTGCAGCTAACATAATGTTTGTCACATGACTCGCACGAAGCAAGATAAACCACGTGGGTTGAATTACAGTTTATGTACATTTTTGTTCTAAATTGCTGTTTAGTAATAGCATTGGAGAATGTATCAGTTATTTCTATGTGATTACATAGTGTACACCTACGACCTCCGCATTTATATGTACCTGTATATTTTAACCATGTGGGTTGGGACTCCTTTTCCTTGAAAGTACTAGGTGATAGAATATTACCCAAGGTGCGGGATCTCTTAGGGACGCATCTATAACCTTTCCCCAATATTGAGGATAATTTCTGATCCTGATGTAAAATAGGTAGAAATTTATGCATAAGAGCTACAATAGCCTGGTAGTCAACTGTATATTCTGTTGAAAAAGTTGGGATGTTCCCACCCTTCCCTTTTTTATATTTAGAATCAAGTAAAGACTTCCTTGTTCTTGTGTCAGCGATATTCCGTGCCCTGTTCAGCATCCATACTTTATAGCCTCTATTTTTTAGCCGTCGGTCTATGCGCCTATTTTCCAATTCTAAAGAGGTATTGGTAGAGCAGGACCTCTTTGCTCTGATATATTCCCCTAGGGGAAAATTACGGATAACATGTTTTGGATGGCAGCTGTCAGCATGTAAGATTGAATTCCCACTGACAGCTTTTCTATATAGGGAGGTATTAATTTCCTTTGTTGTTAAATCCCCCCTTAGATTTACATCCAAAAAAGTTGCTGAAATGCCCTGCTTTTCATGAGTAAAATTGATGTTCATATCATTCCCATTGATATAACATATAAATTCCTCCAACCTAGATTCTTGGTGGGGGAGAGGTACCTCTGGTGTCTGCCAGATTAGGATGACATCATCCAGGTACCGCCCCCACCATACAATCTCCTTCAAATAAGGATTGGCTGCGGTAAATATGTATTTACTTTCCCAAATACTCATATATAAATTAGCAAGTTAACCATTCGTAGCCCTTCTCCCATTTGATATTCTCCAAGGCCCCCAATAGGTGTTTAGTATCCTTAATGTGGCCCGGTGCGATGTTATTGCACTTTATTCTTGTATCCCACACACACAGGCACTTTTGGCTATGTCGGAGGTCTTAAAAAGAACAGCATTATATTCTGAGGAGGAAAAATTGTTTTTTATGATGTGCATAGAACATTTGCTTAAAACCAATTTTTTTATTTTTGATTCTTCCTATTACCTCCAGGTTTGCGGTTGCCCTATGGGCGCGAGTTTTTCACCAACACTCGCTAATTTATATATGAGTATTTGGGAAAGTAAATACATATTTACCGTAGCCAATCCTTATTTGAAGGAGATTGTATGGTGGGGGCGGTACCTGGATGATGTCATCCTAATCTGGCAGAAACCAGAGGTACCTCTCCCCCACCAAGAATCTAGGTTGGAGGAATTTATATGTTATATCAATGGGAATGATATGAACATCAATTTTACTCATGAAAAGCAGGGTATTTCAGCAACTTTTTTGGATGTAAATCTAAGGGGGGATTTAACAACAAAGGAAATTAATACCTCCCTATATAGAAAAGCTGTCAGTGGGAATTCTATCTTACACGCTGACAGCTGCCATCCAAAACATGTTATCCGTAATCTTCCCCTAGGGGAATATATCAGAGCAAAGAGGTCCTGCTCTACCAATACCTCTTTAGAATTGGAAAATAGGCGTATAGACCGACGTCTAAAAAATAGAGGCTATAAAGTATGGATGCTGAACAGGGCACGGAATATCGCTGACACAAGAACAAGGAAGTCTTTACTTGATTCTAAATATAAAAAAGGGAAGGGTGGGAACATCCCAACTTTTTCAACAGAATATACAGTTGACTACCAGGCTATTGTAGCTCTTATGCATAAATTTCTACCTATTTTACATCAGGATCAGAAATTATCCTCAATATTGGGGAAAGGTTATAGATGCGTCCCAAAGAGATCCCGCACCTTGGGTAATATTCTATCATCTAGTACTTTCAAGGAAAAGGAGTCCCAACCCACATGGTTAAAATATACAGGTACATATAAATGCGGAGGTCGTAGGTGTACACTATGTAATCACATAGAAATAACTGATACATTCTCCAATGCTATTACTAAACAGCAATTTAGAACAAAAATGTACATTAACTGTAATTCAACCCACGTGGTTTATCTTGCTTCGTGCGAGTCATGTGACAAACATTATGTTAGCTGCACAAGTAGGGCCCTGAAAAAACGTATAGGGGAACATATAACGGCAGCAAAACCAAATAATGCAGCCAGTCGTAAAAACCTCTCAGGACTATCACGACATTTCCTTGAAATACATAGAGGGGATATTAGCGCATTAAAAATCAGGGGGATCGAACGTGTGATGCGACCAAAAAGGGGTGGGGACTGGGAGCGCATATTGCTTTGTCGCGAAGCCCACTGGATATTGTCATTGAATGTACGGTATCCGGAGGGATGGAACTATCGTACGGACATATCCCACTTCTATTAAATTCATCCTATACTGTGACATAAGTAGATATGGACCCTGGATATGACTTAAAAACGTCAAAATTAAAACTGACTCCTATACTCTTTTTGCTCCGACACTGACTGCTCCTCTTATTTATGGTGCCGCTGATTAGGCTCATGAACCTGACAGCATCCCGGGGATGGAGAGGGCAGCTACGATTGGGGCAAGCGAGTGTAATGTGATAAGCTGTCCATTTGTTGCTTAATATCTGAATAAATAACCCCTACCCCGCCCCAAAAAACTGTATTATAAAAACTTTATTACATCTTTTGTATTTTAGGTAGATTTATTCAGACATCACCTATAAGAATAATGACTGATGGGAATAATGAATAAGGGGTGTGAAAATACCCATGCAGAACATTGTGAGATTTAAAAACCATAGCTATCTCTCATATTTACATTCATATACAGTCATGTTCAATCATATTTATAGTTATATGAATATTACTGTATAACTATGCTCCATCTTATATGTACTAGCAAACTAATATATGATCTGTTAAATATTGGTCTGGTTGACTATTGTTTGTAATTACTCTGACTGAGTAGAGTAAGACATATGTGTATTTAATTATGGATCTAAAGGAAGGTTCTGTAAAAACGAACCTGACAGAATATAGTACTCAGTCAGTAGTAAGAGATATAAGGCCAGCCTGTAAATGTTATTGGTTATATTAGATTTGGTTTTTTCCTGCAAAAATATTTGGAACTTTGACCTGCTCTCTGAAAAAGTTAACTCTTTGATTCTGGAATAATTGTTAAATGATTGCACATGGGTGATGGTAGGGGGTGTGTACATGTAAAGTCTCCTATATATGTGTTGTGCAGACACTGCTGTGTATGCCTATGATTAAGGTGCTCTAACCGAAACGTGTAAGGCGTGGGAGGGGGGCTTGTGTACCCCAGAACTTGTGTTTTATTCGTATGGATGAATAAAGAATTGGAGTTTTAAACCAGAATACCCGGTCTGTGCGGAACTTTTCTATTTATCTCATGTTAAGTGACAGATGGATAAGGAGATCTCTTCACTTTTGCACCATATCAGTACCATGGAAAGAATACACAAGATGAGTAGTCGTCTCTGTCCATACAAACCTGACCACCCTGCGTTGCAAACTTAAGGATGTACTCAATTTAAACTCTGCTAAAATGTTTGCCCGCTGCAAGCAGAAAATCTATATGCATGGCAACAGAGGAAGTAAATGTACTTCTCGAATGTTAAAAAACCAAAAAGGGAAATGTTTAATTCGACAAATCCGTACAGATGGCGATGACGGAGTGGTTGAATCGAGGAATATAGCTGAGGCCTTTCAAAATTATTATCACTCCCTGTATAGTTTAGACTCGCCCGAATCCATGAAAGACCCCACCGCTGCTACTCAATGTATCCATGACTTCCTTGCCTCACTTTCATTGACTGAGATTTCCCCCTTAGGTCAAGCAATACTTCTAAATAAAATCAGGGCTCGAGAGGAGAGGGATATGTTGACTGCAATTCCTAATGGAAAGACCCCCGGCCCAGATGGTTTCCCAATTATTTAGTATAAAAAATGTCAGATATTTTTATACCCTATTTAGTGGAGTTGTTTAACTCATTTCTTTTAGGTTAAATTTTCCCTCCACAGTCTCCAGAAGCTTACATTGCTATTATCCCTAAAGAGGAGAGGGATGGCACCCTTTGCAGAAACTACCATCCAATTTCTCTGCTTAATGCAGATATGAATTTATGGGCCAAAATATTGGCCACTAGAATAACTCTGGTCCTAGCTGATCTGGTTCACCCTGAACAGGCTGGATTTGTGCAGGGATGAGAGGGTAGATATAACTCTACTAGAGTTCTGCAGACCATCTCATACGCAAAGCGCAAAAGTCAAGCCCTCACTGTTCTCTCTACGGATGCTGAGAAGGCTTTTGATCGCATAAGTTGGCACTAAATTACATGTGTTTTGCAGAGGTTTGCCTTCCCTACCCCTTTCACTGAAGCTATACTGTCATTGTATGCCTATCCTACAGCTAGGGTCAGGGTGAATGGGATCCTATCTGAGCCCTTCAAGATTTGCAATGGTACCAGACAGGGTTGCCCTCTTCTCCTCTGCCTTATTTGTGTTGGTGATGGAGTCCTTGATACAAACTATTAGACAAAATAAAGATATTAAGGGGATTAGAGTTGATAAATTGGAATTGAAGACTGCCGCTTTTCTGGATGACCTCTTATTGCTGATTTCCAATCAGAGGACTGCCATCCCAAAGCTGTTGGAGATCTCTTCCCTGTTAGGAGAACTCACCAATTTTAAGATATACCTTGACAAGTCCGCGAACATTTGGGCACTCAAAACCTCCACCCCCTTTAAATGGCCCAGCGGGAAAATTAAATATTAGGGGATATACCTCACAGATGACCCATGCACCCTTTTCCAACATAAATTTATCCACCTACTGGGAAAAATCAAGAACATCTTAAAATCCTTTGACCTTCCTTCTTTGTCCTGGCTTAGTAGAGTGAATATAATTAAACTAGATGGTGACCCGATTCTAACGCATCGGGTATTCTAGAATATGTATGTAGTTTATTTGTAAAGATTTAAGAATAATGCAATGAATACACAGGATTTTTTGGGTAAAATATATACATTATCATTGAATGTTATTGCTCATAGAGCTTAATACAACTGAACGAAATTATTAAACAGATCATTAAAATATATAAACCATTATATGAATATCTAACTGTATTTAAATAAATCACCGGACGAAAGAAGTACGTCGACACTATAATATATTTGTTAACAACATCAACCCAAAATATTTTTGTACACCACATTTCTTGTGAATATATACATTATCATTAAATGTTATTGCTCATAGAGCTTAATACAACAGAACGAAATTATTAAACAGATCATTAAAATATATAAACCATTACATGAATACCTAACTGTATTTAAATAAATCACCGGACGAAAGAATTACATCGACACTATAATATATTTCTTAACAATATCAACCCAAAATATTTTTGTACACCACATTTCTTATGAATACCTTTTGTTCTGGCACCCTCGCTCTGTACTCCTGAAGCACGAGTTGACAGACAGGTTAACTCTTGACCATCAATGCATTGACATGGACGCTGGGGGTCCTTTTCAACTTTTATTAATAGGTTAAGTGTAAAACTAGAAAAAACAAATAGAAATTCTCAGTACAACATAAGCATATACGAAGTGCAAAACATTACATTGTTACAGGTCACACAATGTGATTGCACGATACGGCGAATACACAATATGTACAATGGCAGAAGAACGATAAGATGATAAACAACAGTAGCTACATTGTACATTTAGGTGGGCAGTAGCATATTAAACTCACCGACTGTGCTATGTTGAGGGAAACATGCAGATAAGCTAAAATCCAGGGAGAGAAGGGTCAGCATGTCAGGATGTCAGCTTGTATGAAGCTGTAATGGCTGCTGGAGAAGGGGCAGAGCCAGGAGCACGGCCTCATGGGATTACATAGGCATGGAGGGACCAAAATTAGACTATGCAGTAAACATAATGTAATGTGGGAACATTGTCAACAGATGGCGCTATGGGATAAATCATTGCTGAACAAGCAAACAATATATTTTCTCAAGCAAACTAAATGCACGTATTTCTAAGGCACGACACTCCCCGTCTGGTATCCGGGGGATGCCACATAAACTTCAACTAGAGCAATAGAATAAGTTCAGAAACAAGTCTGCTAGCAATTGAAGTCTTTTCCACTGGGATTTGTACCAGTCTTTAGTAGTAGACTCTCCGGACGTCGGCGTGCTTACATTAAACTTCTGGGTGAGGAGAAGTGGAGGAGGGAGCAGAGATGGCTCATCAGGATCGTTGATTGTGGCCAGGACGCCTCATCATGTGAAGTTTTTTTTTCTCCAGGTTGACTTGAAAAGTTAAACCATCAGACTCGGAGTCCCAATTAAACCCTAGACTGCGTTGTACAGGAAGAGAGTCTGTGGATGAGTCTAGGACTTTCGATTCAGTGGCGTTGTCTTCTCTGCCATTTAATTGTGCCGAGTTGGTGTGCTTCTCCTTCACAAGGAATTTGTTGGGGCAGGGTAGGAAAAAGGATGGATGGCCACTCTCCAACGTGTTTGTGTAGAGAGAGTGAACGTTGTTTGACTTGTGAGCGTCTCTGAGGCAAACGTCCCCTATAACTACCCATCCTAGGTCTAGCTTCTGAGCGTAGGGTGAGTTATGAGGACCGTTTATCTGTTTCCTCACCTTGTGGACTCTGATGATGTCTCTCCCTAGCAAAAGGACTAACTTGGCTTGGGGATTGAGTGCGGGAATAAGATGCGCTATGCTTCTCAAATGAGGGTGATGTAGTGCCGCTTCTGGAGTGGGGATTTCTTCTCTATTGTTCGGGATAGAATTACACTCGATTAGTGTAGAAAGGGCTAGGGATGTCTTCCCATCCAGGGATTCGATTTGATAACCTGTAGCCCTCCTCCCAGATTCTTCACTCACTCCTGTGCATGTTTTTAGTGAGTAGGGCGAGCCGAGTCCCTCGATTTTAAAAATGTCAAAGAAAACTGAGCTGGCAAGTGATCTATTACTCTGGTCATCGAGTATAGCGTAGAGTTTAACCGCCTTTTCTCTGTGGCCAATAGGGTAAACTGTAACCAAACAGATCTTTGAGCAGGATTTGTTAATAAGACCTTCTCCGCAGACTTGAGTGCACTGGGGTGACACTTCAGGAGGTGTACTGTCTTTCTCCTCCCCGCCGTGCTCTGTAAGTCTGTCTATGGATGAAGGGGTCTGCAGGGCTGGCCTTGGGTGTAGAGCTGTGCTGTGCTCTTGGCTGTTACACTCCGAACAAACAATACCGGCTTTGCAGTCTTTAGCTAAATGGGATATAGATGCGCAACATCTGTAGCATATGTTATTCTCTTTGAGGAAGAGTCTACGGTCTTTAAGGGATTTTCCCTAAAACTCCTGCACTCTTGTAGTGGGTGAGGCCTTTTATGTAGAGGGCACTCCCTTTCCAGGTCCATCATTATTGACCTTTTGGGTTCTACTGTGCTGTGGGTCTTGTGTGATGAGTCTGCAGAAGACACATTAGTTTTGTGTACGGTGACAGGTGAGTCTCTGGGGTTGCGAACTGGAACAGGTTTACTTGTTCTTGGGTTGACAGGATCTATGGCAGAAAGATTGAAGCTGGGATCGTTCCTGATCTTGGCCTGCAAAAATCTGCAAAGATGTGGAATGGAGGGAAGACCACGTTGTGACGCTGCTTGTAATCTGAACCCCAGTTCAACCATTTCTCTTGCAAACTGTAAGGTAGTTTCTTCACTATGAGTTTGATGGCTCTGGCTGTGTCTAGGAATGCGAGGCCTGGCAGGTCTCCTTCAGTCTTGGCGACTTGGAGTTCTACTAAGAGGTCGCTCAATTCTCTTAGCATGTGAAAGTTCTTATTAGAGATTATAGGAAAGTCTTCCAACCTTTTGAAAAGGGATTCTTCTATCATCTCTGAGGAGCCATAGCACTCATCGAGTCTCTCCCATAACGTGCACAAACCTTTCCTCGGGTTGTTGATGCTGAGATCTCTGATGCGTTTCGCGTGTTCTACCGATTCATTTCCTAGCCACTTAACCAAGAGGTCGATCTCTTTGCTGGCAGAGATGTCTAGGCCAGCGGTGGCGTTTCTGAAGGAAGCTCTCCACGCTCTGAAACTTTCGGGACGGTCGTTAAACTTTAAGAGACCTTTGGTGAGTAACTCACGACGTGCAAAGAACTTGAGGAAAGCTGGTAGCTCTTGTTCTCTGAGAAGGCGGTCCGGGTGCCTGTTGCTGTGATGAGGTCTCGGTGAGCTATTGTTGCCGTAAAATGCATCTTCGTCACGATAGTCACCGTCGGGGTTCTCTATCTTGAAAGTGTTTGCTGTATAATAGGGATCTACAGGTTTGGGTGCTGGTCTCACTGATGATGGAAGGTGGACAGAATTACCTTCATGCTTAATGTGGGATGATTGGTGAATGAAGGGTGATGGCTGAATGGCAGGATTCAGTCTCTCACTTGGAGCTGAATGTAGATTGTCATCTAATGAGGCATGCTGTAGCACGTAGTCTGAAGTGCGTTGTGAGATATCACGATGATTAAGTTCAGGTCCTAGCCTTAAGCTGAAACTTTCACTATCGCAGCGTGCTGCTTCTTCTAAAACCTGTACCTCAGCTTCTGCTGCCGCTGCTTCTGTGTCTATGGCGAGTTTTGCGAGGTCGGCTTCCAGACGTGCCTTTTCTTTCTTTAGGTTCCACTCCTGTTCTGCGAAGGCAGCTCTCACTTTGGCGGCTTCCGCCTTTGCCCTGGCGATGGCAATTGCAGCGCTGCTCACAGACTTCCGTGAAGATGCGCTTACATGGGAGCGTGTCACATAAACTTCAGATCCTATATCTGACATTGTGTCTGTATGCGGCTTTACTGTTCTCTGCTAGAAGTCAGTGTCTGTGCTTCGACCCGTTTATAGTAGTCGTTTTACTGTTCTGGCACCCTCGCTCTGTACTCCTGAAGAACGAGTTGACAGACAGGTTAACTCTTGACCATCAATGCATTGACATGGACGCTGGGGGTCCTTTTCAACTTTTATTAATAGGTTAAGTGTAAAACTAGAAAAAAACAAATAGAAATTCTCAGTACAACATAAGCATATACGAAGTGCAAAACATTACATTGTTACAGGTCACACAATGTGATTGCACGATACGGCGAATACACAATATGTACAATGGCAGAAGAACGATAAGATGATAAACAACAGTAGCTACATTGTACATTTAGGTGGGCAGTAGCATATTAAACTCACCGACTGTGCTATGTTGAGGGAAACATGCAGATAAGCTAAAATCCAGGGAGAGAAGGGTCAGCATGTCAGGATGTCAGCTTGTATGAGGCTGTAATGGCTGCTGGAGAAGGGGCAGAGCCAGGAGCACGGCCTCATGGGATTACATAGGCATGGAGGGACCAAAATTAGACTATGCAGTAAACATAATGTAATATGGGAACATTGTCAACAGATGGCGCTATGGGATAAATCATTGCTGAACAAGCAAACAATATATTTTCTCAAGCAAACTAAATGCACGTATTTCTAAGGCACGACACCTTTTGAGTATCTATAAGCAACTTTCCTTCTAAAGGGGTATCAACAACTTCCACCTTGACGTTGGATCTCATTTTAACTCTTGAATATGCAATGTAGAGTTGTCCATGACCAAAAACAGGCTCCGGTAGATATATGCCAAACAGGATGTAGAGTTTGACCTTGTGACTTGTTTATTGTCATGGCAAAAACAGGTTGTACTGGAAACTGTCGACGCTGAAGCCTAAATGGAAGACCGGTGTCCGAAAAACATAAATCAATGCGTGGAAAGAACACTTTGTCTCCTTTTAGTGATCCAGTGATCACTCTTGCTTGAATTAAGTAGGAATGGAGTCCAGTAACAATAAGGCGAGTTCCATTACATAGACCATTTTTTGTGTAAATGTGTAACTTTAAGTTGTAGTCTGTGGGATGTCATTCCTGATGGCGTAAGACTATTTAAAAATTCAACTGGATACTGCTGTCATTATTCTTCATTTTTTACATCCTTCATTTTTTTACATCATCACTTTTGTACAACTTATACTATCCAGGCATTCTCTCCATCACACGGAAATTTAGCAGAGCCACGTCATCCTTCTTGGGACAGAGAATTGCATGGGAAGAGGCCCTCTCAACACTGCTTTGTTCGTTCACATCAATTTCAACACATTGTCCAAAAACATCACTTACGATGCAGTCAGTGCACAACATGTCTTTTGACATTTCAATAATGTCTTCTCCAAGGTTGTATTCGTTGCTAGGTTCACCGTTACCAAGTTTAAGAGCCAATTGCTGTACTCTGGGTAAGAATATCGCATGTTGTTAATTAGTTGGAGTTTATTAAACTGCTTCCAAAGGTCAGCCATTTTTAAGCTGGACTCAATAACATCTGTTCTTGTTCCATCCGGTATGACTGGAAGGCATTGCCTAAAATCTCCACCAATGACAAAAACTTTACCTCCAAACAGAATTAAATTTTTTTAAGCAACATTTGTAGTCATTACTTCACGCAGAAGTCTGTCAATTAAGCTCAAAGCGTATTTGGGTGCCATTCTGCACTCATCAAGTATCAAAAGATTTGCATTGTTTAACTGTCTTCCTGCAAATATGTCTTTTTTTATTCTGGAAATGGAAATTTCATTGATTGGAACTGGTATCCCAAAGAGTGAATACATAGTGTGACCTCCTCGTAAAAGGTTTGCTGCAATATCTGTTGAAGCCGATGGCAATACGAGTCGACTTTTCCCAACCCTCTAACGTGATGCATTAAAACTTCTATAGAGGTATGTTTTACCGCTCCCTCCTGGACCATCAATAAAGAAACATTTTGGCCTTGCATCTGCTTGGTTTTCTATAGCACTTACAATAGTCATATGCAATCCGTTGTTGTTCATTTAAGGAGTTTCTCTTCTCTGTTGCCAACAATCTATTATATAATTGCAAATAGCTTTTTTGCCCCTTCGACTTCCGGCGTGGTCATGTGGATACGTGCGAAGCATTGGCCGCGAAGCGGCCATTGCGAGCAGTTGTAAGTCGACTCGCAGCGGCCATTGTGACAAGTTCAAAGCCGACTCGCAATGCCTGCGCAGCGAGCATTGCGAGTCAGAGACTCGCCGTTCTAGAATCCCGATGCATGTGCATCGGGCTCCCAGCTAGTAATTCATAAGCTTCGTCATACTCTGGAACTTGTAGAAGTTGCATTGCAGTCTGTGGCAAATCAAAGTCTGAAAACGTTTTTCCATGCAGTAGTAAGACATTTTGGACATCTTGCATGGCATAAGATTCGCAATTTTTACAATTTCCACTTTTGTTGTGAAGACGGAAGCAGTAATCCTTGATTATATGTTCTTTGAAATGTGTCCAAAGTTGAGCCGGATTTGTAGGCGATCCAAATACGCAGATGTAGGAAACAATTCACAAAGTTGCTTAGGCATATGTAAGGTAACTGCGTCTTCTAAAGTAAGTCTCCACACAGTATCATCCATTAGACGTCCTAAAGCCAAAGCTGCAGCTTTAAATGTATCGTGCAATACTCCGTTAACTGTATTCAAATCGTCATAACTTGTAGCTCCTTTGACATGCAGCAGTAACAGCCAAAGGCAATATCTTTCTTGATCCTAGACACTAACAGTATACATACATCCAATTATTCTACTACTAGTAAAAAGGCCCGATGCAATTGCATCGGGAGGGCGGTGAAGTGAATTGTGTGTATAGAGGCGGCTCTGTGGGTAGCAGAGTATAGAGGCGGCTCTGTGGGTTGCAGAGTACAGAGGGGGCTCTGTGGGTAGCAGAGTATACAGGCGGGTGTGTGGGTAGCAGAGTATACAGGCGGGTCTGTGGGTAGCAGAGTATAGAGGCGGGTCTGTGGGTAGCAGAGTATACAGGTGGCTCTGTGGGTAGCAGAGTATACAGGCGGGTCTGTGGGTAGCAGAGTATAGAGGGGGCTCTGTGGGTAGCAGAGTATACAGGCGGGTGTGTGGGTAGCAGAACATACAGGCGGGTCTGTGGGTAGCAGAGTATAGAGGTGGGTCTGTGGGTAGCAGAGTATACAGGCGGCTCTGTGGGTAGCAGAGTATACAGGCGGGTCTGTGGGTAGCAGAGTATACAGACGGCTCTGAGGGTAGCAGATTATACAGGCGGGTCTGTGGGTAGCAGAGTGTGATGTGGCGGGAGGCTGGAGGGGTGAGGAGAGCATCGGTAGGGCGTCACTGCCACTCAGCGCGCTTTTTGTGCCGTCTGTTCTCCGTTTGATCACCCTATGTTCTCTTTGGCCCTCTGCTCCGCCTTTTGTCTCTGCTCCCCTGTCCATTTCTTTTCTCACCCATGTATGTGTCCTCTATTCCATCTGTTTTCTTCCCCGTGTCTGTGGCCCTCCTTCCCTTTCTCAGCTACCTCGTTTTCGTCTCTTTGCTCCCTTCCCTTTCTCAGCTCCTCCTTTCATGTCTCTGGCCCCCATTCGTGACTGTGCTCTGCACTTTTGTCTTTCTATCTCCCTTTCCTTGCTCTGCTCATGTTCTGTTTCTGTGCTCCCCCTTCCCACTCTCTGCGTCACCATTTCTTCTTTCTGGTCTACCCTTACCTCTCTCTGCCCCCCCTTCAGTGTCTCTGGCCCCCTTTAGTCATTCTGGTTACCCCATGTCTCTTGCCCCCCCACCCCCTTCAGTGTGTCTGCCCCCTTCAATCTTTCTGGTCCCCCCTTATGTTTCTCTGGCCCTTTTTATCTCTGCTCACCTTTTCCTTCGTCTCTGTGCAACCCTTCAGTGTTTCTGGTCCCCATTCTCTTTCTCTGTTCCCCCTTCCCTCTCTCTGGCCGTCTTTCAGTGTGTCAGGTCCCCCTTCAGTGTTTCTGGTGTCCCTTAAGTATTTTTGTTCCCTCCCTTATTTCTCTGTCCCCTCTTTCAGTGTTTATGGTCCCCCTTATGTTTCTCTGCTCCCCTTTAGTATTTGAGGTCCCCCTTATGTCTGTCTGCTCCACTTAAGTATTTCTGCTCCCTTCCTATGTGTTTCAGCCCCCTTTCCTTTCTGCTCCCTCCCTTTTGTGTGTATGGCCCCCCTTCATATCTCTGTGGCCCCCTTTAGTGTTTGTTGCCCCCCTTATGTTTTTTAGCTGACCTTCAGTATTTCTTGGCCCCCTTCCTTGTGTGCTGCGCCCCTTTTGTCTCTATGTTCCCCCTGTTAGTTTCTCTGGCCCCCCTTCAGTCTTTCTGGTCATTACCCTTGTTTCTTTGCCTCCCCCTTTAGTGTTTCTGGTCTTCCTTATGTGTCTCTGGTGGCCTTCAGTATTTCAGTTCCCCCTTATGCGTTTCTGGTCCCCCTAAATATTTCAGTTCCCCCTCTTCATCTGTCTTCCCACCCCCCTTTATCTGTATGTCCCCCCCCTTCATCTCTCTGGCCCCCTTCAGTATTTCTGGTGCCCTTTATGTCTCTCTCGGCCCCCCCTTTATCTCTGTGCCCCCCTAGTCTTTGTGGTCCCCTCTTATGTCTCTCTGCCCCCCCCCCTTTCGTGTCTATGTTACCCCCTTCATCTGTCTGCCCCCCTTCAGTATTTCTGGCTCCCCCTTATGTCTCTGTGCCCCCCCTTTGGTGTGTATGTTACCCCCTTCATCTCTCTGGGCGACTTCAGGTTTTCTGGTCCTCCCTTATGCCTGTATGGCCCCCTTGAGTCATTGAGGTGGCCCCTTATGTCTCTCTGCCCCCCTTTAGTCTTTGTGGTCTCCCCTTACTTCTGTCTGCCTCTCTTCAGTAATTCTGGTCCCCTGTTATGCCTCTCTGCCCCACTTCAGTCATTGTGGTCACCCCTTATGTCTCAGCCCCCTTCAATCTCTGCCCCCCTTTAGTTATTGTGTTCCCCCCCTTCTGGCTCTCTGCCCCCCTTCAGTGATTCTGTTCCCCTCTTATGTCTCTGGCTCACATCCCTCTCAGCTCCTCCTCTTTCATCTTTGTGCACTCCCCTTCCCTCGGTCTGTCCTCTGTTCAGGTTTTCTAGTCATCCCTTATGTGTCTGTGCTCCCCCTCTTTCTGCAGCAGTGTTCTCTGTGTCCAGTTTTTGAGGTCTCCTGTTATGTCTCTGTTTCCTGTGTAGTCTTTGAGCTGCACCCTTCTGCCTCTCTGCCTCCCCTTCCCTCGTTCCCAGCTGTGACATGTCCTTGTCATAGCTGGGAAGCAGTGAAGAGTAGACTGCTGGAGGCGGAGCTATGGTGATGCACAGTCATGTGACTGATCACATGACTGTGACATCACCAAAGGTCCTATCGGAATCGGTAAGTAAGTTGTCTGGGATCTGCGGGCGCCGAAGGTGGGTGCGGGGGTGTACTGCAGGGGTGAGCGGGTGCCGGAGGGGTGCGGGGATCTATTGCGAGGGGGATGCGGGCACCAGAAGGGGGGGTGCGAGGGTGTACTGACGGGGTGTGTGGACGCCAGAGTGTATTATGGGGGTGTGCAGGCACCAGAGGAGGGGGTCTAGTGCAGGGGGTGTGTGGGCGGTGTGCGGGGTCAACGGCAGGCGGCGTGTGCAGTGTGGGGTTGTGTTTTGTGTGCCACCCGCATCCTGCGCCATGTTAGCATACCTGGGTGTGCTAATATGGCGCGGCTTCCGGGGCAGCACATGGCGCAAAGGATTGTGGGATTCGGCGACAACGCCCGAATCCCAAACTCGCGATTATGTAAGTAGATGTCCTCGTTGTCTTGGATTCCAAGTTTTAGTCCAAACATAATGCTCTGGAATCTCTTAATACAAATGCCTTGCGTTTTCGTCACGTTGGTTAAGCAAAAACCATTCCATTAATGTTGACATTGTGCTTAAAGTTTTTGAGACATCTTCGACTTGAGCATCTTCAAAGAAATAAAGCTGCTGTTGATTTGGTAATGAATAGCTAAACATATAATTGCATGGGATTGTGAATGCATTGGAAATGCAAATATTCTCCAAGCAGCTTCTGGAGCACTCATATATCTTGAGTCAACAAAAGTTGATGATTCATCGTGATTGACTGTTTTCTGTTGTATTTCGACGTTAGCTTGTAGGTGAACTTGAAAAGATATTTTATACTTTTTATACACTTTTTATTGAAGCGCAGATTTGTACGTTGATGTGACAGTTGTAGCGTTTTGATAAGTACGGGTTGTATAATAATAAATCCATGAGTTATTTATAAAAATTTTATAAATATTTATAAAAAAAAAAAATTTTGTGAACAATGTTATCAATGTGTTGTCGCCGGTAGGATGGGTAGCCATCCAAGTCTTTAACAGTGTGCTGTTTTAACTCCTTTGGAAACCCTTTTGTACACTTTTTTCATGCATGGACTTTTTTGATTTGCTACACCACATGGGCCATGAATCATATGAGAGATGACAATATTATACAGTTCAGGATACTTTTCTTGGTTCGGAATTTCAGCCCACACTATGTTGTCGATGTCTTCCTCTGTGCGAAACTTAGAATCCGTGTCTAAGATAATTAGTATATGCGCAAGTGGGAGACCATGTTTCTGAAACTCTATGACGTGTACCATTGCTACAACTGTTCCAAAAAGCCCATTTTTGATGTCTTTTAAAAGGCTGCTGCATTTCATTCGAAATGCACGTGCAACTAAGTCCGGCCTGTGTTCAACTTATTGTCAGGGTTCTAGATTTTTGGTAATTTCCAGCCATTTAGGATTACAGGTCATTGTCACAAAAATGTACGGTCTTCCATACTTTGTTACTATTGCCATTGCATCTTGATAACGCTGTTGCAAGTTGCGGGGGCTAACTTTAAACGACGACGGAAGAATTACTGTTTTTCCAATTGGAATTCCCTTTTGAATTGATTGTTTTTGCAAATGTTCTTGAAGAACACAGTAGTCTTCAACTTAAGTTGTTTTTGGTTCATTCGTATGAAATTTAGGCAATTAGCTTAAATTTTAACATATGCATCAACTAAGTACTGTTTTGTCAGTTTACCACCGTATAAAATAGGATTGAAGTAATGTTGTACAGACAAAAGAAAACAGTAGTACTGCAGTTGTGTAATCCTTCTTGAAGTTCCTTGCTGGTGTAGGTTTTCATGCCACCCTTGATCATCCCTTGGAAAGAATAGCGGAAACAAGAACAGCATCAAGGTTGCTGTGCAAAATGCTAATTTGTTGTGTTTTAGGAACCAAAGGGTTGTTTTGGTCTGGCTTAGGATGGACTAACATATACCTTTGAAAAGGAGGCTCTGCATCATTGTTTTGAAAAACAACTGCAACCTCACTTACCATTGGTTTGTTGTAAAGTCGGGGATCCTGTTTATGTTCTAGTTTAATGGCCATGACAATGGAAGGCATTTCAGTTCCATTTTGTATAGCCCTCTGTTCCTCCCCAGCTTCAACATCTTTTAGCATGCGATATGCAGCAGCAAATGGGCTGAATTTTTGTAAATGTACGGCAATTTGGTTCATCAGTTCAGCATCACACTTTTCGTATTCTTTTAGGTTCATCCTTTGTTTTGCAACCTCATTTGTATCAAGAATGTATAATTGTGCAAATTTTGGTGGTTGTCCTATTTCTGGTAACGTGTTCCAGTGCGGTGGAAGATCTGGCCGTGAATCTTCTGATATTTTCCATAAACGTTTGACTGTGTTGATGCGTCCCTTTCATCAATTGCTCAAACAGATCTGAGTAGTGAGGTCTCAGTAGCATAACTTTTCCTTTTTGGCAGCATACAGTAAACTGATTGTCAGATGTTTTTTCATAAATGAAATTCAGAGAGTTGCATTTAGAGCAAACTGCATTCATATTCCCACAGTAGTGTTCAATAATGGTAGTTTCGTTGTCTGTTACGTAACATGAAAGTTCTTGAATATTCTGCTGGGCTTGCCTTAGTTGGAAGAGCATTCGTTTTTTATGAATTTGGCGATCATGTTGTCTGCTTGCTCTGGATTGTGGAGATTCATTCACCCGACATTGTCTGTGAGATTCAGCATCCTGGGCTTGTCTGGCGGCAGTTTGTTGTGGTGTCTCCTGTTCCCGACGTTGTCTGTGGCATTGCGCATCCTGGGCTTGTCTGGCAGCAATGGATTGTGGTGTCTCCTGTTCCTAACGTTGTCTGTGAGATTCCGCATCCTGGACTTGTCTGGCGGCAGTTTGTTGAAGTGTCTCTTGCTCACGACGTTGTCGTTGCCTTGCTGCTGCTGCTTTTCTGTCATCCTCATTGGCGTACTTTCGCTTATGACCCATTGGAAGACAGGAAGCGTAAATCATGATAGCGTACAGTAAAGAAGTATCTGTTCAGTGCACTGTGACTTACAGAACGTGTTCAGTGAACGTGACTGAATTATATCGCACTGTGACTGACAAAACATATTGAGTAAACGTGACTGAAGTACGTCACGCTGTGAGTGGGTGTTAGATTCTGCGCCAAAATCAGTGATTGGCTGCGGATGGCTGGGCATGGCCAATCAGGAAAGCATGGTTGAATTCCCACACAAATCGTGGCCAGACTGCGCTGGTTGCTGATTGGTTGCAGCTTCGTTAAATATATCTGCATGTGTGACACTTCAGCAGCGATTAAGTAGTGATGCTCCAGCGATACCTACAGGTCGTATCATTGTCGGGATTGCTGGAGCATCGCCAAGTGTGACGGGTATCGTCACACTTAGCAATGCACCAGCAATCCCGACAACGATACAGCCTGGTAGGGATCGCTGGAGTATCACTACGTGATCGCTGGTGAGATGCCATACAGTCAGACCTCACCAGCGATGCACCAGCGATACGGCAGTCATTGGGACCCTGTCACTCTCGGGCGTAGTATTGAGGTCATTGGTCATTGTCCCTGTCAAACACAGCAATGCACACTACCCAGCAGGAGTGCAATGACCAAAAAATAGTCCAGAATGGTTTGTAATGATTAGCAATCTTACAGCAGGGGCCTGATCGCTGCTACCTGTCAAATGTAGCGACATCTCTGTTGAGATCGCTGTTGCGTCACAAAACTTGTGACTCAAGTAATCAAGGTATCCAGAAGACCCCTGTAAGACCCCCAGTGGGTTGATATGCGAAGAAACAAGACACAATAAAGGTGAGTTCTCTTGCCCAGTGTACTTCTGACAAATATTGTACTTTTACATTTAGATCTGCGCCTGTTTTCTCTCTCCCCACCCTCCTCTGACCTACAGCCTCGAGGTCTATTGTGTGCAAAACTTGTGACTCAGCAGCCATCTCACTAGTGATCTCACTTAGTGTGACTGCCACAATCAGCGATCTCACAATAGCGGCCTAATCGCTGCTGCGTGTCACACTGAGCGACATTGCTAAGGGCGATCAGGATACTTCCGTTGTGAGCGCCCATCATCTCCCGGCTGTGTCGCCGCTGACCTCTGTGCGGCAGGAGATAACCCACAGCTAGCACCGCTGATCTCCCGATGTTAACGGTGGCGTGTGTGGTTGAAATTCCACGCCAATTCGCGGCCGGACTGTGTCAGTTGCTGATTAGTCGCGGCCGGCCGGGCGCGACCAATCAGCGACGCGGGATTTCTGTTACAGAGAGACAGACAGAATTAGACGATAATATAGTAGATAGAATATTCTTCCCAATCTCTCAAACAAAATCTTTATTTTCCTTTAATGAAATCACTGCCAAGTTCATTGGAAATATAAAAAAACTCGGCTTCCCTTTAAGACTTTGTTACTCCTGAAACACGCAGGAGGCTTATGTCTTCCTGATTATACCTCCTATTACCAGGCCATACACCTAGCCAGATGGTTAAAACTAACTCATCTAGCGGACCAAGGCAATTATAATCATATCGAAATGCAACTTCTGGATAGCGAGGCAAAAAAAACTGTTATAGACAGCATGCCCTCCATTAGGGGCTGGATTTGATGACATCCTTTCTACAACTTTATTAATTAGGTGTTCGTAATACCAAACCACCCACCTGTGTGCTATTTTATGAATAAAATTCCATTTGGACTTTCTCCATACATTTTTAATCCAGGTTTTACAGACCCCTATGGCCTCTGGTCTTCTCTCCAGAATAAGCTGATTTCTCATTTAATATGCAACAATATACCATGCGCGAATAGAAACTAAAAGATGCCCAATTACTTATCTTCATCAGTTGTATGTATAACATTTTATGACGCAGATCAAACGATTGATCACTCCACCTCCCTAGTGGATTTGGTTGGAAAGCCTAACAAAGGTATGCCTTCCCATTTCAGAAATCATGTAAAAAATTTACATTAACCTCCTTAGTTCTAAATCGACTACCCGACCTCTATTTTTACATTCGTGGGAGGTGGAACTTGGCATCTTTGTATCTCCGCAAGATAAACAATTTTTATGCGCCAACTCACATGGCTTCTCTAGATGCATCCTGCTTCAGGAAACAGTGTATAAAATATTTTTGAGGTGGTATTATACACTGGAGAAGCTCTTTCACCTGGGATTAACTGAGTCCCCTTTATGCTGGAGATGTGGGACGTTGAGAGGAACATTAACCCACATTTGTTGGTCTTGCCAGAAACTTCAACATTTCTTGTCTAACGTTATTGATACCTTGAAAACCCTGGCTGTGATGGATTTGTATCCTACAGCTCCAAAAGTACTTTTCTCCCTCCCTACATCTAATGTCGCACCCCAGGGCAGGGGTACTCGAAACCGGGTCCTCTTTTCACTCTGTTGGGAAATGTCACGGTGACGTGACCCGACTCCATATGCCTAAGTGCGGCAAATTAAAGGGGTCGAAGAAAAAGGGAGAAATAATAAAGTTTATAAAAGTATTTTGTGGGCAGAACACACAGTATTTTCAGGCAACATACACCACACCACACCGTACTTGGGCTTTACTGGGCTTTTATTCTTACTTCACACTTAACAGTTCACAGTCACTTTACAGTCGTTACAACAGACTTGGGCTCACACAGCAGCTCTGTACAGTTCTTTACAGGCTTTGGTTTTCACTGCAGCTAGGATGGTTCATCTGCGTCACGCTCCCCTCAGTGTACCTCTTGGGTCCTTTCGTTCTCCTCTCCGTGTGTGGTTATGGTCCGGCCGTCGCAGGCTCTTTAGTGATTTGTCCCACTCTTTGGGTAACTAGCCCTAGTATGATGGCTTTCTCCTTCTCCACACCGGTGGTTAGGTACCAGGACATAGAATTCCAGTACCCCGCCGGGGTTTCGTGGTAAGGGCTTAAAGCTACCCGGCCACATCTACAGAGCCGGCACTCTGGTTCTTTGGCCCAGCCACCAGTGTCCCAGGTTAATCAGACACACCTGGCTCCTTCTGTCCTTCCATTGAGTCAGCCTGGGTCCCCGGCCAGCCATTAGTGGTGCAGGTCGCCAGGCCCCTCTATTCTTAGCTTGGTCTCATTCACTGCTTAGCTGATCAAAGAAAAAAAAGGGGGGGGGGGACAAGAGGCGCAATAGTGCCCTTATCACTAGACACTAGGACGTGAAAGTGGTGAAAAATGCAATTCACTCACCTATTCCAGTTGTGTGACCCACAACTGGTTTGAAGGCTCATAGATTAGTATCCTGATGGCTGCTGCAGGACTCCCATCGGCTCCACGCACGTGGAGATGTACCAAACAATATAGGGAAAGACGGTGCTATCCGGTCCGCACTGCCAGGTTCATTTATATCAAAGAACACCAATGATCGATGTTAAGATCCAAATCTTCCTTTATTCACCTCCTACGCGTTTCAGTGCCCACCTGGCACCTTCATCAGGGATCCCTGATCCCTGATCCCAAAGATCTGGGTGCCTTGGAATAGCTTGTATGGAAAGGGTTAGGTTAATTAGACATTTTGTGGATACCACCTACTCCCTCGAGAGTAGGATACCCTTAGGGAGGACCCAGTGTTTTGATTTTACCCTTTGCAGTTCACTTAAGTCTGAAATTTCGCCATTAAATGTTTCCAGAAGCAATACATTTTCTTCTTCAACTTGCTAATTAATCACAACTCATTGTGCACTTGCTAAATCTATGCCGTCTGTAACTATGTGGATAAAGCTGTTATATCTGTCTCTTTCTTCTCTTTTATTCCTTATTGTTGCTGTTTATATCTTTTTCGCATAAACTCACATTTATAACTGTATTTCTTAGGAGACTGCGGTCACCATGACCTGTTGCTTATTGAGTTTACCTTCTTTGTATGTTTACAAATTTAACTAAAGAATGAAAAAAATAATTGAATGTGTGCTTAGGATGATTATTTTGCTGAAATATTCAGCCGCTGACTACTTTGGTTATACCATGTGGCAGCATTACAATCTCCAGTATGTCCTTGTACATGGTAGCATTTATATTTCCATTTATTCTATGCAGAAGGCCAATGGAAGATGCACAAAAGCAGTCCTAAACCACTCCATTGCCACCATCATGTTTCACTGTAGGTGTTTGGTACCTTACATCATTAAGTTTTACCAATTGGGCAGTAGATACAGTACTTGCCATCCTTATGAAATTGATTGAACTTGGATTCATCCGAACACAATACCTTAGAGCAATCTGTCTCTTTTCATTGGCTGTGTTCTTTCGCAAAATAAAGTTGGACCTTCCAGTCTTTGCAAAGATGAAAGGCTTCTTGACTGGAACTCCTGCATTCAACCCTAATGCTCTTAGCATTCGCACAACAGTTTGGTGACTCCCTTCTACCCCATACTCTTCGTTCATTGGACACTTAACTCTGAGAACAGTTGAATTCCATAGGTTTTTCTTTTTGGCTTTTGCCTGACTTCACTCTCAGAATATTAAGCTTCCTGACATCTGGTGATAAATTTGACTTTGTCATTTTTTAACAAAAAACCCACAAAAAAGAACATAGAAAAAAATTTAGGCAGAATTCGACTACCCATGACAAAATTTGCAAAACATTTGGCCAGGCAAAAGTGAAAAACTAACACATAGATATAAAACTATGTCAACCACAACTTTGATCCTTAGAGCTGACAACCATTTGTTTCCGGTTTACTAAAATCTGAAGGAAAATGGCATCACAACAACCAGACAGATGTAATCACACTTTTAAATTGTGGGGGAAAGTAGGGGTCTGGATTCATGGACCTGTGGGGCTATGATGGGTAAAGCTGTGTCTCTAGAGTGGGCTGCAGAGGATGTGGGAGGTCACGTGATTCCGCTTATTAGGCTCATGTAATAATAACTGAAATACTGTCCATCACCTCAGCGTTGCAGCCGACACTGAGAGATGGGCATGGGGGCCACGCATATTGCATGTGCCTAAGTAATACTGACCCCACACCATGGTTATGGCCCCCTAGTCACAGTATATGTCCTCCTGCTGGCACACACACAAAAAATAATAAATTATGTTAACTCACCTCTCCATAGCTCCCCTGCCTGCAGCATCACCTGTCTTCCTTCTTGTCTGTGCCTGGCATTCGATCATGTGATTGGTGCAGCACAGTGAAGTCATGGGTGTGCACCTCAGTCACATAATTTGATGCTTGGGACAGACAGAAAGACCGGAGGATGCCACCCTGCTGCAAGAGAGCGACTGAGGGTGAGTTAACATTGTTTATTATTTTTGTGTGTACGTGAGCAGGGAGGCCATATAGCATGACGAGGGTGTCATATCCAGGATGGGGGGCTATATCCATGATGGGGGGCCCATATATAGGATGGGGCTATATCCATGATGGGGGTTCATCTCCAAAATGGGGAGGCTATGTCCCAAGATAAGGAGGCTATGTACCGGGATGGGGGGTCATATCCAGGATGAGGGGCCATATCTAGCATGGGGAGATTTTGCACCAGGATAAAGGAGCTATGTACCAGGAAAAGGAGGCTATGTACCAGGATGGGGGGCCATATCCAGCATGGGAAGCCATATCCAACATTGGGAGGCTACGTACCAGGATAAGGGGTCCATGTACCAGGATAAGGGGGCAATGTACCAGGACAAGGAGGCCATAATCAGGATTGGGGGCTATGTAACAGGATAAGGGGTCTATGTACCAGGATAAGGGAGCCATATCCTGGATGAGGGGGTCTATGTAACAGGTTAAGGGGTCTATGTACAGGGATAAGGAGGCCATATCCAGGATGGGGGACATTACCCAGGATGGGGGATTATATACAGGATGGAGATATTACCCTATAGATGTTAGCAGCAGTTCCTCCACCCCTATAACAGTGCATTATAACCACATTTTTTACTTTTCCCCCCTATTTTCCTCCTCTAAAATCTGGGTTCGTCTTATGGTCCGGTGCATCTCAGTCAAAAAAATACAGTATATGTGCATGTGTGTGTACAATTAAAATAATATGGGAAAAGTAGGTTATTTTCTGATGACATTTTCACTTGAATACATTAATACAGGCACATCTAGAAGATGTATTCAAATAAATTAATAATTGCTAATAAGCTTTAAGCACCATAACATAAAGTTTTTAGCAAAGTTTAGATACAATATTAGCATAATGGAGACTGCTGAATTCAAGTCAAATCTCATATATTGTCGCTTTTGCCCTAGCATGATTCTTGTTTTTCAATGTATTCTATTCAAGACATCTGCTGTAGAAGTTTGGCTGCACTTTTCTTGGCCTGCGATTTGATCTGAACCACAGGTAGTGCATTACTGGAGCTACTTTCGCACACATTGGACTTTTTTCCCCTGTGCATAAACATAATAATTACCATCGCTTAAAGGTTGAGGAATGATGGGGAGAGAAGGGAAAAAATAAAATAACAGCCTTGTGTTGCAAAGTCAGAAATAATAAACTACGAAGCCTCGTTTTTCTCTGATTTACCTTGGTACATTTTTACTTTGTATAACGCTATTACTTAAAAGAAAAATAAAGAATGAAAAATTCACTGTAGAGAGATGTACTATGTGTACTTATGTGCCATTTTTTTCATATTATTTATTTATATATCACCATTAATTCCATGGCATTGTATATGTGAACGTGTTACATGCAAACACAAATGATCTACTCTATAATTGCCGTAGGCAAAATCGTGTCGGCCCCCGAAATCGCCGTGGCTATGTCACACTGTGACGTCACCACGCGCGAGCAATGGCCGCGAAGCGGCCATCGCGAGTCGCTGGCCGAAAATAGAACCAGAGGCTCGGCCACAAACTTAGCGATTTACCGCTGAGGTAGCGCGAGCAATGGCCGCCGCAAGTCCCCTTATACTTTGAATGGGGATCCATGCGAGTCGCTATCACAGCACGTCTCACTATACTTTGTATGGACTACTACTACTACTACTACTACTACTACTACTACTACTACTACTACAGCCCCCCTCAATGGCCGCACAGCCCCCCCCCCCTCAATGTCCCAAATTCAGCTGTGACCGCCTGGCCCTTGGACACTGGCTGCCATGCACACATCAGCTGGTAGGCTCCCATCACTTACCCACTGAGGACGGATCACTTCCAGCACCTCTTCACATGGCAGTGCTCTGAACTTCTGAATCGTCCTCTCCTCACTCAGACACCTGGCAGGTTCCTATCCAGCCTACTCACTCCCAGCTGCAACCCAGTGAGTCAATCAGCACATCTTCACTCACACACAGACCTGACATGTGATTAACCCCCTGTGCACCATTCAGGTTTAGCCCAGCAAAGCACTCATCCCCACACGTTCAGCCGCTCATTAGGCTCATGAATGTATCTGATCTTCAGCACTCACACTCAGCTGTTTCACTCAGCGAGTCGCTGGCCGAAAATAGAACCAGAGGCTCGGCCACAAACTTAGCGATTTACCGCTGAGGTAGCGCGAGCAATGGACGCGAGGCCATTGCGAGTCGCTACCTCAGCCGCCGCACCTGCCGCAAGTACCCCTATACTTTCTATGGGGATTACCGCAACCGCGCCGCAAGTGTAACGGTTGCGGCGCGGTTGCGGTAATCCCCATAGAAAGTATAGGGGGACTTGCGGCAGGTGCAGCAAGTGCGGTTTTTTAACTTTAATAATAATAAAAATACTAAAAAAAAAAAAAAAAAAAAAAAAAATTAAATAATACACAATAAAATAAAACATAATAATAAAAAACAAAAAAAAAAATAATATATAAAATTTATATATTAATTACATTAACTAATTACATTAAAAAAATTAATCTAATACCCCCCCAAACAGTATTCAACACCCCCCAAAAAGTATTGAGCACCCCCCAAAAAGTATTCAACACCCCCCAAAAAGTATTCAACACCCCCCAAAAAGTATTCAACACCCCCCCAAAAAGTCCTCACACCCCCCCAAAAAGTACTCAGACCAGCTATAACTATTATAAGCAAATTTATGCACGTTCTAGAATCCCGATGCATTTGCATCGGGCTCACAGCTAGTAGTAAATAAACTGATAGTGACAGACTAGTACAGAGAGAACACCCTGTCCCTTTCAGGCTTAGGCTGGCTTCACATTTACGTATGTATCCGCAGCGCACGCTGCGGACAACAATATTCAAATGTGCATGCGGATTGCGCACCTATCTTTATCATTGTATACGCATCGTATGCAAGACACTGCTTTTGCTCGCGCACGTCTGCGTATCTGTCCGCATGCGTACGCTGTAGGAAAATTAGGTGAGCCTGGAAACGCAACATGTTACATTTTTTGCCGCGCATAAAATTTCCCGGCGTCCGCAAGCGCACACTTGCGCACGCTTGCTGATACAAAATGCATTAAGCCTTATGAGAGCGCAAGCGTGCGCGAGGATTTGCACATGGTGCGTACGATGCACATGCGTACAGGCCTTTGCACAAGCCCATGGGCATGCCAGTAGGTGGGACAATTGAAATCTTGCCAAATTTATTAAACGCATGCGCATGAAAAACGCATGCACATGGTCATAAACGCATATGAGCGCAGGTATGCGCAGCGTACATTCAACGCATGCGTATGCGCATGCTGATGAAAAATCCTGCGCATGCTTGCTTATACATGCTTTTTTACATGCGCATGTGCATGCGCCGCATACGCGGTGCACAAGAACGCATATGTGAAGCTAGCCTTACATTCTACATGATATGGTGAAGGAGACAGTAGGTTGGGGGATAATCATCATTCAAAAATTATGAATATTACAAATATTTTATGCCAATCTAGGGTGTCACACTCTGAGGTAGGCTTTAGGTAGTGTTCACAAAGGCAGTTGCTCCAAACATTAAGTTTTATTGATTTACAAAAACTTTGAGAGATTTAAAACATAAGAGCCTCTTCTGGGCATAGAGGTATAACAGCAAGCAGCAGTTCATTTACAGACTCATATAGGTCAGTGCAGGCTCACTCAAACAGAATAAAGTCCTTTTTCCTGGAGCAAATTTTCCAGAAACAAGAGTACGGTTCTACCTGTCTCAGTGTCCCCTTCAGCGTTATCTACTCTAGCTCCCTGCACCAAACAGATGTATCCAACCTGTTCTCAGCTCCCACTTAATGTCCTGGTCACTCTGCAGTTTCCACACACTGCACTCTGCTCAATCTTCCTTGCAGAGAGAGAAAATCCCCAGGTGAACATACAGCCTGGCTATCTAGACATAGCTAGCAAGGTGCATGTAAACAAGACCAGGATTTAATTCAGTACTACCTAGCTTTGCTACATACCCTCCCCCTCTGTCCAAAGCCGAAGGCTGGGCATTATTTACCAATACATTGAGCCTACAAAGCTTTAAATTGTACTAAATTGTACACGCTTGATGAAACGAGGGTGACATAGCAACCTCAAGAACTTATTTTTGGACAACTTTATCCAGCCATGATATTTTGAAGATCATAACAGTGTCAGACGCCTGGAATGTATGCTTCTGACTGGACCAATAAGCAAGAGTTTTCTAGTGGATCACTTTCCTTCCAGGTTTTAGTAGGCTGCCATAATATATGGGTAAAAAATTTCTTTTCCCTGATTGGTGGACTTTACAGTTTACCTCTCACCTTTTTCACTATTGTATAGGGTACTTACCACTTGGTAAGCAACCATTTCACCCTGTGGACTCTAACAACAGTACCCAATCCCACCGGCTTAAATTGTCTCACTCGTGATTGTGTCTTGAGATGGTACTATTCTTACTTTGGTCCCACAACACAATGGATCATTATGACTGATTATGGACAGCAACTATCTATTGATGCTGTGGAGCATCAATTAACATATTTACATTTTTTAAGGGACATCTTACATTTCATCTCTGATCTGAGCAGTCCCAAAGTTATCATGGAACTCTTCCAGGAGATGATTCCGCATCCTCCTCTCCAGCCAGTACAGTTAAACACAATTCACCATTTACATGCGTGATCTTGTTACTCTAACTGGCTCAAGGCGGCATACTAGACTACTGTGTGCTAGCACATTTCCTAGAATAACAGAAAGGCACATCCGATAACAATAGTGTGAGGAGGTGACCAGACTCCTGCCCTTGAAATCACGAGCATAACTGTGTACATAATTGTTGAGCCCACTGGGATGGACCAAGGTTGCTACTGGGGAATGTCACGGAAGTCCTGGTCCGGACCGTGTCCCGGGCCCTGGCAAGTAAAAGGGGAATATTTACAGGGGATAAATGTTTGTCGTGACGCCACCCACGGCTTGTGGTCAATAATGGGACCAACTCTGCTGCAGAACCTCCAGAGATAATGTTATAGCAGCTGTAGATGGAATAGTTCTCCGTGGGTAGAACTTAGTTCCCCGGGGCAGTGATGATTTAGGTGTATGGTGCAGGCTTGTGATGTGTACAGTTCACTTACTTCTCCTGCTACTGCAGCCTTTCTCATTCAGTGTCCAGAGCTGACAGGCTGTGGCTCTCCAGGCTGGATCTCTCTGCAGTCCTGTTGGAGGGAATCATGCACAGGCAATAGAGAATCATGCAAGGGAGTCAGAAGCAGGGTTCACCGTGTTTACTTGGCAGTTCTCTTGGTACAGCAGTTTAAGTTACAGGTCTTTACACGGGTTACAACCTTCCCCTCCGGGTTCCTTTACTCCCTGCAGCCAGGTTGTTCCTCTCTGTGACCCCTCACTCTTTCTCTGTCCTTTCCAGGCTTTACTCTCTCTTTCTCTCTCACTTTGTGCATCTCCAGACAGTATGGCAGTGGCTCGGACCCTTGTGGGCCCTCGTGGTCGCCACTGAGCTGCCTGTCCTTTGGGGTAGGAACTCTAACGTGAAGTTAGAGCTCCCCGTCGGTTAATCTGGGGAAACCGGGTGAATCGTCGGTCCCCTTCAGAGCCGACACTCTGCTGTTAGCCTAGCCTCCAATAGTCCTGCTGTGCTAGGCTCTATCAGGCTCCCTCCTACCGTGTGACTCAGGTTCCATAAGAAGGCTACACCGCCTGCAGTCAGTCGTCTCGGCTGTGTTTCTAGGACCCAGTATCACTGGTCCTCTCTTCCCTCACACTCCTGGGGTGCTGGGCTTTCTCTCTGTGGCTGCACTGACTCTTCCGATTGTGCGCTCCTTACACCCCACTCCTCCAGGACGTGTGCTTCTGGTCTGTACTGCTCAGCCTACCTCGGCCTACTGACTCCTTCCTCCTCCCCTTCTCTATTTCTACCATCTATCACCTGACCTGCTTGCTGTCCCACCCACTGTTCTCTAAACCCACTACCCCTTGCCCGCCTAGAGTCCCGGGCTCTGGGTTGGGTGCTGCCCTCTAGTGGTGTGTGGGATGTCTGTAAGGGTGTTGTGGTGCAACTGTCTTCCTATCTTACCTGGCTGCAGTTTCCTATGTTACCTCCTGGTCGCAGGGGCGCCACATAATCTGATTACAAATATATTGCATAGGGTATAAGAATGTATGTACTGTGATAGTGCAAGATGTAGTGGTGATAGGACTTGTTTTTAAGTAACATTGCAATCTATTGGCCAGTTTAGGTAATGCTTACAGAATAGATGGTAGTAATATAGGAAGTAGGTAAATTGTGGGATTGACTCAAAGAGGGAGGAGTCAGGCTGAGGAGAAGAGAACCAACTCCATCTTAGATTCAAAGAGGGTTTGGACTTGTTTTTTGTGGAACAAGTTGTAGATTTGATGACACCATTTACTTTATTATAAAACTTACGAACAAACAGAAATAAGATGTGGACTGAAATTGTAATGGAAAAACCCTCCCAAAATTCAGTATTGTTTATAAAGTAATGATGTTATATACTACAGTGATGGTAAAATTGATCATACAACATGATTGAGCATGTCAGCACTGTTACAGCAATACCAAAACGCCATCAGCTTTTTTGTAATTTAAGTGATGATAAAAAGTTCTAAAATTTGTAAAAAAAAAAAAAAAATACAGAGGGAGAGGGGAGCAGCATAATGCACAGGCAAAATCCCTGATTCCAGCGGTGTCACTCACTGGGCTCCTCATAGTAGTTTTGACAAAATCATTGTTTTATCAGCAAGAGATTATCAATAGAAGGCTACCAAATCTGCTGCCAGGTAGTGAAGCATATTCAGGGGCAAAGAGATCATTGCTCAGGCACCTCCCAATGGGGGAAGGTGCCTTAAATATATAGCGCTTCTCAGGTTGCGAGAGGGAGACTGCATGCAGGAAACTGTGAGGGACTGCTGGATGGATGAGTAACCTGCTGTGACCATTGGACTCCTGACTATAAGGTGGATGGTACCGCGGCTGTTGTAACAGTACAGATGATGGCAGTGAAAAGGTCAGCCCCTGTGCTTTTGAGATTAATTATTATCAGAAAAATCTCCTGCAGCAGTTTATCCCCAGAATTATTACAACACAGGTGCTGAGCTGACCCTTCCACTGCCATCATCAGTACTCTACCACATTCTGATATCATTGCAGATAAAGGAAGGTTAATATAATATATTTCTTTACAGTACTGAAGACAATTTTTTTTATTGAAGTAATTTGAAAGTTTAATAACTTTCTATGTTAGACAAAACTATTAAGAAATAACTAAATAAAAGTTTAGTTACTTATGTACAGACCATATTGTTTTGCTATTCCTACTAGGTTCAGCAAAATCAATAAAAATATGGAGTTCGGCCAATTTTAGATATAGCGTTCGGCAATTATATCATTGTTTATTTATAAGACACACCAATATTGATAAAAAACCCTTATTGTGGGAAATAGCCCTGCTCATTGATCAGGATTCTGTTGTGTGCAAACCTGATAATTGTTTGTATGACGAGACACTGAAGTATTAACAGTTAAATATGCTGAAAAAAAGAACAATCTCACCAAAATGACCATTGTAGATGTAAAGGATGTCAATGGCAATTCTTCATCTCATTCTGGGGGAGGAACAAAAACAGGACCACACATTACTTCAGTTAGGGTGCGTGCACACGGTCCGAAGGAGCAGCGTCCAACACGCAGCTCCTCCGGTCCGTGTGCACGCTGCTCCTTCGGACCTGAGTGAAGCCGCGGGTGGCCGCAGGGAGACCGCAGCCGCCCTGTACTCACCTTGTGCAGCGGGTACAGGGCGGCTTCTCCCTGCAGTCACCCGATGGGAGCCGCTTCCGACTCCGCAGCATGAAATAAATATGCTGCGGAGGAGCGGACCCCCGGCAACCAAAAGATGCTGCGAGCTGGTTACACATAGTGAGGATGGGATTTCTTGAAATCCCATCCACTATGCTAGTACTGTACTATGCAGTGGCAAGACACTGCGTCCAAAACGCTGCGTACACTGATCGTGTGCACGCACCCTTAAAAGAATCCTAGTACCCAATGGCCTCCTGAAGTGTTTCCTCTGTCCTGATTCATTAAAGGAGTTCTAATGGTATTTACAAGTACATCCATCTAGGCTAGATAGATAAAGTGCCACAACGGCATCCATAACTTAACCAGCAGTTTACTGTGATGATGAATTTCCATTGGACTTCCCCTACATCTACAATAGTAGGTATAGGCTGCTTTCACATCAGTGTTTCTCAGAATTTGCAGCAGATTAGGCAGTTGTGCCTGATCTGCCAGATGCCGAAAAACTTGCGGCAAGACTGCGTTTGACCTAATTCATTCCCTGTGGTACTGACGGACATGTGCGGCATTTGCGGTTTTGCCGCCATCTGGCCAATCAGACACTTGTGGCACCAGACAAGCAGCGGTTTTTGAACTCGCGGCAAGCGCCGTAAATGCAAAACTGTAAGTGCCGCACATGTCCGCAAGTCCCATAGGGAATGCATTAGTTCGAACACAGTCTTCCTGCAAGTGTTCCAGCTACTGTCAGATTCAAACTGCCCGATCTGCCGCAAATGCTGAGAACCGCTGATGATAGAGCAGCCTTGGTGAGAATTTTCATTTTTGTCAGTATATTTAACATGTTGATATAATATTGTTTGGCCATATAAGCAGTAACCAGTTTTAGACACAATAGTGTCTTGGTTAATCAGTGGGGCTATTTGCCATAGTGGGGGATAAGGGATCATAATGGGTACTAGGACTTCTTCAACTGAGTTAATGTGTTGACCTATTTTTGTACCTCCACCTTGAACGAAATTAAAGATTGCCATTCGACATCCCCTATACTGATCCTGCAATGGTGTTTAGGTAAAAATTTTCCTTTTATCAGATTTTTTGTATATTCAACTGATTTGTTAATGTTATAATGTCTCAGCATATGAGCACTAACAAGGTTTGTACATAATAGTGCCCTAGTCAATCAGCAGGGCTGTTTGCCACAATGGGGGCTGTATTCAATATTTTTGTATTATTTGTAGCAGTGAGCACTTTTTTAGAAATTTCATTAAAAGACTATCTTTTGTGTATATAGCTGGGTGTCCATGTCGGGCCCTGATCCTGCTAAATCACTATTCACATTTATGTGACTGGACATAAGGTAAGGTTTTAAATATTAGATTCTAGAATCATCTAGATATGGGTCCCCTTGATGTAGTGGGATGGTTTTTATGTTTTTTTTTAATCAAAATATTGTTAACTAGGTGCACTGTGTCATTACAGAGAGAGGAGACACCAAGTGTATGGCATAAAAGAAGGGAAAAACCAGGGAAAGGGTGCCCTAAGGATAAAGAGAGGGATGACCCTTAAACACTCACCTGAGGCTAAATGCTGCGCTCACTATAATCCCTAGATGGGTCGTTCCCATCATTTTGATCACATGCTTAAACCCTGGCTGACCCTGGGCTACCTATGACTAAGGCTTCACACCACTGTTTTTTGGGGCCGGGGCTGTCCGGTGTAAACTGGACAGCACCGTATCCAATGTTGCCCCTATTGTATCCCTATAGGGTCAGATGGGGCCAGATGGCAGTTATTTGCCATCCGGTTTGGTGTGTGTACGGGATGATCCGGCTGTTTTCGTTTTATGACCCGGACACAAAATGGAAGCATGCAACATTTTTTCTGTCTGGGGCAACAATTGCACAACACCAGATCCTCCTGGATCTTCCTGGATCCCGCGCCTATAGCATGGGAGTCTATGGGTGCCGGATTGTGCTGTATCCGACATAAAATTAGACTGCTTTCCGGATGCCAGGTGCTAAAAGAGTGATGGCTGTTAAAAACAGCCGCCACTGAATTTCAGCGCCTGGAAAGCTCCACGGATGAAATTTCAGCACAGCGGCCAGCTCCACTGCAGCCGTGGTGCTGATGTTTCAGCACTGGACAGCGGCAGGACTGAAGCCATCAAAAAGTAGCATCGGAGGGCAGATTTGCCCTCCGGTTCTGCTTGTCCAGGGCTGACAGGTTATGTCCGGTGTATCCTGAAAAACACCGGACCAAAAACTGACAGCAGAAAACCGTGGTGTGAAGCCAGCCTAATGAGTTTGGCAGCAAGATGCTACTCTTACTACTACAATAATACAACAGTGGGAGATAAACAAGCAAAAATAAAACAACATGCGAAGCTCTACAATTTCCACAAGGACATAATCTCCTGGGAGGTCAGCATAGAAGAACTATCACTGGCACACGTGTAGGAGACGAGGAATAAAGGAAGTTTTATTTGAAGCATTGCCTTCCTTGTGATCTTTCGTGTCACAGCAGCGCGGACTGTAGTGCACCTTATCCTAACAACAGATTATCGGTTTCTTCCACGAGCAGTGGCGGTGGAGGTCCAGCGGCAGCTGTGTAAGGCGGTCAAGCCGATTGTGGGTATACACAACCAAGAAAGGTGAGTGGACACCACACATAGCCGACTCTAACAGTGTCACCATTGATAGAGCACTATTCTGTGCCTCGTTTGTCTCCTTTGTGTTTTTACACAGTATCACCGGCACATAGCAGAGTAAGGAATGAGTATCATTAATGAAAGAGAGTTGCATACACTGAGATTGGAGCTATATGGAATCTCAGCAGGATCAAAAAGTAACTCTTAACCCCTTCAACACCTAATGAAAATAAGTAGGCTCCACTCATCCTTATTGATTACCGCAATTCGAAGAGGACCTGCGATCTGCTAATTGCTGAGACCTTCTAATCCCAGATACTGCGAAGGTCTCAACCATACTATTTTATTAACATGAACTATAACAATTTATTTTATTGTATTTGCTCATTTTTGCTTTTTTCTTGGATGTTACTGTTTAATGGCCAGTGTGAACATGCTCCTACACATTGCATGTATACAAATCTCTATTCCAGCTCATTTCGTTTCACTTTCCTTTGTTTTACTGTACTATTTTAATTGGCAAACAATATGTTTATTTATCATTTATAAGTTTCAGAGTTTTTATTATATTGATGGTGGAGTTATCGCCGATTTACTGTACTAAAGACATGAACTTCTGTCAATTTGCACTCCAAAGAATGGTGCAACCTCCTGGGTAAAGCTCTAGTCTGTTGTTTGACATGAAAACGGAACACAGACATAATATATACGATTACCCACCCACGAAGAGTCTCCCACTTATGATATATACCGTCCTCCTCCAAACACATTCTTCTTCAGAGACACTTTTAAATCCTTATGTGAACTCAACTTCATAAACAAAGTGTAAATGTACAAAGGGGTACACCGATTGATGAAACTATAAATGTATCAGCTTCTAGGTCTCACTAATTAGGTGAGCTTATTTTACACCCGCGTTTAAAAGAAACTAAAAGATACTTTGTATTTCAGGCAATGGAGAGACTTCAGAGAGCCTTCCTTCTGAACTGATGAGGATGGGTTTTGATCTTGTTTTAAGTAACTCTTTTATCCTTCTCCGTCTGAAAGAAAAGCGCAATTAATACAAAGCTCCAGCAGGGTTTGCATTGCCCATGAAACATTGGATAAAGAAAACATTTTCACCACACTGGGATGGTATCTGACCTCTCCGATTTTTCTTTCTCTCTGAGGTCTGGCATGAAGATGTTGATATGCACAATGTGTATGTATGTGTTTGCTCCAAGGCAACGTCTGATTAGAATAAGGCACCCAGCTGTCTCATGCAAACTTTAGACGTTACAGGGGGTTTCAATAATAAAATCAAAAAAAGTTTCTTTAAAAGAAACCTGGAATGACACAAGACAATTGTAGAATGTGGAGAATCTGTTCTCCGTCATTCATCAGGAAGACAGTCAATCTTTTGTTTCCTAAAACTGTACTGATTGCAAAAATAATCATTTTTTTAATGATTATTATTACATTTAAATTATTTTTGATTTTAAGTAATAAAACAAAACAAGTTCAAAACTGATCCATTTAAGAGAATCTGTCATCAGGTTTTTACTAACCCATCTAAGAACATCATAGTATAGGGGCAGAGTCCCTGAGTCCTGAGAAGTCTCAGCTAGTTGCTGTCATTTTGATAAAATCATTGCTTTATCTGCTGAAATCTACCAGTTACTGTATTTTTCGCTTTATAAGACGCACTGGATTATAAGATGCACCCCAAATTTGGTGAAGGATAAGAGAAAAAATATTTTTAATGTTAAATGGGGTCCGTTTTAGAATGCCAGTGTACGTCTAACAATCAGTTTATATGTCCCCCATCATGGTATCTATGTTCTCTAACCTGGTATATGTGTCTCCTGTCCTTGTACATGGTCCCCCATCCTGGTGTATATGTCACCCATCCTTGCACATGGCTTGCCAACCAGGTACATGGCCCTCCATCTTAGTATATTTGTCTACTAGCCTTGCATATGGACCTCCATCCTGGTATATATGTCTACTAGCAGTTTACATGGCCTACCCATCCTGGTATATATGTCCCCCCTTGTACATGCCCCTCATCATTGTACATGCCCTCCATCCTGGTATATATGTCCCCTATCCTTGTATGTTCCCCGCTATCCTGGTATGTATGTCCCCTATCCCTTGAAATGGCCCACCCATCCTGAACCCACCTTGATTTACTGAGGGGGGTTGAGGTGCTGGAGTGTAGGTGCAGGCAGCAGGGCCCACAAAGGATGTGCGCAGTGGGCAACGCTGCGGGCTCAAAGCTGGAAGGGTGTTGCAGCGATATGTACATTTTTCGGGTTCCTGCAGTCATTGGCAAGCTGCCGCTCTGTCTCTACTGACCAGGACTTCCAGAACATGGCCTGCGAAAATCGAAATCCGAGGCCATTTTCTTAAAGTCCCAAATGGCAGAACTGGAGTCGCAGTTTTTCTAATGCCTACGGGAACCCAGAAAATGGTGGCTGCTAGTGCACATTGTGGAGACACCCCCGCAACTCCAGGCCGGCAGCCTTGCCTCACTGCCCACATCCTCTGTGGACCCTGCTTCCCACAACTCCACTGCACCACTGCAACCCCTCTTAGTTAGTAAAAAAAAACAATATTCAAATTATAAAATGCACCCACTTTATCCACCCAATGTGGGGGGAGAGAGTGCATCTTATAATCAAAAAAATATGGTATTTGAATGTTGAGCTTTTTGTAACCCCACCTACACCACTGACTGGAATCTTTCTACTTATGACCATTATATACAGAAACCTGCCAATCAGTGAGGGGCCAGTTTATACAGAGCCTATTAATTTGCTTGAGTACCTGGCAGCAGATTTGCTAGCCTTCTATTGATAATCTCCGGCAGATAAAACATTGAAGTTATCAAAACTACAATGAGGAGCTCAGTAAATGAAATATTGCTGGAATCGGAGTCTCTGCCCATACAATATGCTGCTTCCAGTTTAGGTGCTAAAAACCTCCTGACAGATTCCCTTTAAATTATATGAGATTAAGTGCTGATTTACAAGGCCAATTACAAGAATATTAGAAACCATGTTCTTTTTAGCTTTAATTTTGCATACAGTTTTATGCAAGGTTGTTTATGTTAAATACAATAAAAGTTCAGATCTAGTGGTATTATGAATGTATTCTTTTGTATGTTATGGAGGCACTCCATAGGTATTAACTGTAATAATGTTTTTATGGCAGTGTAATACCAGCCTTGATACCGGAGGGGCAGTTTTTAACTGTGTGTTCTCTTTCCTTTTCCTCCATTTATTGTCTTCTGGGTGCAATTTTTATTAACACAACATTGACATACAGTATAAGATGTATGCATTAACTATTTATTCAGAATGGATTTATCTGCTGCATGTTTTTTTGTGCAGAAAGCACTAAAATATTGAAGCTTTCAATTTTCCAATTACATAAGTTAGAAAAGACATATTGTAATATTTACCTATAAAAAATGTTAAATTATATTACTATACAGAAATGACAATAGAAAACAGATAAATGGAGTTGGTATAAGTGATCCAAATGTCCAACAAGGGGCTGCCCAAAAGTCGCATTACAATGACTTTAGAGCAACCTCACTGTTTTAATATGGATGAAGATTAGAGATTAGATATTCATTTTGAATATTATAGAATACTAGCTGAAGAGCCCGGAATTGCCTGGGTGTAATGCCCATATATGATCATAATGCTCATGTATGGTAATATCGCACATATATGGTAATATATGCATGTATACATGCATATATGGTAATATATGCATGTATACATCATAGCCCCTCCCCCTCACAGCACTGCCCCTTTCATAGTGCCACCACTACGTATAGTCCCACCCCTTCATAGCTCCATCCCTCCACATAGTCACAGGGCGGGGCTATGTGAAGTAGGTGGACATATGTGGAGATGCAGGCTGCAAAGTGGGTGTGGCTTTGTAGATTGAGCGGAATATATGGAATGGAGCTATGTTAAGTGGGTACTACAAAGGCTCCAAATGCCCTGAAAAGACAAAGCATTACACTTTCAAGCCTCCAATCCTTTTTAAGGCTGGTTTCACACAGGTCCAGGGGTCCAGGGGTTAATAAAGATGCAGTCCCTTTTATTTACATTGTTTTATGGATTTGTCAGAAAAAAATTTGACGTGGGCTTCGCCGTATTTCTGGAACCAGCCGGATCCAGCAGGCAGCGACGGGCTGCCCCCAACCCCCAGGTGCCTATTTGTACCTGGCCAGACACAAGAATATATGGGAGCCCTTTTTTTTTATTATTTCATGAATTTCATGAAATAATAAAAAAACAATGCGTGGGGCTCCGCGCAATTTCTATGTCTAGCCAGGTACAGCTAAGCAGCTGGGGGCTGGAATCTGCAGCGCAGGGATGCCCAAGCTTTCTGGGCACCCCCCGCTGCAAATTGCAGCCCGCAGCCGCCCCAGAAGATGGCACGTTCATTGAAGCGCCATCCTCTGGCGCTGAACCCTGCTCTTCCAGCGGCCCTGGTGGCGGTGGCACGCTGGGTAATAAAGGGGTTAATACCAGCTTTATTATACAAGCTGGTATTAAGCCCGGGATTCTTAATGTCAGGCCAGGTTTGACCCGGCCACTAAGAATCTCCAATAAAGGGTTAAAAAAAACACAACACAGAGAAAATTTTTATTAGAAATAAAAAAAAAAAGCCATTAGGGACTCCATCTTTAATTTAAAAAAATCCTCTTCCGTCCGACGTAGTCCAAAATGCGATGTCCTCTCTGCTACATCCCCTGTGCATAGATATAGATGTCTATGCACAGGGAATGAGCAGACTGAGAACAATCTCAGCACTGCTACATCAGGCAGCAGGCGGGCTCTAGGACCCTGGAGCTGCACAGAGAAGACAGCTGGACTCGGCTCGCAAAGAAACAGCAGTTACTTTGCGAGTTTCCCTGCTATCACTGGCACAGTAGCCGAGTCTAATGCAAACAATGGCAATCCTAGTTTTGTCAGCGTTTCTGACAAAACTAGGATTGATATTGATTTGCATTGGACTCGTGCGAGTAATCACTGGGAAACTCGCAGAGTACCGAGTCCTGCGAGTCCCTTACTACTCGCCGAGTAACGAGTCCTAGCGAGTAGATTCACCCATCCCTAGTTACGGGCACAAGTATGCACAGTGTGGCCTGCGCAACACTGAAAAAGGATGAAGCCGGGTAAGTATAAGAACATGGGCAGCCTACTTAGCTTTGAAGCACCACTTCAGCTCTGAAAAAAAGCTGATCAAGTGGTGCTTTAATAACTGGTTTATTCTGCCTTTTCTATTCTTCAGCCTGACCTCCTAATTCTACAGTATTGATGTAACATCAGCTGCTCAGCTGTGTGTCTTGTGTGTGTGTGTTTTGAGAGGATTGGTGATGTAGTAATGCAATATGAGTTTATGGCACAAAGCCTTAAAGACTACCAATTCAATTTTTTATTTAATATCGTATTCCTTACGAATATGTGTTGGAGATTGGGGGATCTAATTCCATAGACTTTTACCAATCATTCAAAATAAAGGTTTGCAATGTTTTGCTCAGCAGGCAGACAAAATGAGCTCCCATATGAGCAATGTATCTAAACTTTCAATTGAACCTACACATCTGGATTCCTAATGATCCTCTGGACTTGGCTGAATGGGACTGGATATTACATCCACGACATAATGGTTAGTAACCTTTTAAAGGTGAACTCCAGGGAGTTAAAACATTTTTGTATGGACCCTGCACTTCCATACTACACTCTCTGACAGAAGTTATGTCGCTTATCCATGTTATGTAAATAAAAGCTTATAACCTGACGTTAAATTCATCCATTGGTTGCATAAATTACTCTTTTGAAAGCTGAAAGCCTTCGAGATTTAGTTTAGTTTAAGAAAATAAATTGGCTTCAATACTGAAATATTGATCATTTAATGAACAAAGAATAGTTAGATTTTAGCAAGACAAAAGTTTTGTCACCTGGTCATATAATGCACCCAATCTTAGTTTACAACCTCACCTGTGCTCAGTAAATGATCCGTTAATTAGGGGGTATGTCTAAAAAGAAACCGAGCACCCAGACCTTTACTAGAACTGCAACCTGAGCTCTGACAACATGCCAAAAGTCCACCCTGTGACCAAAGCCTTGATTATCAAGAGGCTGAAGACCAGTTCCACTGCAGAGGTGGCTGGCACCTTTAATGTGTCTAAGCGTCAAGTACAAAGAATTAAAAAAAGATTTGAAGAGACTGGAGATGTGTTTGACAAGCCCAGGACCGGCAGACCCCACAGAACAACTGCTTAGGAGGAACATTTGCTGGTTAGAAAATTCAAAACAAGCCCCTCTTCCACTGCAGGAGAGCTCCAACAGGCCTGGTCACCTTAAGTCCCTGTGTCAACTAGAACAGGTTGTAGGATTCTGTCTCAAAATGGCCTCCATGGTCGAATCAGTGCCCAGTAGCCAGCACTAAACAAAAGGCAAATAAAAAACTGTATGGCATTTCTAAAGTCCCACAGCCTGCTAAACAGATGAACGCTGGAAAAGTGGCAGAAGGTGGATTTCTCTGATGAATCTTCAGTAGAATTACACCACAGCTGCCGCAAATACTGCAGGAGCCCTACTGGAGCCCATATGGATCCAAAATACACCCAGAAAACAGTTACATTTGGTGGTGGAAAGATCATGGTCTGGGGTTACATTCAGTATGGGGGTGTGCAAAACATTTGCAAGGTGGTAGGCAATATCAATAGACTAAAATTTCAAGAAGTATTAACTACCTCTTATATTCCAAATCATAAAAGGGGTGAAATTCTGCAGCAGGATGGTGCTCCATCTCATGCATCCATCTCTACAACAAAGTTTCTCCAGGCAAAAAAGATCCAGGTTCTCAGGGACTGGCCAGCCCAGTCACCAGACATGAACATCATTGAGCATGTTTGGGATAGGATGAAACAGGAAGCTTGGAAGACAAAACCAAAAAATCTAGATGAACTCTGGGAGGCATGTAAGAATGCATTCTTTGCTATTCCTGATGACTTCATTAATAAATTGAATGAATCATTATTGAACCGCATGGATGCAGTCCTTCAAGCTCATGGAAGTCACACAAAATATTAAATATGACTCTAATAGCACCACAACTTCATTCACCAATGTTATGCAACATAGATTTCTATTTTAAGTAAATTTTTTGTTTGAAAATCACATTACTTTCTGTCGGCGACAAAACTTTTGTCTTGCCAAAATCTGACCATTCTGTGTTCATTAAATGATCAATATTTCAGCATTGATGACAATTTATTTTCTTAAACTAAATCACATTTTGGAGGGTTTCAGCTTTCAAAAGAGTAATTTATAAAACCATTGGATGAATTTAACGTCAGAATATAAGCTTTTATTTACATAACATGGATAAGCGACATAACGTCTGTCAGGGAGTGTATAATGCTATGCTGCCTACTACACTTGTATAATGTTTATAACACTTGTAAATAATTTATTCACTAGCTGCTCCTTACCTGTCACCCTTTCAACATGGGATGTCACATCACACTTGATTGTGCAAATTTCTCAGTAATAGTTAGGATCAGTAAGTTTGATATCAGATGCTTCCTCATTCAATCATGTGGGAGGAAAAGGTTATTAGCGGTCTCTGAAGTGCTGGAACAGAGGGGATAGGAAATATAATATGTTTGTAGAAACAAACCTTTATTGCAGATCTCTGAGCAACACAACACATTTCGATAGCCAAGTACTTTCTTCCTCAGGAAGATAGTACTTGACCTGAGGAAGATAGCACTTGGCTATCGAAGCGCGTTGTGGCACTCAGAGATCTGCAATAAAGGTTTATGCCTACAAACATATTATAATTCCTGCCCCCTCTGTTCCAGCACTCCGGAGACCGCTAATAACCTTTTCCTCCTATGTACATAACTCCCTCTGAGAGAGCGGTAGGAGCAGCTCAGAACCTAATTCACTGCACTAGGCTGAAGGACCTGTGGTGATGCGATCATCTCTGCACCCCTTGCTGATCACGTGACCGGACCCTGTTACCCGAAAGCGCTAGTAACAAGAGAGAGCGGCGTCCACCGGCCGGTTCCCTGCTTGAAGCCAGTCCTTCTCACCTTCAGGCGATCACCAAAGTTGTGCAGGGGTGCTCAACTCCTAGAGGTGAGTGAGCACTTAGCACCCAAACTAGCCACCACTAGACCACCAGGTTCAACTCATGGGCGCTTCCTGTTTTTTTCTTATTTCATTCAATCATGTGGGCATGATGTCACAGAAGGGTATGCTGTGAGCCTGTCTCTGATATCTCCGAATGCGCAGAGAACAGGAGGCATGGCCATCAGAGATGTGGCATCAGTATGGCAAACATTCAACCAAGACTCCTCAATTTCCCCTAATCCGAACTCTGACTTTCATTCCAACATCACCAAAATGGACACCAACTCCGACTCCAATTCCATTACTTTGACTCTACAACGATGGCCGATAAGTCCGTAAGCCAAACATCCGACTCCTCCATTTATCTGAATCCGACTCCAATTCCACCAAAATGAACAATGACTTTGACTTCAAGACTCCACTACTCCAGCTCTGACTCCACAGCCCTGGTGGCCACACCTCTCGTCATCAGACTGACTGTGGGGGAAGTAGTTATAAGACACTGGCAGTCATAGCAGGACCTTCTGTGACATGTGATTGCAATGAGGAAGAGTCTTATAAGATGTGCTGAGGCTCGCCCACTGTGGGGAAGCTGCAGAATCAAGGGAGATGTCTCATATGGGAGGGGTGACGGGTAAGGAGCAACTAGTAAATAACTTACAAGTGTTATAAACGTTATACAAGTATAATATGCAGCTCAGTATTATAGTAGACGAGTGCAGGGACCATACACATTTTTTTTTATCTCCCTGAAGTTTATCTTTGAAGATATTTGAAGTGAAGATATAGTGGAGAATTATTGCCTGCTACTATAAGAAACGAAAAGAAACAAAAGAAAGTAAGATATGGCTTCTAGTTTCAGTCTAGGAATTTTCTAGCTTTACAGTAAATCATCTCATTTCTTATGCAGACTGAAGTACAGTTATACTTAGTGACAGCTACCAGTCTCTGAATAAAGATTTTAATACTGTAGACAGACTGTTTTCTGGCTTTAGGACAGTAATATAATTTACTGCGTCTGCCAGTTCCTGGAATCAATTATCACAGGGTTTTATTTCTGCACATTTCCTGTCAGTATCTTTTGGCCTCCATTGGATATTCAACCATGAACTGTGCCTCAGAGTCTCACAGGTTGGTACCTCAGATGGCGTTTTCTTCGCTTGTACTCTGGTTTAGAATTGTTTTGGGGCCTTGTGAAAATTGCCATCATGTTATTATTAATAGCTTTCATTTTTAATTTTTTGGTTCAGCAGAAACATACCCGCCTGGAGGAATCTGCAGCAGGTCTTAAATCTCTGTGCTTCTTGTGGAGCTGATTCTTATTTTTATAGCTAATGGCAATAGTTGGAAACAAGAAATTCTTCAGCTTTTTCTATGTTTAAACCCAGACTATACAACTCAGAACCTTCCCTGAATACCAAGATAAGAAACTGAGGAAGATGTCATACTTTTGAACAAATGGGAAACTTACATTTAATCTATCTATCTATCTATCTATCTATTATCTATCTATCTATCTATCTATCTATCTATCTATCTATCTATCTATCTATCCATCTATCTATCCATCTATCTATCTAATCCAAAAGGAGTCAGTGCTCCAAGGAAAAAAGTGAAAAAATATGGGAAATTATTAAGGTAAGTCACCTCTTTTTGGAAACACTTCCTTCATGCTTTTTTAGGACCTACAGGTCATGATGGTCAGACAGGTCAGAATTTGGTTTTGGTTATTATAATTTATTTCTGTAATAATCTATCTGTATATCTAAAGATGCAACAGCACATTGTGTGCATGAAGGCATATGCAAACATTGCTAAAAATCCATGAACTCTGAATATTTTCAGAAAATTTTACAGCAAAATGACTTGAGTCCCATTTGTCCATGAGCGGAATATCAAGATATCAAGATATTGTGGGTCAATCAGCAAAACTAAATATAAAAATATGAGGACTCCACAGTTTTTTTATTGCCAGCTAAGATAACACCAGGCAGCTGGTGGCTGGTATTCTCAGTGTAGTGAAGCCCATAGTTATTGGGTATTGGGCCACCCATGCTGCAGAATAGCCATACCAGAAATTGCCGTGTTTATTAGAATCGCCAATTCCTGGTGCTTTGCCTAGTTCTTCCTGATGCCCTGGTTTGGTAGCATCAGGAAGAGAGAAGTGGTTAATCACTAGAGATGAGCAAACACTTGAGTGTTTGGATTCAGTTTGGTTCGCTGAATGTGGGGATCTTCACTGAATTGTTTGCCGAACAATTCGCTGAACCCCCCGAACACCATTAAAATCAGCAACTAAACACAGGCACACACAGATCATCTTACCTATCTCTCGCTGCTTGCATGCTTCCTGGTCTGCTCTTCCGCGCTTCATCTCACTTACTTCTGGTCTCACCCATTAATCTTTCTGCATATTCGCTTCGCTCATTCCAAAACAGCCAATCACAGAAGCTCATGCTCTTTGAGATCATGTGTGATAGGCTGTTGCAGTTAGACTGCATTTCCACGATCTAGATGCTGTCTGTGCTTGGTTGTCAAACACATCTGTGTATGGCAACCAACCTCACGTTGTAGGATGTAAAAAATATAAATAATGGAAAAAACATTCTCCTCCTTCTCCTGCTACTTTTCAGCCCATCCATGCTGAACAAAAGGGCTGAAGATAGTGTGTGGTGTGGTGATAGTGCTGGCACCAATCTCCTGTTCCATATCCACCTCCTACTCCTCAGCATCATCCCCATATCCATACTGAGAAGATAAGATGAGGCTGAGTCGGGTAATATAAAATGAGAAAACTACGGGTCTTGGAAAATGACAAATGCACTTTTTTTTTTACAATCTTCTGATTTTTCTTCACCCTTTATGCAAAATTAAAGTATACATGTTTGGTATTTACAAACTTGTACTGACCTTGGGCATCAAATAAACATATGATTTTTAACATACAGTATATTGAACATGGAAAATAAAAAACCCAAAAAATAAACTACCGGTATACGGTAAAATGGATAGTGTCATTCAAAGAACACTTCATCCGGAAAAAAGCAAGCTCTCATATGGCTATATTGACACAAAAATGAAAAAGTTATGGATCTTGGAAGAAGGGGAGGAAAAAATTAAACATGGAATATTCCCTGGGGGTGAAAGGGTTAAATAAATCTTATGTAAACTGTGTTTTTTCTCAGTGTAAACTATATGCTTTTGAAATCTGCACCATGTCGATTTCTTTTGCAGTAAAGGTGGGTTTTATTTGCAGATGTTCCACATAAACTTGAATCAGATGAAGAACATCCACAATGCATGTACACTTTTGGTGCACTTCCACAGTGGATATGCACTACAAATGCATGTACTCAGCACATGATTTTATCAATAAAGTTTTATCAAAGCTAAACAACAGGAAGTTTCAATAACAAAAGTTTTATTTAAAACATGACAAACCAAAAAGAGACAAAAACTGGAGAATTTGTTTTTTTTAAAGTTCAGGATCGAGGCCAAAAGTGACTCTAACTTCAGTCCGATCCCTGAACTCAGACTTTAAAGTAATGGGATGGGGGTTAGGGGGCTGTAAAATAAAGCAAATAATTATTAAACTTAAGCATGATACTTATCACGTCCTGCCGTCCTGCTGTCCCATGTCCCATCGTCCCACTGCGTCTACTTCCGAGGCCACAAATCGACATTGGTTATTGCCAGCAGACAATATAAAGCTGGCATTAACCCCTTAATACCCAAGGTGCTACCACCACCAGGGCTGCTGGAAGAGCCAGGTAAAGCACCTAAAAATGGTGCTATGAAAGAAGGCGCCATTTTCGAGGGTGGCTATGGGCTTCAGTTTTAAGCGTAGGGAGCCCAGAGTGCTTGGGCCTTACCATGCTGAGAATCCTAGCCCCCAACTGCCTGGGTTAAAAATAGGACAAAGCACACATTTTTTTTTTAAATAATATGCTTCTCTGTATTTTGATTGCCAGCCAAGGTAAAGCCACACAGCTGGGGTAACAGCTTGAGCTGTCCATTTTCAGGTGTTGAGAATCAAAAATACCACACAGAACTATGTCACTTTTTTAATTATTAATTTATGTTTACAGTACTATGATGTCAATCAATTTGTGAATGGCCCAACAGCCAATCACAGATGCCAGCCTCTAGCCTCTAGAATGTATGGTCAGTTTGCAGGTTATTCCAGTACCAATCACAGATGTCCATTCTCTGTGACAGCATCTGTGATTAGCTGTTGGAGCCAGTGCAGTGAATAGTCCAGAAATTAATGAGCAGTCCCAGAAGTAAATGTGAGGGATGTGGGATAGCAGGACGGCAGGAGACTGGATGATGTTTATTAAATATTTTCTTTATTTTTACAGCCCTCCACCCCAAACCTGAACCTGAACTATAACATGGACTTCCCAGAAGAGTCCGTGTTTGGGATTTCTGCCCGAACTCTTGGTGTCTGGTTCGGGTTCGCCCATCACTATAATTTATCTACTTGGTGCAGAAAGTCTTCAACATTACAAACTCAACATAGTCTTAAAGGGGTTGTACATTAGAAAGATTAACCACTATTTTGTATTGATAGCCTATACTTAATCGGTGGTGGTACAACAACCTTCACCCCCGTCATTCAGCTGTTAATGGCAATGCTGCTGAAGTTCCCGGATGCTCCTAGAACACAACAACCCCATTATTTCTAGGCCTGGGTGCTAAAGATTCATGCCCTATTCACATTCATTAATTTTAAAAAGTAGATGAATACATTTTTATTGTATAGAAGCCAAGAATTAACTGCGATCAGTAGGGATACTTGAGCACAAAGAGTGGGGTGGATGCAGACCAAAAGAATATTGGAGGAACGTACAAGCAGTTTGCCATGAATTTTACCTAATTTACCAATAACATTATCTGTTTTGATTTTCCATCCTATGTTTCACATCAAACTTTATGGATCCGTTCCTTCATTTCTGAACTGTCGCCACAAGGCAAATAGAGACACGGAGAAAAATATTCAAAATGCTTAATTTACTTTCGGTATTTAGCCCTTTGGGGAATGTCAATAGAGTCAGTTAGGGAAAGTTAAACAACTCACATATTATAATTGGATATATCATATTCTGCTTGTTGTGCATTATTTTCCTCCAGCACTAATACGCCAGCAGGTCTGAAGTGGCTTAAACCTGCTTGTGTAATAATCTGTATCCTGTGAAAGGAATTTGATTAATAAGCTTGTTGTAATTTATGCAGCTGTAGGCGGATTATGTTTATTGCCTAAGCAAACCTCTTTGTCTTTATATACTGAGTCTGGTGGTTTAATTGCTCTACTTGTCGCTGAAAGGAAAAAAATCATATTGTTTTGTAGTGCTTGGTAAATGTATTATATAGATATAACTATATATATATCTATCTATTATATAATTGCGAATGGGTTTTTTGCCCTTCTGAGTCCACTCGCAATGCGACTCGCCGTGGTCATGTGGATACGCCGAAGCATTGGCCGCTGCCGGCCATTGCAAGCAGTTCTAAGGCGAGTCGCTATGCCCGCGCAGCGGGCATGGCGAGTCGCCTTAGCAGCGCAAGCATTGCCGCGAAGCGGCCATTGCGAGTCAGAGACTCGCTCTGCTAGAATCCCGATGCATGTGCATCGGGCACCAGCTAGTATATATATATATACACAAGATGTGCTATTGCATCGGCAGGGCAGTGCCACAATGATGGGGTGGAAAGAAAGGGTGTAACGGCAGAACAGACAGGCGCAATATATTAAAGGTTTACAAACCTCTTTATTAATAACCTCTGAACGCCACAGCGCGTTTCAACAGCTGTGGTGCTGTCTTACACAGGTGATACAGAGGCTCAGTTCAATGATGACATATTTAAGATGGAAAAGCACCAATAGAATTGTGTTTTAGGACCTGTGGTGACACGATACTCGCACACCACCGTGTGGTCACATGATCGGACCTCGTGACTGAGTTCGAGGAAACAGTTGAACACGGCGGTAGAGCACGGATCTCCTCTAATCCTCCCTCTACAGGAACACTAACACCGAAGTTGTGCAAGGGTGCACAACCGCCGTAGGTGAGCGAGCTCTACACCCCCCTATTTCACATTTCTCAGGTTGTCAGTTTCCACTAATGGGTGCTTTCTTTTTCTTTATTTATATATCCTGATGGGGCGGGCTCTGTGTCCCTGGGGGTGGTGGCCATCTCTCCCTCTGTCCGCTGTCTCCAAATAAATGTGAAGAAATATATTTTTAGTTAAAAACCTGTTTCTGTGTTTTTTTCCATAATACTGTTTAATTTACTGGTAAAAAATGTGTAGGGCTCCACTGTGCTTTCTCTTGTCAGCGCAGGTACACCAAGTAGCTTCTGGCTGCCATTCTCCGCTGCCTGGTGTTACCTTCGATGGCAATGAAAAAATCCAAGTGAAACCCATTTTTTTTAGTTATTTAAATAAATAACTGAAATAAAATTGGTGTGGGGTTTGACATATTTTCTATTGCCAGCCAAGGTAACCCAGGCAGCTTGGTGCTGGAATTCTCAGCATGGTAAGGCCCAAGTGTTTTGGGCCCCCCATTCTGAAATATTTAGCCAGCAGCCACCCCAGTATTGGTGCCTTCATGAGAGATGCCATAACAGGCTTTCAGCTGCCATGTAGTGGTGGCAGACCGAGTAATAAAGGGGTTGATGTGAGCTTTTTTTGGCAGCTAATGTCAAATGTCAAGCCCTATTGCTAATGTCAGCCGTCAGTATGGCAGCCGGCCATTAGCAATGCTTTCAGTAAAGAGAAAAAAAAACACACACACAGTTTATTACATACAAAATAGACCAAGACACCTTATTATCCACTTTATTAACTCCCACCAAATTCCCCTTCAATATTGTCATGTAATCTTGCATTTGGGCGGTAAGATGCATCACACTGCCACCATCATTGTATACTCGAGTGTCCAAAGATGGCGTCCGCGAGTATATTTGTGTGAACATGTATGAGTAGGCATGTGTAAGTGTCTGTATGTGTGTGTATGTGCATGTGTGTTCATGTATGTATATATATGCATGTGCATGTGTGTGTACGTGTTTATGTGCTTGTGTGTATGTGTGTGTGCATTTATTAGCATGTGTGTGTACATGTATGCATGTGTGTACATGTATGTATGTGTGTCTGTATGAGCATGTGTATGTGTGTGCTTGTGTGCGCATGTGTGTATGCATATGAGTATGTATGTGTATTTGTGTGTATGCACATGTGTGTGCATGTATTTATCTGCATGTGTGTATGGACATTTGTGTGCATGCACATGTGTATGTGCATGTGCGTGAGTGAATGAATGCATATGTATATGTGCTTCTGTGCATGTGTGTTTATATGTACAGTCATATGAAAAAGTTTGGGCACCCCTCTTAATCTTACTCTTTTTTTGTTTCAAATTGTTTTTTTGCTACAGCTATTTCAGTGTGATATATGTAATAACTGATGGACACAGTAATATTTCAGGATTGAAATGAGGTTTATTGTACTAACCAAAAATTTGAAATATGCATTATTTCAAAATTTGACAGGTGCCAAAGTATGGGCACCCTTCTGATTTTCATGATTTGAATACTCCTAACTACTTTTTACTGACTTACTGAAGCACTAAATTGGTTTGGTAACCTCATTGAGCTTTGTACTTCATAGCCCGCTGTATCCAATCATGAGAAAAGCTATTTCAGGTGTCCACTTGCAAGTTGTTCTCCTAGTTGCATCTTCTCTGAGGAGTGGCATCATGGGCTCCTCAAAACAGCTCTCAAATGATCTGAAAAAAAAGATTGTTCAATATAGTTGTTCAGGGGAAGGATACAAAAAGTTGTCTCAGAGATTTTAACCTGTCAGTTTCCACTATGAGGAACACAGTGAGGAAATGGAGGACCACAGGGACAGTTCTTGCAAAGGCCAGAAGTGGCAGGCCAACAAAAATATCAGAAAGGCAGAGAAGAAGAATGGTCAGAACAGTCAAGAACAATCCACAGACCACCTCCAAAGACCTGCAGCATCATCTTGCTGCAGATGGTGTCACTGTGCATCGGTCAACAATATAGCGCACACTGCACAAGGAGAAGCTGTATGGGAGAGTGATGCGAAAGAAGCCATTTCTGCATGCACGCCACAAACAGAGTCGCCTGAGGTATGCAAAAGCATATTTGGACAAGCCAGTTTCATTTTGGAAGAAGGTCCTGTGGACTGATGAAACAAAGATTGAGTTGTTTGGTCATACATCAAGGCGTTATGCATGGCGCCACAAAAACACAACATTCCAAGAAAAACACTTGCTACCCACTGTCAAATTTGGGGGAGGGTCCATCATGCTTTGGGGCTGTGTGGCCAATGACGGCACCGGGAATCTTGTTAAAGTTGAGGGTCGCATGGATTCCACTCAGTATCAGCAGATTCTTGAGAATAATGTTCAAGAATCAGTGTAAAAGTTGAAGTTACGCCGGGGATGGATCTTTCAGCAAGACAATGATCCAAAACATCGCTCCAAATCTACTCAGGCATTCATGCAGAGGAACAATTGCAATGTTCTGGAATGGCCATCCAAGTCCCCAGACCTGAATATCATTGAACATCTGTGGGATGTTTTGAAGCGGGCTGTCCATGCTCGGCGACCATCAAACTTAACTGAACTGGAATTGTTTTGTAAAGAGGAATGGTCAAAAATACCTTCATCCCGGATCCAGGAACTCATTAACAGCTACAGGAAGCGACTAGAGGCTGTTATTTTGGCAAAAGGTGGATCTACTAAATATTAATGTCACTCTTCTGTTGAGGTGCCCATACTTTTGCACCTGTCAATTTTTGAAATAATGCATATTTCACATTTTCGGTTAGTACAATAAACCTCATTTCAATCCTGAAGTATTACTGTGTCCATCAGTTATTACATATATCACACTGAAATAGCTGTTGCAAAAAAACAATTTTAAACAAAAAAAAAGAGTAAGAGTAAGAGGGGTGCCCAAACTTTTTCATATGACTGTATGTGCATGTGTATGTATGCTCATGTGTGTATATGTGTTTGTATCTCTGTGTGCATGTGTATATGTGCATGTACAGTTAGGGCCAGAAATATTTGGACAGTGACACAATTTTCGCGAGTTGGGCTCTGCATGCCACCACATTGCATTTGAAATGAAACCTTTACAACAGAATTCAAGTGCAGATTGTAACGTTTAATTTGAAGGGTTGAACAAAAATATCTGATAGAAAATGTAGGAATTGTACACATTTCTTTACAAACACTCCACATTTTAGGAGGTCAAAAGTAATTGGACAAATAAACATAACCCAAACAAAATATTTTTATTTTCAATATTTAGTTGCGAATCCTTTGGAGGCAATCACTGCCTTAAGTCTGGAACCCATGGACATCACCAAACGCTGGGTTTCCTCCTTAATGCTTTGCCAGGCCTTTACAGCCGCAGCCTTCAGGTCTTGCTTGTTTGTGGGTCTTTCCGTCTAAAGTCTGGATTTGAGCAAGTGAAATGCATGCTCAATTGGGTTAAGATCTGGTGATTGACTTGGCCATTGCAGAATGTTCCACTTTTTTGCACTCATGAACTCCTGGGTAGCTTTGGCTGTATGCTTGGGGTCATTGTCCATCTGTACTATGAAGCGCCGCCCAATCAACTTTGCAGCATTTGGCTGAATCTGGGCTGAAAGTATATCCCGGTACACTTCAGAATTCATCCGGCTACTCTTGTCTGCTGTTATGTCATCAATAAACACAAGTGACCCAGTGCCATTGAAAGCCATGCATGCCCATGCCATCACGTTGCCTCCACCATGTTTTACAGAGGATGTGGTGTGCCTTGGATCATGTGCCGTTCCCTTTCTTCTCCAAACTTTTTTCTTCCCATCATTCTGGTACAGGTTGATCTTTGTCTCATCTGTCCATAGAATACTTTTCCAGAACTGAGCTGGCTTCTTGAGGTGTTTTTCAGCAAATTTAACTCTGGCCTGTCTATTTTTGGAATTGATGAATGGTTTGCATCTAGATGTGAACCCTTTGTATTTACTGTCATGGAGTCTTCTCTTTACTGTTGACTTAGAGACAGATACACCTACTTCACTGAGAGTGTTCTGGACTTCAGTTGATGTTGTGAACGGGTTCTTCTTCACCAAATAAAGTATGCGGCGATCATCCACCACTGTTGTCATCCGTGGACGCCCAGGCCTTTTAGAGTTCCCAAGCTCACCAGTCAATTCCTTTTTTCTCAGAATGTACCCAACTGTTGATTTTGCTACTCCAAGCATGTCTGCTATCTCTCTGATGGATTTTTTCTTTTTTTTCAGCCTCAGGATGTTCTGCTTCACCTCAATTGAGAGTTCCTTTGACCGCATGTTGTCTGGTCACAGCAACAGCTTCCAAATGCAAAACCACACACCTGGAATCCACCCCTGACCTTTTAACTACTTCATTGATTACAGGTTAACGAGGGAGACGCCTTCAGAGTTAATTGCAGCCCTTAGAGTCCATTGTCCAATTACTTTTGGTCCCTTGAAAAAGAGGAGGCTATGCATTACAGAGCTATGATTCCTAAACCCTTTCTCCGATTTGGATGTGGAAACTCTCATGTTGCAGCTGGGAGTGTGCACTTTCAGCCCATATTATATATATAATTGTATTTCTGAACATGTTTTTGTAAACAGCTAAAATAACAAAACTTGTGTCACTGTCCAAATATTTCTGGCCCTAACTGTATATGTGTATGCATATGTGTGCAAGTGTGTGTATATATGTGGATGTATGTGTGTATGTCTGTGTAGGTATGTGTGTGTAGGCACATGTGTGAGCATGTGTATGCGAATGTGTGTATGTGAATGTGAATGTGTGTATACGCATGTGTGTGTATGTGCATGTGTGTATGTGCATTAATATGTGTGTATGTGCATGTGTGTGCATGTTTAGGCATGTTAGTATATATATACAGTGCCTACAAGTAGTATTCAACCCCTGCAGATTTAGGTGGTTTGATAAGATGCAAATAAGTTAGAGCCTTCAAACTGCAAACGAGAGTAGAATTTATTAACAGAAGCATAAATCTTACAAACCAAAAAGTTATGTTGCTAAGTTAAATTTTAATAAATTTTAAACATAAAAGTGTGGGTCAATTATTATTCAACCCCTCAAACCACCAGCATTCTGTTTGGTCCCCCTAAAGTATTAAGAAGTAGTTCAGGCATAAAGAACAATGAGCTTCATATGTGTGGATTAATTATCTCTTTTGCCAGCCTTTTCTGACTCCCCAAACTTGTGAACAGCACTCATACATGGTCAACATGGGAAAGACAAAGGAGCATTCCAAGGCCATCAGAGACAAGATCGTGGTGGGTCACAAGGCTGGCAAGGGGTACAAAACCCTTTCCAAGGAGTTGGGCCTACCTGTCTCCACTGTTGGGAGCATCATCCGGAAGTGGAAGGCTTATGGAACTACTGTTAGCCTTCCACGGCCTGGACAGCCTTTGAAAGTTTCCTCCCGTGCCGAGGCCAGGCTTGTTTGAAGAGTCAAGGCTAACCCAAGGACAACAAGGAAGGAGCTCCGGGAAGATCTCATGGCAGTGGGGACATTGGTTTCAGTCAATACCAAAAGTAACGTACTCTACTGCAATGGTCTCCGAGCCCGTAAGGTACCTTTACTTTCAAAGCGTCATGTCAAGGCTCGTCTACAGTTTGCTCATGATCACTTGGAGGACTCTGAGACAGACTGGTTCAAGGTTCTATGGTCTGATGAGACCAAGATCGAGATCTTTGGTGCCAACCACACACGTGACGTTTGGAGACTGGATGGCACTGCATACCACCCCAAGAATACCATCCCTACAGTCAAGCATGGTGGTGGCAGCATCATGCTGTGGGGCTGTTTCTCAGCCAAGGGGCCTGGCCATCTGGTCCGCATCCATGGGAAGATGGATAGCACGGCCTACCTGGAGATTTTGGCCAAGAACCTCCGCTCCTCCAGCAAGGATCTTAAGATGGGTCGTAATTTCATCTTCCAATAAGACAACGACCCAAAGCACACAGCCAAGAAAACCAAGGCCTGGTTCAAGAGGGAAAAAATCAAGGTGTTGGAGTGGCCTAGTCAGTCTCCTGACCTTAACCCAATTGAAAACTTGTGGAAGGAGCTCAAGATTAAAGTCCACATGAGACACCCAAAGAACCTAGATAACTTGGAGAAGATCTGCATGGAGGAGTGGGCCAAGATAACTCCAGAGACCTGTGCCGGCCTGATCAGGTCTTATAAAAGACGATTATTAGCTGTAATTGCAAACAAGGGTTATTCCACAAAATATTAAACCTAGGGGTTGAATAATAATTGACCCACACTTTTATGTTTAAAATTTATTAATATTCAACTGAGCAACATAACTTTTTGGTTTGTAAGATTTATGCTTCTGTTAATAAATCCTACTCTCGTTTGCAGTTTGAAGGCTCTAACTTATTTGCATCTTATCAAACCACCTAAATCTGCAAGGGGTTGAATACTACTTGTAGGCACTGTATATGCTTATGTATATGTATATGAATGTGAATGTGCATGCATGTGTGTATATATCCATGTGTATGTGTGTGTATGCACATTAGACTGTGTGTATGTGCGTGTGTATGCATGTGAGTATGTATGTGTACGTGTGTGTATATGAATGTTCATGTGCATATATATGTGCATGCGTGTGTGTATATGTATTTGTGTGTATATGTATGTATGTGTGCATATGTATGTGTGTATGTGCTTGTGTGTGTGTGTGTCTGCACCCACTGCACTAGGAAACTCAAAGGCTCTGTCTGCAGTCTGTGTGTGCAAAAGCAGATGGGGTGCAACACCTTCTGTATCCACCAGAGTGAGCCCACACCCATTTTCTCTTGGACACACAGGCAGCAGACAGAGCCTCAGAGTTTCCTAGCATGATGGTTTTTGTGTAAGGGGTACACCATGCCACTAGAACAGTACTTTCCAAAAATAACCAAAATTTTAACAACTTAAAACCTTTGTTTTACACAAAACATGATGATCATAATTATTGAACAGCAATGACTAGCACATAGAAAGATTAAAACAAAGTTTTGTGAGGGTACCAATCAGTAGGAAGTGTACAGGCCTTTGCTTTGAATAACTTCAGCAGATCTACGGCATTTACTCTGCCATGTAGCTGTATAAGAGGTCCAACCACTGCAGCAGAAAAATTCCCCAAACTATGACACTTCATCCTCCACCTTTCATTGACATCTTTACATTCTTTGGATTTAGTCTTTCTTCAGTTTGTCGACGAACATAATGTTTCCCATCAGACCCAAATAAATTGAACTTGCTTTCATCACTAAAATAAACTGTGGACCACTTCTCCTCAGTCCACACAACATGCTCCTCATCAAAGGTGAGTCTAGTCTGTTGACTCTTTCTGCTAATGAGAGGTTTGGTCACTATAGAGCGGTCTATCAGTCCAAATGCTCTTAAACATTGTGAAACTGTATGACAAGACAGATCCTTACCCTTTTCAGTGCTGAACTGGTGAGCTATTCCAGCTGCAGTGTTGAAACAATTACCATGGAGATCTCCAATATTCTGTTCTCTCTTGCATTTGTCTTTTGAGGGCGACCTGCCTTTTTAGGGACTTGAAAGAGTTTGTGATTTTATAAAAAATGCAATATTCTAGAAATCACAGACTTGGAACAACCTACTTATGTTGCTCTGGCTGCATAGCCAGCTCGACAACCTGCTGCCAGTCACTTTGAAACGGCACACTCTTTTTTTTCATTTATTTTTCTGTGCTTTAAAATATATTCAGTTTGTGAAATAAGCATAAAATACTGTTATTTTACACATCTGCTGCATTCAGGGAAGGGGTCCCCCATATCTCTAGCCCCCTGTAAGCTGTAAAAAAGACTTTAGAAACCTTACAATTAAGAGGTCACCTGGGTGGGATCTTATCAAGAGGTCCCTGCACAATCCTCCCTGACTTCTTGTGTGTTCTGCCCCCTCTATGTGTCTGCTGCCACTTCCTCTTCTTCTGGGTCTGCCCTCCTCTTCTGCTCTTCTGCTTTGTGTGACGTCAGGGGCAGAAGAGGAAGGCAGACCCAGAACAAAAGGAGGCAGCAGCAGACACATAGAGGGAGTGGAACACACAATTAGAAGGCAGAGAGAGCTGTGCCAGCAGCCAGGACCTCTTAATAAGATTCAACCCAGGTGACCTCCTAACTGTAAGGTTTCTAAAGTCTTTTTTAAAGCTTACAGGGGGAACTAGAGATATGGGGGACCCCTTCCCTGAATGCAGCAGACATGCTGCATTCAGTGCTGCATTTAGTTTTTAGGTCCTCTTTAAAAAGGGGATTCCAAATGCTGTAAACACATAACAAAACTAACAGAGCAAGTACTCACCCTGAGTCTAACAGTGGCTCATCACTGTTGCTCTGGTCTTAATTCTTTGGCTGCATCAGCGGCAACATGTTTGCAGAGTGTATCATGCTGTTGTTAACTATTGAGCTCAGTGACTATGTCAAGGGAGATGCAAATCTAAATGAGTGGCTGAAAGGTGATGCGTGCTGTCAATGTGACTTCACCACTGCAGCTAAAACCCTGAGATTGGAAAAGCAGCAAGAAGCCAGTTCTTCATCCGACGAGGGTGAGTATAAGAGATGAGCAGATCTAATGAGAGTCAGAGTCAACAAATCCGATTTTATCAGGAGATTCAATCTGCAATGAGTTTACTCTCCATAAATTCAATATCCCTTATTATTCTCTGCACCCAAGAACATAATAAAAGTAAGATGTTAAAAAAAAGCAAAAAAAACAATGCTCACCTAGAGGCTTAATGTACGCACTGTCCTTAATGCATCTTCTTATTGCTGTCACACAGTGAAACCTCTTCTTGCTAGGCTGAGCATATCAGCTGTGTCTAGGCTCTGGCCTTATTGCAGACAGAAGTCCCAGTCCAGTAGGTACAACACACAGATGACTGCACACCAGTCCAGCAAATCAAACATCACAACAGAGAACATGGAAGCTAAGGAAATTCAAGTACGGTAGTTTGTCTATGACCAGACAACACTAAACTGGTCCATTGGCCAGAGTTGTGCAAAATGATCCGCTCATCTCTAAATACATTGTATGTACTGCAAAATAGTATCAATCAAAATTCAACTTTCCACATGAAAAGCAATAGGGGGACCTGAAAAACAGTTCCAAAAGTAACTAAAGAGGCTAAAAGTAAACCACTGGGGGTTGCTAGTAAGCAATGCACTGTAAAGAATCTTGACTGCAATGAAACCACACAGAGAGATATGGATATTATTACTTAACTTTTATTTGACTTGAAATGCATAAAAACCTGGGCCAATACAAACTTTTGTGAACATGCCTGTATAGCATGTTCACAATAAACACCAAATAAATGAAAATAAAAAAAAATATGTGCATGTTATGACCAGATACCTTGCAATAAATAAAAACTAGTGCAGTTAAAAACACAGGGTACTTGGTACATACCTTTTTTTTTTGCAAAAAACATATTTAAGCCATCCCACCTCACCAAGGAGACTCATTTCTATATGGTCTCTACACTAATTTTGTTACTTGTCTCCTGACAAGTTAGGGGGAGCCACACCCTTCCTTTACTGAGCTGAGCATTCTGTGATTCCATTTTGGGATCCGGTCACACACAGCATCCTGCTTCTTATGAGGTCAGTTGGCACAGTAGCAGGTCATAATATAGTTAATGTAGGGACCGTCCCAAAATGGGTTACCTTGCCGAGGTGGTATGGTTTAAATACATTTTTTTGACAAAACATATGTGCCGAGTACCCTGTGTTTTTAACAGCACTCATTTTTATTTATTTATTGCAAGGTATCTAGTCATAACATGCACATACTTTTTTTTGGTTGTTTCCTTTATTTGACTTGAGCGCTCTATAGTTAGAGGTCTTCATAAAGCTCAAAGCTTGAGATTTCTGTGCAGTCAAGGTTCTCTAAGTGCAGCAGATACTATTGCCTCTACATGTTTGTCTGTGATCCCCTATAGTTGCTCCTTTAACTATTGCTCTTATCCTCCCTTTGATTCTTTATGGTTGAAGTCAGGGTCCCAAGAATTGGCAGTAGAAGCATAGCTATACTCCCTGTGCCATGCCTATAGCACAACTGTCACAGGAGAATCTGTCTTTCAGTCTGGCTCTTTGGTATGGCTCTGGAAAGCACTGTTTTGTTTTTATTTTATTTTTTTACACAAAAAACAAACCATCAACAGAAAAAATAATAAGATGACAACTCTCAGAATTTTCTTTACAAATTATCAGTTTTTTTTCACCACTATATTCACCCTAATAATGAATTACATCTACAAGTTTTTTATGAGTGTAAATTTACATACTTGAAGAATCATAGAGCCAGACTACTTTACCATACAATGAATGACATGCAAACGAAACACCAAAAAACAATGTCTGAATTGCATTTATTTTGCCTTTTCACTGCACTTGATTTTTTCCATTTTTATAGTAAAACCTATGGTGTTTTGAATGGTGGCATTCGTACTGTAAAAAAACCAAGCCAACATATGATAATGTAAACAGAAAAATGATAAAGGTCTCACACTTGGAAAAGGGAGAAAATACAAGAATGCAAAAGAAAATTATGACTTTCTGGTGTCTTGGTCATTACTGTTGCAAAAATATAGAAAACGGTCAGTGGCGGAAAGGGGTTAAAGGGAACCTGTCACCTGGAATTAACCCACTGACCTATCACTAGCAGTCCCTACATCTTCCTAGGTGCTCCCTAACCATCCCTCTCTGTTGTAAATCCGCCCTGTAAAGATTAAGAAAAATGACTTTGAACTTACTGGATGGCCCTCAGTCAGGTGACTGGAAAGGCAGCTCCAGGCTCCATTGTCCCCTCTTGGCTGCTTCACCGCATGCCCCGCTGGGCGTCATTATTTTGTATTGATCACCTCCTGTATTTGGAATCTCCTGCCTTCTTTTTGTCCTATGATGCACCAGCCGATACGTCACATCCGACCCAATGCATTATGGGCCCGATCACGTGGTCGGCCCTGGTGTATTATGGGCTGGATCACGTGATCTACCTGGCTTCAATATGCACATTGCGCATGCGTGGAGCTGGGTCGATCACATTATCTGGCCCATAATGCACCAGGGCCGATCACGTGATCGGATCCATAATGCATCGGGCCGGATGTGATGTACCGGCTGGTGCATCATAGGAGGAAAAGAAGGTGGGAGATTCCAAATACAGGAGGAGATCAATAGAGAATAATGATGCCCAGCGGGGCATGCGGTGAAGCAGTGAAAAGGGGACAATGGAGCCTGGAGCTGCCTTTCCAGTCTCCAGATAGAGCGACACTCAGTAAGTTCAAAGACATTTTTCCTAATCTTTACAGGGTCGATTTACAACAGAGAGGAATGGTTAGGGAGCACCTAGGAAGGTGTAAGGACAGCTAGTGATAAGTCAGGGGGTTAATTCCAGGTGACAGGTTCCCTTTAAAAAGGCTACAAAAAAAATATTGAAGAAGTCACAAATGAAAAAAGGTTGCTAGTAGAATCATTTTACCAAGAAAAAAAGGAATAATGAATCTGCCCCCAAATATTCTATGAATGTGTCTAAGGCATCACTCACGAGTGTAATTACATCTTGATTTTGTAGGGTAGAGCCCCACTGTGTTTAGATTGGTGTCGGCTTTTGCTAAAAAACAACTGCGGGCAGGCTTTCAATCTAATATAAAACCATTTGAGTACAAAAAAACTTTGCCGGAAGAGAGACATTATAGAAATATAACCTGAAGTACTTAGAGGACTCCATCTAATATATTTTCCATGAAGCTAAATCAGACTTTTGTACTGGCGCTCTCAGTTTTCATTTGCAGCTACCGCAGAGTCGTGTCAACAGGAGAGGTGAAAGAATTGCAGCATGGTTGCCTGCAGTCGGCGAAAGATAACAGCGAGGGATATTTCCATGTAGAATACAATATGCTTTTATCAGACTAAGTTTGAGATCCTATTGATCCAAGCAATCGACTGCTATCCGGGTCAGGGACCGGAGACGAGTGTCACACTGGTCATTCTGCTCTTCGAGGTTTGATAGCGGAGAGTAATTTAACTTCAAAACACTTTTCTCTCCTCATCCAGCTTTCCAGGACAAAAAGCAAAAAAAGTGCTTGCCTGCAGATAATACTTGTGAGAAAGACACTTGGAACAATTGCATAGTAATTGGGTAAAATTTCCTTTGAAAGAGACCAGTCCATTCTCTGCCTGGTAGCATTGAAAGTCAGATAGAAAGGAGTGTGCGACACAGCCGGGGCGCAGTCTATGCATTCAAAGGCGACACTACAGTATGTTTTGTGCGGCCAAATAAAGAGGACAGTGGTTGTCCTGGCAACACGCTGCTGCAAATTAGCGATTACAAAAAAATGGTACGTTTACGACCATATTTCTAGATGTTAAGAAAATTAAAGCATTTCCTCAGAGAGGAAGGTTAAACAAGTTTTCTATTTTATAAAAAATGAAATAAAAAATTTAAAATAAAATCAAAATAGACACCGGGCTTCATTTATTAAAACTGAAGGAAAAAGCTATCTTTGTTGCCCACGGCAACCAACCCGCGCTTAGCGCTGCTCTGCTAAGATATAGACTACAATATAATAGTTACCAGGGGCAACAAAGAACATTTTTCTTTCTTAGACGTTGAGAATCTGCTCACAGCCTTCCAGAAAATGGCAAACATAATGTTCCCCATTAGTACTATACAGACGTTATGCCAGACTTTCAACTAAACGAAGCACAAAAGTAGAAAACGATCCCGGGTGCCATTTTTAGTCTCATCACCTTCGGAAAATATAAAGAGGAAAAGTGGAGAGGCTGACATGAAGTAGGCATGACCAAAGAGAGATACATCATTACTGTGGGGAAAAGTTCCTCTTCTTTCTTTAGGAGAGTCAAAAAAATCCACAAAATTGGCACAATTAGGCTTTCAGCTCAAAAACAAAACCTTTGTCCAATTCTTTACTTTTATTCATCATCATCTGTTGAGAGAGTTTAAAAGGTGTTCACATTGTCGTCAAGAATAGACAAGACAAAGTCAGCAGAACTACCCTGTTTCCCCGACAATAAGTCACCCCCGAATATAAGTCAGGGCAGGGCTGGCACAGAATTTTCCAATATAAGTCATACCCCGAATATTAGGGATGGGCGAATCTACTCGCTAGGACTCGTTACTCGGCGAGTAGTAAGGGACTCGCAGGACTCGGTACTCTGCGAGTTTCCCAGTGATTACTCGCACGAGTCCAATGCAAATCAATATCAATCCTAGTTTTGTCAGAAAGGCTGACAAAACTAGGATTGCCATTGTTTGCATTAGACTCGGCTACTGTGCCAGTGATAGCAGGGAAACTCGCAAATAACTGCTGTTACATTGCGAGCCGAGTCCAGCTGTCTTCTCTGTGCAGCTCCAGGGTCCTAGAGCCCGCCTGCTCACAGAGATAATGTAGCAGTGCTAAGATTGTTCTCAGTCTGCTCATTCCCTGTGCATAGACATCTATATCTATGCACAGGGGATGTAGTAGAGAGGACATCGCGTTTTGGACTACGTCGGACGGAAGAGGATTTTTTTAATTAAAAATGGAGTCCCTAATGGCTTTTTTTTTTTTATTTCAAATAAATATTTTTCTCTGTGTTGTGTTTTTTTAACCCTTTATTGGAGATTCTTAGTGGCCGGGTCAAATGTGGCCTGACATTAAGAATCTCGGGCTTAATACCAGCTTGTATAACAAAGCTGGTATTAACCCCTTTATTACCCAGCGTGCTACCGCCACCAGGGCCGCTGGAAGAGCGGGGTTCAGCGCCAGAGGATGGCGCTTCAATGAACTCGCCATCTTCTGGGGCGGCTGCGGGCTGCAATTTGCAGCGGGGGGTGCCCAGAAAGCTTGGGCATCCCTGCGCTGCGGATTCCAGCCCCCAGCTGCTTAGCTGTACCTGGCTAGACATAGAAATTGCGCGGAGCCCCACGCATTTTTTTTTTATTATTTCATGAATTTCAGAGTCAGAGTCTCAGAGTCAGAATCTCAGAATTTCATGAAATAATTTTAAAAAAATGCGTGGGGCTCCGCGCAATTTCTATGTCTAGCCAGGTACAGCTAAGCAGCTGGGGGCTGGAATCCGCAGTGCAGGGATGCCCAAGCTTTCTGGGCACCCCCTGCTGCAAATTGCAGCCTGCAGCCGCCCCAGAAGATGGCGCGTTCATTGAAGCGCCATCCTCTGGCGCTGTTCCCCGCTCTTCCAGCGGCCCTGGTAGCGGTGGCACGCTGGGTAATAAAGAGGTTAGGGCCAGCTATGTATTATCAGCTGGCCCTAAGCCCGAAATTTATGGCGGTCACGCCAATATTAGACATGACCGCCATGAATTTCTATTAAATTGTTTTAAAAAAAACACAACACAAAGAAAATGTTTTATTAGAAATAAAAAAAAAAGCCATTAGGGACTCCATCTTTAATTAAAAAAATCTTCTTCCGTCCGACGCAGTCCAAAACGCGATGTCCTCTCTGCTACATCCCCTGTGCATAGATATAGATGTCTATGCACAGGGAATGAGCAGACTGAGAACAATCTCAGCTCTGCTACATCATCTCTGTGCACAGACATTCATGTCTGTACACAGGGAATGAGCAGACTGAGAACAATCTCAGCTCTGCTACATCAGGCAGCAGGCGGGCTCTAGGACCCTGGAGCTGGCAGCCAGCACACTGAGCAGACAGGACTCTTATCTGTGCGAGTTTCCCAGCGATTACTTACAAAGTAAAAGAGTCCAATGCAAATAAATGACAAAACTAGGATTGCTTCAGGCTGAAGCTACCGAGACACATCTGCGATTTGTAAATCTCACACTACTCGCTATTACTCGCTTCCCCATTCATTAACATTGGACTCGCTAGACTCGCAACGAGTAGCGAGTCCTGTGCTCGGACTCGCTAGAGTCAAGCGATTCCGAGTAATTTAGGATTCGCCCATCACTACCGAATATATGTGGATGGATACTTGGCCTTGGTAATCCCTTGTCATATCTGTAAACTTGTAAAAGAGTTGGATATTGACTTAAAGGGATCCTGTCACCCCCAAAACACCTGTAAACCTATTAAAACCTGTCCCTAGAGCATATTAACACTTTCCCTACACTGTTTTTACCTCCTAAATGCAGTAAATGACATTGCATAAAAACGTTTTATAAGTACCTGATTACTGATGATAATGAGTGACTATCTATTCATAGTCACTCATCAAGACTGCCCCTCTGCTTCATAGCACGCCTGAATAGGCGTGATCTTCATAGCAGATTCAAATAGCCGCCTCCCTGCTGTGCCCTGTGTCGTCCGAGGCTGCTGTGTGGCTGGGTGACGCGATCCGCGTCATTCCCCGCGCCGGGTGACGTATTTACACCGGCGCCGCGCTGTCGGCTTCAAAATGCACACTGCGCATGCCCATGCGCATGCGCAGTGCGCATTTTGAAGTTTATAGCGCGGCGCCGGTGTAAATACGTCACCCGGCGCGGGGAATGACGCGGATCGCGTCACCCAGCCACACAGCAGCCTCGGACGACACAGGGCACAGCAGGGAGGCGGCAATTTGAATCTGCTATGAAGATCACGCCTATTCAGGCGTGCTATGAAGCAGAGGGGCAGTCTTGATGAGTGACTATGAATAGATAGTCACTCATTATCATCAGTAATCAGGTACTTATAAAACGTTTTTATGCAATGTCATTTACTGCATTTAGGAGGTAAAAACAGTGTAGGGAAAGTGTTAATATGCTCTAGAGACAGGTTTTAATAGGTTTACAGGTGTTTTGGGGGTGACAGGATCCCTTTAAAGGGCCACTTCATATGGTGGTTATGGTGTTCTCCACAAGGAGCCACCCCTTGGCTGGGTCCTTCCCTGGAGGGATATATGGCTAGTTCTGTGTTTGAGACTCCTAACAGAGGCTCCACAGACTCTATTTGCATATTCATATTTCCCAGGGGGCAATGTGCCTAGGAATTCACTGTGTTTGAGCGCTTTAGCCAGCTGCCCGCAGTGTTTTCTTGGACTGGTCTCCCTGAGATCAGTGAATACTTTGCAACCCCCGAATATAAGTCAGGGCAGGGCTGGCACAGAATTTTCCAATATAAGTCATACCCCGAATATAAGACAGGGTGACTTATTTTCGGGGAAAATAAGACAGGGTACCGCTAAAGTGCCATTTTTGCCCATTGCATTTTTACCTGTGTCCCCGCCGTCCTGCTGGCCCCGCTGTCCTCCGTGGGCTCCTGCGGAGCCCCTCGGGACGGGGCACTCGGTGCCGGACCGGGGTGCTGCTGGGGGATGTCATGGCGGTCCTGGTCCGGACCGTGTCCCGGGCCCGCACAATAAAATGGGGGGTTATTTACAGGGGAATTGTCACTCGTGACGCCACCCACTATATGCGGCCAGTAATGGGGGCCGCCGCTGCTGCAGAACCTCCGGGGATGATGGGTTAGCAGCTGGGATGGAATAGTTCCTGTAGGCAGAACTGGGTTCCCCGGGGCAGTGGTAGAGGTAGTTAAAGTCTGTGAGGATGTTATTGATGCTGCAGGAGAGTAGGGGTAGCAGTAGAGATGATAAGAGTAGAGGCAATGGCAGTCTATGAGGGCAAGTGGGGCTTCAGCAAAAGGATGACACACACACTCACGGCTTCTGTTGTTCTTCAAGTCTTACTGGCAGATGGTATTACACAGTATTGTCCACGGAGTCTGTACCAAGTTGCTCTCACCCTGACCGGGTCCTTGGCCTCCTACTTAAACGCTGTGTGTGGCCCTGCTGCTTCTTGTAGCTATACTGCTGGCCCTGTCTCTGCTCACGGGTACCAATATGCTGGGCAACTTGAGTCCTCTGTGTCACTGACTCCTTCGTGTTGCTTTGCTATGGTGTGGTGAAGATGGTGGACCTTCACTATGCCGGTGTTTACTGTCCTGTCTGTCTCAGGCACAGCCTCGGATCCGGTATCCGTCTTAAGCGTCTCCCCGGGATCAAGCTTTTGGGGTAACTCTTTATCCTGGGTATGTTCCTCTGTTAATCTGTCTCCTTTCCTCAGACCTCTCAGGACCTCCACTGACACTTTGCTCTGCTCCTGCTCCAGACTAGACTCCAACTCCAGACTCTCCTCTGAACTGAACTAACTGTCACTCTTGTTTTGTGGTAAACAACTTTAGCTCCTCCCACTAGTGCAGGTGCCAGCTAAGCTCCTCCCACTTTCTAGTGTAGTGTTGTGTGGGGATTGAACCTGTGTTGTTTCTGTGGCATATAAACCCTTGGGGTGCCACACTCCCCTCTGCCCTCAGGTGCAGCCGCAGGTCCGCTGTCCCCCGTGGGCTCCCCTCTGCCCTCAGGTGCCGCAGGTAACCCCGAGGGCATAGGGTTAATCTTGTGCGCCTGTCGCCCCGGCCTGACGTCACCGTTGCCGGCAGGAGCTTCTGATTGGCCAGCGGCTCCCCAGCATCTCGAGCGCTGATTGGCTCAGCGGCTCGAGTGCTGATTGGCCAGAAGCTCCTGCATGAAGAAGCATCTGGACAACGCCCTGCACCGCGGAGGAATCCATAGCCCGAGGCCGCCATTACCCTAAAAAGTAAGGATGTTTCCTTGCCGACTTGCCCATTAAAACCGCAATTCCGCCGCACAGCCAACTTGCGGCACACTTGCGGCAGGTCCCCATACTATGTACGGTACTGTATGGGACACTTGCGGCAAGGTGCGGTTACCGCACCTTTGCCGCACCTTGCCGCAAGTGTCCCATACAGTACTGTACATTGTATGGGGACCTGCCGCAGGTGTGCCGCAAGTGTGCCGCAAGTCGACAGCAACTCGGCTGTGCGGCGGAATTGCGGTTTTAACGGTACTGTGCTGGGGGCTGCAGTGGCATACTGTATGGGGCTGGGACCCCATGGGAGGCTGCAGTTGGATACTGTATGGGGCTGTGACCCCATGAGAGGCTGTGTGGGATACTGTATGGTATTGTCATTTTTTTTTTTTATATAAGTCATACCCCGAATATAAGACAGGGTGGGACTTTTGGGGGTAAAATAAATATAAGACACTGTCTTATATTCGAGGGAACACGGTAGCTGCCTGTAATCTACAATGTATCTGGCTCTTTATTGATGGGAGTCCTGGGGTCTTTGGTTAAAGAGTTATTCTCAATAATCCCCTATTCTCAGTTGATACATCCCTCCATCTAAAATATAAGTAGCCTATACTCACCTTTGGTGCAGAAGACGCCATTTTTGTGCCATCGGAATTGGGTCTCCGAGGCTCGCATTCGGTTGTTATGCCCTATGGGCCCTGCAGTCTTTCAGTGGCCGCTTCATCCTTAGTATTTTCAGGTGACGCTAACTTGTGAGAGATGAGGCTACTCTAATTTCCTCTGAACTTTAGTTACATCTGAAGAAAGTGAGTGTGAAGCGGTCACTGATTGGTTATAAGACTGAAATGGCATAAGAAATTCACGAGCCCTTGGAAAACCGGAGCAAATTTTGAGTGTGACTAGCAGCTGAGTATAGACTGCTTTAGACATGGAAATATAGCAATTTAGGAGGGGTGGTCCGAGTAAGGTAAAATCTCTTTCAGTTTGTAATATGAGTACATTGAAGACTGATTAATGTGCAGTGTGCTTTGTTGCCAACTACTGGCTGATATATGTGTATGAAAATTAGGTATTCAATCTCCTGACCATATGCTACCATAGATATGGATGGAAGTCTCCCAGCTCAGTACTGACACACTTTCTACTGTATTAACTGGTACAAACCAATTCAGTCCAAGGAGTAGAAGGAAGCACTACTATACCCAGAATGTATTTTAGTCCATGCTGTGGGGGCAACTTTCATTCACCGTCACCCTCTCCCACACTATCACCTCATCTCGCCCCTTGTCTGTCGGTGTTCCTGAAGGCTCAGTTCTAGGACCCCTACTCTTCTTTATCTACACCTTTGGCTTGGGACAGCTTATAGAGTCTCACGGCTTTCAATATCATCTCTACGCTGATGACACACAGATCTACCTCCCTGGACCTCACATCTCCTCCTTACTGACCAAAATCGCACAATGTCTGTCTGCTATTTTATCTTTCTTACCTTGCTTGCTTTCTAAAACTGAACATGGACTGAATAGAATTTATCATCTTTCCCTCATCTCACTCCACCACACCTTTCCATTTTTTTTTTAATAAACTTAGCTTCATTAAGAACTAGTAAAAAGGCCTGATGCAATTGCATCGGGAGCGCGGTGAAATGAATTGTGTGCATAGAGGCGGGTCAGTGGGTAGCAGAGTATAGAGGGGGCTCTGTGGGTAGCAGAGTATACAGGCGGGTGTGTGGGTAGCAGAGTATACAGGCGGCTGTGAGGGTAGCAGATTATACAGGCAGCTTTGTGGGTAGCAAAGTACACAGGCGGGTGTGTGGGTAGCAGAGTATAGAGGCGGGTCTGTGGCTAGCAGAGTATACAGGCGGGTCTGTGGGTAGCAGAGTATACAAGCGGGTGTGTGGGTAGCAGAGTATACAGGCGGGTCTGTGGGTAGCAGAGTATACAGGCGGCTCTGTGGTTAGCAGAGTATACAGGCGGGTCTGTGGGTAGCAGAGTATACAGGCGACTTTGTGGGTTGCAGATTATACAGGCGGCTTTGTGGGTAGCAGATTATACAGGTGGCTTTGTGGGTAGCAGAGTATACAGAAGGCTCTGTGGGTAGCAGATTATACAGGGGGCTCTGTGGGTAGCAGAGTATAGAGGCGGCTCTGTGAGTATCAGAGTATAGAGGCAGCTGTGTGGGTAGCAGAGTATAGAGGTGGCTGTGTGGGTAGCAGAGTATAGAAACGGCTCTGTGGGTAGCAGAGTATAGAAACGGCTCTCTGGGTAGCAGAGTATACAGGCAGCTCTGTGGGTGGCAGAGTATACAGGCGGCTCTGTGGGTAGCAGAGTATACAGGCAGTTCTGTGGGTAGCAGAGTATAGAGGCGGCTCTGTGGGTAGCAGAGTATAGAGGCGGCTCTGTGGGTAGCAGAGTATAGAGGGGGCTCTGTGGGTAGCAGAGTATAGAGGCGGCTCTGTGGGTAGCAGAGTATACAGGCGGCTCTGTGGGTAGCAGAGTATAGAGGCGGGTGTGTGGGTAGCAGAGTATAGAGGCGGGTCTGTGGCTAGCAGAGTATACAGGCGGGTCTGTGGGTAGCAGAGTATACAAGCGGGTGTGTGGGTAGCAGAGTATACAGGCGGGTCTGTGGGTAGCAGAGTATACAGGCGGCTCTGTGGTTAGCAGAGTATACAGGCGGGTCTGTGGGTAGCAGAGTATACAGGCGACTTTGTGGGTTGCAGATTATACAGGCGGCTTTGTGGGTAGCAGATTATACAGGTGGCTTTGTGGGTAGCAGAGTATACAGAAGGCTCTGTGGGTAGCAGATTATACAGGGGGCTCTGTGGGTAGCAGAGTATAGAGGCGGCTCTGTGAGTATCAGAGTATAGAGGCAGCTGTGTGGGTAGCAGAGTATAGAGGTGGCTGTGTGGGTAGCAGAGTATAGAAACGGCTCTGTGGGTAGCAGAGTATAGAAACGGCTCTCTGGGTAGCAGAGTATACAGGCAGCTCTGTGGGTGGCAGAGTATACAGGCGGCTCTGTGGGTAGCAGAGTATACAGGCAGTTCTGTGGGTAGCAGAGTATAGAGGCGGCTCTGTGGGTAGCAGAGTATAGAGGCGGCTCTGTGGGTAGCAGAGCAGAGAGGGGGCTCTGTGGGTAGCAGAGTATAGAGGCGGCTCTGTGGGTAGCAGAGTATACAGGCGGCTCTGTGGGTAGCAGAGTATAGAGGCGGGTCTGTGGATAGCAGAGTATACAGGCGGCTCTGTGGGTAGCAGAGTATAGAGGCGGGTCTGTGGGTAGCAGAGTATACAGGCGGGTCTGTGGGTAGCAGAGTATAGAGGCGGCTCTGTGGGTAGCAGAGTATAGAGGCGGTTCTGTGGATAGCAGAGTGTGATGTGACGGGAGGCTGGAGGGGTGAGGAGAGCAGAGGCTGGAGGGGTGAGGAGAGCATCGGTAGGGCGTCACTGCCACTCTGTGCTCTTTTTGGCCCCCCTGTGCTCCCTTTGAATACCCTATGTTTTCTTTGTCCCTCTGCTCCGCCTTTTGTCTCTGCCCCCCCTTTCCTCTCTCTTGTCCCCCATGTCCTTGCCCTCTTTTCCATTTCTCTTCTTCTCCGTGTCTGTGGCCCCCCTTCCCTGTCTCTGCTACTTCCTTTTGTCTCTCTGCCCCCTTCCCTTTGTCTGCTCCTCCTTTTATGTCTCTGCTCCCCATTCCTTACTCTGCTCTGCCCTTTTATCTCTCTATCCCCCTTTCCTTGCTCTGCTCATCTTCAGTTTCTGTGCCCCCCCCTTCCCACTCTGTGGTTCACCCTTTCTTTTTTCTGGTCTCCCTTTACATGTCTCTGCACCCCCTTCAGTGTCTCTGGCCCCCTTCAGTCATTCTGGTCACCTCATGTCTCATGCCTCCACCACTTCAGTCTCTCTGCCCCCCTTAAGTCTTTCTGGTCCCCCCTTGTTTATCTGCCCCCTTCAGTCTTTCTGGTCTCCCCTGGTGTCTCAGCCCCCTTGAATCTTTCTGGTCCCCCCTTATGTCTCTCTGCCCCTTTTTATCTCTGCTCCCCCTCCCCTTCGTCTCTCTGCAAGCCTTCAGTGTTTCTGGTGCCGATTCTATCTCTGTGCTCCCCCTTCCCTTTCTGTGCCCCCCTTTCAGTCTCTGTGGTCCCCCTTCAGTGTTTCTGGTCTCCCTTCATTGTTTCTGTTCCCCCCTTATTTCTGTGTCCGTCCCTTCAGTGTTTATGGTCCCCCTTATGTTTCTCTGGTCCCCTTCAGTATTTGAGGTCCCCCTTATGTCTCTCTGCTCCTCTTCAGTATATTCTGCTCCCTTCCTATGTATTTCAGCCCCCTTTCCTGTCTGGTTCCCCCCTTTTGTCTCTATGGTCCCCCTTTATATCTCTATGGCCCCCTTCAGTGTTTATTGTCCCCCTTATGTCTGTTAGCTCACCTTCAGTATTTCTGGGCCCCCTTCCCTCTTTGCTGCGGCCCTTTCGTCTCTATGTTCCCCCCCTTCATTTCTCTGCATCCCTTCAGTGTTTCTGGTAATTGGCCTTGTTTCTTTGTGTCCCCCTTCAGTGTTTCAGGTCCTCCTTATGTTTCTCTGCTGCCTTTGAGTATTTCAGGTCCCCCCTTATGCGTCTCTCGTCCCCTTCAATATTTCTGTTCCCCCCCTTAATCTCTCTACTCCCCCATCCATCTCTATGTCCCCCCTTCATCTCTCTGGCCCCCTTCAGTGTTTCTGGTCCCCTTATGTCTCTCTGGCCCCCCTTTATCTGTCTGCTCCCCTTCAGTCTTGAGGTGGCCCCTAATGTCTCTGTGCCCCCCCTTTCATGTGTATGTTACTCCCTTCAACTCTCTGGCCCCTTCAGCTTTTCTGGTCCCCCTTATGCCTCTCTGCTCCCCTTCAGTCATTCAGGTTAGCCCTTATGTCTCTCTGCCCCCCTTCAGTCATTGTGGTCCCCCCTTATGCCTCTCTGCTCCCCTTCAGTAATTGTGGTCACCCCTTATGTCTCTCTGCCCCCCTTCAGTCTTTCTGGTCCCCCCTTACTTATCTCTGCCCCTTTAGTCATTGTGTTCTCCCCTTATGCCTTTCTGCCCCTTCAGTCATTCTGGTCCCCTTATTGTATGTGCCTCCCTTCAGTCTTTCAGGACCACTTTATGTGTCTCTGCCTCACATCCCTCTCTGCTCCCCCTCTTTTATCTTTCTGCACTCCCCTTCCCTCTGTCTGTCCTCTCTTCAGGTTTTCTGGTGCTCCCTTATGTGTCTGTGCTCCCCCTCTTTCTGCACCAGTCTTCTCTCTATCCAGTTTTTCTGGTCCCCTGTTATTTGTCTTTTTCCTCTTTAATCTTTGAGCTCCCCCCTTCGGCCTCTCTGCCTCCCCTTCCCTCCTTCCCAGCTGTGACAGCTCCTTGTTATAGCTGGGAAGCAGTGAAGAGTAGACTGCAGGAGGCGGAGCTATGGTGATGTACGGTCATGTGACTGATCACATGACTGTGACATCACCAAAGATCCTATCCAAATAGGTAAGTAAGTTGTCGGGGGTCTGCGGGCGCCGGAGGTAGGGGTGGGGGGCTGTATTGCGAGGGGGATGCTGACACCAGAAGGGGGGTGTGAGGGTGTACTGAGGGGGTGTGTGGACAGCAGAGTGTAGTATGGGGGTGTGCAGGCACCGGAGGAGGGGGTCTACTGCAGGGGGTGTGTGGGCGGTCTGCGGGGTCAGCGTCAGGTGGCGTGTGCAGCGTGGGCTTGTGTTGTCTGTGCCACCACCATCCTGCGCCATGTTAGCATACCTATCACTTGGGTGTGCTAATAAGGCGCGGCTTCCGGGGCGGCACATGGCGCAAAGGATATTGGGATTCGGCTACAACGCCCGAATCCCAAACTCCTGATTTTATAAGTAGAAGATGTTATATAGTACAGTATGGTGTTCCAAGTCAAATACATGAAATTAACAGTAATCACATAAGGTACAGTCTATGCAAGGCAGCCGAACCCGCCAGGGGAACAATCAAAAGACTAATGTTATCTCCATAGAACCATCTACCTCTGGTAGTGGGATTCTCAGACCGTGACCCCTTGCAATTCGGCCCGACTGTGGTAACTTGAACCATAACATTATAAACCAGAGGAGAAAGCTTGGGAAAGAATTGGAATGCCAAAGAGAACAGGATATGGCAGTCAGCAAGAGAGAAAAAGAAGAAAAGGCATAAAGAAAGGGATGAGGAATGGAAGGGGAAGGGTGTCATCAGGGAGAAAGATGTCCAGGATACCCAGAAGATACAATTAGGTCTCCTCCAGTAGTGAAGCAATATTCACCAAATCCCTTAAAATCTATCCAGCAGAACCAGGTCTTGATAAATCGTTCCTGGGAATTGTTTATTATAGATGTAAGGTCTTCAAGCAACATCATTTCATTAACTTTAGCAAACCACAGGGCCATTGTGGAAGGGGTGTCGCTCTTTCTCAAGAGAGGAATACAGGCTCTAGCAGTCACAATTAGATGAAGTAGCAACATCTGCCTGTATGTCTTTAATGGGATATTGCTGTGGTGGAGAAGCACAAGGGCCGGGTTGATATCAATAGCAAAACTGGTGACCCTGTGGACTACCTTTTGCAATGTTTACCAAAACAAAGCCAGGCATCTGCATGACCAGAAAATATGCAGCATGCTATCCTCCCCACCTCTCCAGCACAATGGCCTAAAATCCGAGAAGATAGAATGTTGTCTGATAGGGACTCTGTAACATTTGGAAAATAATTTGAACCCGGCTTCCTGGAAGGGAGAAGAGATAGAGGCTTTATGTTTCAGCGCAAAGATTTTTGTCCATTGGTTCCCAGACAACTGAAGCTGTAAATCCTCATAGTAAGCTCGTAGGGAATCTTCCAGTAACCCAGGTCTCACAGGGGTGGAGTTGAGAAAGGCAACAAGAGGTGGAAACAAGGATTTTAAGAACACCTTGCATTAGGGAAGGGAGAATCCTTCTGGACCCGGGGCCTTCCCAGATTTGGTTTCTTTCTTAGCCATTAAAAGTTTATCTTCCAAGAAAGGCCATTCAAGAAGATCCATCTCTACATTCGGCTATGGCGGCATTCCAGACTCTTGTATATGTGCTTGGATCCGAGCTCTGAACTCATTATTACGTGTTATCTTGTTATTTTTATCTTCTGAGTAAACGTATAATAATACTTAAAGGTATCTGCAATCTCCGATAAAAACGATGTATTTTTACCCTACTGGTCTATGATGTAGGGAACATAGGTATTTGATTTCTGAACTCTCAAGGCCCTAGCTATTACTCTACCACTATTGTTGCCATGTTCATAATAGTAGTGGCGACATTTGGAGAAGACTTAGTTTGCTTTATGAGGCAGAATTGATTATAGACACTCACGCTTTGCAATCAGGGTTTTCTTAGAAACCTCTGATGGAGATTGTTTATGTGATAGTTCCAAGGTTCTAATCTAATGCAGCAGACCAGAGATTATTTCAGCTCCCCCTCGGTTCTCTCATGTACCCTAATTGATAAAGATTCCCCTGACCACGCATTTGTGCACCTCCCACACCACACAATGATCTGTCTCCTCATTAATGTTGGTAGCAAAGAACCAGTCTAAGGTATCCAGAATCTCAGCTCTGATAGTGGGGTCATCTAGAAGTGACGGGTTCAGTCGACAAAACATTGTTTTGGTCTGAAAACCAGCAAAAGTATGAAGACACTAACAAGCGCATGATCAGAATAGATTATACTGTTAATACAGGCTTCACGGAGCAGAGTAATATCTTGGTGTCGCATAAAGAAGTAATCAATTCTCATGTAGAAATCATGAGGGGCAGAGTAGACCAAGAAAATTCTCTCCGCTGGGTGTATAATGTAAGGGTTAATCGGCTATCCCACAATAAGATGCTTGAAACAGTTCTGGATTCTATGTTTTTTAATCTTTATTCAGTAATCCATATATTTCAGTTCATAGAGTTGCGAACATAATGTTTCGGCGTTCACCACGCCTTTTCAACGTTTCGGCGTTATCCACGCCTTTCTCAAACTTTTCTACATGAAAAATAACAAATGTACATAATGAGTACAAATACGACAAGTGATTTTACATGGCATACATGGCAAAAGAGAAAAAAAAAATCACATAGTAATAATTGTCAAATGAGAAAGAATCAAAGTATAGAAATCACATGCAAATCAAGATAAGGTCTCGTACTGTAGCGACCCTGCGTCCAGGAGGCCACAAAGGGAACTGCAGCCAGGCAGGTAGGACACTTGTTGCACACCAACACCCTCACAGCCCACACAACCCACGTGTAAGAAGGTGGTGGATCAGAGGAGTGGGTTGGGCACACCAGAAGTCAGGTGACTTGACAGTATATAGTGAGGGGGAGGAGTGAAGGAAAGTAGTAGGCCGATGTGAGCTGAGATGTAAAGACAGAAAGACTTACACACGTCCTGTGAGTCCAAGGCTAGGAGCGCAGAATCCGTACTGAGCCAGTGCGAGCCAGAGGGGAGAGAAAGCCCGTCCGACGCTGATGCCACCAGGAGTGTGACAGGACAGAGAGGGACGGTGGAACCCGTGCCCTAGACAGCAGCTGAAGCCACTGACTGCAGGCAGAGAAGTCCCTCCTATGATACCGAGAGGAACAGAGAGAAGGAGCCTGGTAGAGCCTCAGGCTTGAGGACTGCTGGAGACTGGGCTTAGTAGAGTGTCGGCTCTAAAGGGGACCGTAGTTTATCCGGATCCCCAAACAACACGACGGGGGACCACAGCTCCACGTTAGGGTCCCCAACCCAAAGGACAGGCAGCTAAGTGACAACCTGGAGGGCCCACCAGGGGTTCGAGTCACCGCCATACTGTCCAGTGTCGCACAACACGTAGCAGAGAGAATGTAATAGCCCGGAAAGGACACGACAGACTGTGTGAGGGGTCACAGAGAGAGAGGCCTGGCTGCAGAGCAAAGGGAACCCGGAGAGGGAGAATGCACCCGTGTGTAGAGAACTGTGCTTGAACTTTGTAAAGAACTGCCAATGACTTGTAAACTGCTTGAAGAATTGAGAGTAAAAGACACGGAAAACCCTGAATTGGCCTCTCTGTCAGTCTCTATCTGCAGTCTATTCCTCCCATAGAGGTTGCAGCAGATTCCCACCTACAGAGCTACAAGCCTGTCAGCACCAGCAAGGAAGAGAGATCCTGCAGCGTCTGCAAAGTAAGTGTCCTGGACAATTCCACAACCCTTAACTCTTACTGCCCCGGGGGATACAGTTCTTCCCACTGGAACTATAACATCTCCGCTGCCACTCCATCACCCCCGGAGGTTCTGCAGCAGCGGCGGCCCCCATCACTGGCCGCATCAAGTGGGTGGCGTCACGAGTGACATTTCCCCTGTAAATAATCCCCTTTATTTGCCGAGCCAGGGACACCTTCCGGACCAAGCCACCCGTGACTTCCCCGGCACCGTCCGGTCCGGTACCGAGTACCCCCGTCCCGTGGGGCCCGACAGTACCTCTATGAAAAATATTCAAAAACCAATATATTTCAAGTTGTTTTCGCGGGAATCTGATATAACTTGTAGTCAACATGAAAAAATCCATAAAAAATGGGTTGGGATAAGAGTTTCAGTGTCATTAATCAGCACTTGTATATACACAATGTGAGGCAAGATATAAGGAACCATATAGAGAGAACTGTGTGGCATTTAGGTCTACAATGTCCCCTATGGGGATAATGGCACATAGGTATATAAGTCAAGCTTACCAACAAGAGTGGTTGGAGAATTAGACTACGGAGTACCCGTTATCAGGAAAATGTTAAATCTTCAAGTTGTATGCCTATAATATCAGTATTGTCAACAATAAATCAATATTAGGGTTATGCCATCAAAGAAAGTTATAGTCCATTCTCATAATCATTAGATTACCTGGATTAGGCTATATGTGCACTGTGCGGCGTTTACAAATTTTTCACAAATGGTATATAAACTGTTGTTACATCTGGACCTACAAAGAGAATTAGAATGGGTGCTACACCTCCATATGGGATGAAATGCACCCTCTGTGCAAGGATAAAAATAATATTTGTATACTGACTGCGTGCCACTATCCCGTTGCATATATATTCTCATACTGTTATGGAACTACAGTGTTAAAACCACCACCTTGGCAATGGTCTAATCACAGTCCAATATGTGCACCTGTAGTGAACTGGTAAGTCCACAGTAAGCCCCAAAACACTCCTATTGGTTATACAGGACTACTGAATTCCATATGAATAAGGGAAACTATAAAATAAATTAAATACACAATCAATAGAGTTATTGTGAATACTTGGTCTAACTAAGAAACCTCATGCGATACAGAGATTACCTGGATTATGGCGCTGGAAGCGTGTAAGGGATCGTGGGGACCACTGTATGCATGTGGCAGGTATTTATGGCGTGGGGGCATGTGTGTATATCTCTAGAGCGGCTTCCTGCTTGCTGCGCATGGACCGCAGGACGCCGCCAACCTGAAACGCAAGCCTGCGCACTGCACATGCGTGGCTAATGACGCGGCGGTCACATGATCAATGTGAGTCATGTGATCTCCAGAAACGCTCTCCAGACCGCCGATCAGGTTCTCTGCAAGGAAAAGGGAAACATACAGTGTTAAAGAGTGTTTTATTCTCCCTGTGGGCTTACTCAAAGTTAATCTCAACCATGACTAGCTATGTTATTACTATGAAGGGCATGTCCATGGGTACCTGAAAAACAATTATAACGTACCATGTACTATTAAGACATAAAGAAGTGTGCATCTATGAGGAAATTCTCAACTTGACTATGTATGATAATATTGTTAACAAATCATTCTTTAAGGCATAGCTGTAGGTATCCAATGCCAATAGCCCCTACAGAATAACTATAACAGGTGACATCTGAATTTACATAAATATATTTATATATATATATATATATATATAGGTGATACATAATGAATGCCCATACGACCAGGTCACAGTGTACAATATTAAGAGATATGGGTTGACTTAAATAATAGCTTTCCCATATTTTTTTTTTGGTGGATGTATGACACTAAATAGGAGGAGTCAGGCGTATAAGTTCATCATCAATAGGCACCGACCATATATTATGAGTCTAAGCCAATATGTCATGTTCTCTGTTCAGACCGAATGGTTCAAGTGTTTGCAACTGGTGGATCCAATACGCCTCCCTTTCTTTCAACTTTAAGACCCTATTGCCACCCCTATGCCCCACATGCACCTGCTCGATAATTTGATAACGTAACTGTGCAACGGTGTATCGGTGTGAATTAAAGTGACTCGGTACTGGTAAAATTTCAGTCCACATCTGATTGTGGATTTGTGTTTCCCTATGAGGTCCTGGACATACTGGGTTGCTTCGCCAACATACCCGAGACCGCAAGGACACTTAATAAGGTAGACAATAGTGATGGGCGAATCCTAAATTACTCGGAATCGCTTGACTCTAGCGAGTCTGAGCCCAGGACTCGCTACTCGTTGCGAGTCTAGCGAGTCCAATGTTAATGAATGGGGAAGCGAGTAATAGCGAGTAGTGTGCGATTTACAAATCACAGATGTGTCTCGGAAGCTTCAGCCTGAAGCAATCCTAGTTTTGCCATTGATTTGCATTGGACTCGTTTACTGTGCAAGTAATCGCTGGGAAACTCGCACAGATAAGAGTCCTGTCTGCTCTGTGTGCTGGCTGCCGCAGCTCCAGGCTCCTAGAGCCCGCCTGCTGCCTGATGTAGCAGAGCTGAGATTGTTCTCAGTCTGCTCATTCCCTGTGCATAGACATCTATATCTATGCACAGGGGATGTAGCAGAGAGGACATCGCGTTTTGGACTGCGTCGGACGGAAGAGGATTTTTTTAATTAAAGATGGAGTCCCTAATGGCTTTTTTTTAAATTTCTAATAAAAATTTTTCTCTGTGTTGTGTTTTTTTTAAAACAATTTAATAGAAATTCATGGCGGTCATGTCTAATATTGGCGTGACCGCCATAAATTTCGGGCTTAGGGCCAGCTGATAATACAAAGCTGGCCCTAACCTCTTTATTACCCAGCGTGCCACCGCCACTAGGGCCGCTGGAAGAGCGGGGTTCAGCGCCAGAGGAAGGCGCTTCAATGAACGCGCCATCTTCTGGGGCGGCTGCGGGCTGCAATTTGCAGCGGGGGGTGCCCAGAAAGCTTGGGCATCCCTGCGCTGCAGATTCCAGCCCCCAGCTGCTTAGCTGTACCTGGCTAGACATAGAAATTGATCGGATCCCCACGCATTTTTTTTTAATTATTTCATGAAATTCATGAAATAATAAGAAAAGAGGGCTCGCCTATATTCTTGTGTCCGGCCAGGTACAAATAGGCACCTGGGGGTTGGGGGCAGCCCGTCGCTGCCTGCTGGATCCGGCTGGTTCCAGAAATACGGCGAAGCCCATGTAATTTTTTTTCTGAAAAATCAATAAAACAATCCTAAAAAAGGGATTGCATCTTTATTAACCCCTCGCCCATGGTCCAGGGGTTAATAAAGATGCAGTCTCTTTTATTTACATTGTTTTATGGATTTGTCAGAAAAAAATTTCACGTGGGCTTCGCCGTATTTCTGGAACCAGCCGGATCCAGCAGGCAGCGACTGGCTGCCCCCAACCCCCAGGTGCCTATTTGTACCTGGCCGGACACAAGAATATAGGGTAGCCCTTTTTTTTAATTATTTCATGAATTTCATGAAATAATAAAAAAAAATGCGTGGGGCTCCGCGCAATTTCTATGTCTAGCCAGGTACAGCTAAGCAGCTGGGGGCTGGAATCCACAGCGCAGGGATGCCCAAGCTTTCTGGGCACCCCCCGCTGCAAATTGCAGCCCGCAGCCGCCCCAGAAGATGGCGCGTTCATTGAAGCGCCATCCTCTGGCGCTGAACCCCGCTCTTCCAGCGGCCCTGGTGGCGGTGGCACGCTGGGTAATAAAGGGGTTAGTACCAGCTTTGTTATACAAGCTGGTATTAAGCCCGAGATTCTTAATGTCAGGCCACGTTTGACCCAGCCACTAAGAATCTCCAATAAAGGGTTAAAAAAACACAACACAGAGAAAATTTTTTATTTGAAATAAAAAAAAAGCCATTAGGGACTCCATCTTTAATTAAAAAAATCCTCTTCTGTCCGACGCAGTCCAAAACGCGATGTCCTCTCTGCTACATCCCCTGTGCATAGATATAGATGTCTATGCACAGGGAATGAGCAGACTGAGAACAATCTCAGTACTGCTACATCATCTCTGTGAGCAGGCGGGCTCTAGGACCCTGGAGCTGCGGCAGCCTGCACAGAGAAGACAGCTGGACTCGGCTCGCAAAGTAACAGCAGTTACTTTGCGAGTTTCCCTGCTATCACTGGCACAGTAGCCGAGTCTAATGCAAGACAATGGCAATCCTAGTTTTGTCAGCATTTGCCATTGATTTGCATTGGACTCATGCGAGTAAACGCTGGGAAACTCACAGAGTACCGAGTCCTGCGAGTCCCTTACTACTCGCCGAGTAACGAGTCCTAGCGAGTAGATTCGCCCATCCCTAGTAGACAGCAAAAATAGTGTCACATGTGAAGAAACATTTAATAGGATAGATCTTTCTTGTCCTTGGATGTGTGACATACGCTCCTCTGGTAATATTCGAACAATGTACCCAACCCAGACCGTGAAAGGTACCATTCTTGGGGGTAGAAAGGAATCTTTGTCAAAGGCCCTTTGAAGTCAATTCCTAGACAAAGACTCCTTTCCCTGTTTGGGTTGCGTACATTGTTTGAATATTACCAGAGGAGTAGGGATGAGCGAGTCTACTCGTTACTACTCGTTACTCGGCGAATAGTAGGGTACTCGCCTATTCGTTACTCTGCGAGTTTCCTAACGATATAGAATATGTAAAATGTTAACAGTCAGGCCAGCATGTTAGCCTATCATACTTAGTAATGCCGCAGCCATGTTGGTTGTGGCATTACTATGATTGGCTTCTGTTCCAGCGTCATGCCTAAGTCATGTATAACTCATAGGCTGTATATAAGCCTTGCCCCCGCCATTTTGGGCACATTCCTGTGACGATCTGAGCTAGTGTAGGGAGAGTTGGAGCAGATCCTAGGGAGTGTCGGAAAACAAACTAAAGATTCCTAACATTTAACCCAAAAGCTCTTTTTAGAGCTACCAGGACGGAGGAGTTCTGTAAGGGACTGTAGGGCAGGGAGACAGGCAGGAGCAGCGTTACAGTTCCACACAGCATCGACCTTATAGCTTAGCTCAGTCAGCTTTCTTCAGAGCTGAAATCCTAAGCTTATTTTTTTTTTTCACCAGATAATTTTGGGGTCACATTTACCCCTGCAGCGTAATTTTTTTCTGTGCCAGTGCTTTGCTGCTCTACAACCTAATAGCACGCATGGTACCTTAACTATCGCACGCAGCCAGCACCGAAGTCCAAAGTGGTAACTGGTTTTGCGTAATTAATATTTTTTTCTGGGCCAGTGCATCGCTGTAATACTACCTCCAGCTCGCACGGTACCACTGGGGCCCCAGGAATGTCCCTTCCTTGAGGCATCCAAATTCTGGGGCCCCCAGGATCCCCCTTTGGAAGGGGGGTCCTGTGGGAGAAGCTCAGCTGCATCAAGGAAGGCCTCCCACCCTTACCCCTCCAAATCATGTTGGTGTGGTCACTGACTGTTTATTCCCGCAGCGCCGACACTCCCAGCACACTGGTGGCTGCTGGAGCCCGACACCACAAACCTCCCCCACTTCCTCAGTACCTCATTGAATGCTGGAATGCTGGAACGGTGCGGGTGGGCGGCAGTGCTGGGACCCAACAGCACTCCCCCCCCAGCTCCTCACTGCCTCACTGAATGCTGGAATGCTGTGGGTGGGTAGTGGCGCTTGAACCCAACAGTACTCCTCACACTGAATGCTGGAGGTGGGCAGTTGATGCACCCCTGAGGCCACTGCACCCTCCTGTCAGGAAGGGGACCGGACCTGCCGCCGTAGCCTTGAGGGGCCCCCTAACCAATCGGGCCCTGGTGCAGCTGAACCAGCTGCACCACGGTAAGTCCGCCCCTGTGCCATGTGACTTTTTGTCGATGTTGCATTGCGATATATATATTGTGATATATAACGTGTAAAGCGGCCCTTAGAAGTAAGAATTGGAGGGAAGCTGTCAGCAAGTTTTCGCTATGTAATCTGAGTACAGAATGCTCTTTGGGTTAAAACACAGAATGGAAGGATGTGCTTTCGTTTACTTAAACTAAAGGTTTTATCATATCAATGGTTATATTTTCGTGAGCATTGGCCACACATACGACCTCGTCCCCTTCTCTGATAAGCAGCTCACTGTCTATAGATAATGTACATACAGAGCCTGCTGTGGTGGGAGCAGCTCATAACTCTTTCAGATCGCAATAAATGTACATGCTGCGGAGATGCTGAAGCACGGCAATGTGCACCTCAGCTGAAATAATGCTGCGGTCGGGAGAAGCACAGTGAAGATTTTCTAGAAATCCCATCCTCTGTGCTTGTACTGTACAATGCAGCATTTTGATGGCAGCAGTAACACACTGCATCCAAAACACCGCTATTCTGGATCGTGTGTCCTTATAGGAAGATTATTCAACAACCACAGATAAGAATCCTTCACTTCAGGTATTCAATTAATCAACATCACAGCGCTGTTATGGCCGTGGTTTTACTTTCTAAAGCTAAATCCTGGCTGACAGCTTCTCCTTAATCACTGATTCTTCAATTATATCTTAGACTGCTATGGATTTTGCTACATTTATGAAAATTTATAGATGAAGATTTTTTCTAAATCACAAATTTATTGATCACAAATGTCACATCAGCTGAAATCAACTAGATGGCACATAACCCAATAACATCAATTTTATATTGATTTTACAGAATGAGCATCTGGTTATTGACTTCAAGTAAACAATATTCCTTTAATTATAACATTTTGTGGTGAGTTTTTAATAAAATGTTTAATTCATTTTCTTTTGCTTAAAACTGTATAATCAAATGGAAACAAAATAATGGGTTTCTGTCACAATGGTTGCTCTTACTTTGGAGACTTGTGACTGTCTTGGGACCTGCGTGTCTTTTCTGTATTGAGACTTGATAATAAACGTGTTTCTTACCTTTGGCAGAGTTGGAGTTAATGTCAGACTTCTGTTGCAAGCAAACAATCAAGTTCTCTTCCAGGTGTGGCTAGTTTGTGATCACTCCCATCTCCTTGATATCGTCACATGATCCAGCATACCTTACTGGTGATTGAACTCATTCCTGGTCTGACTACCTGTGGTGAAGGAGCTTCTCTGAAGAGATGATCACTGCCAAGCCGTCTGCTGCCTAGGAGAGAGGCAGCAGGCATGAAGTTTTCTTGTTCTTTTCCTTGTCTCACCTTCCTCTCTTGTTGTTCTTAGTGCAGTGGTTGAGACTAGTGCTCCTGCTGGCCATTTCCCTATTAAGTGTTTACATCAGGGCCAGTGAGGAACTAGGTATCCTGCTCGGCAACAGGATAAAAGAACCCATACAGAGAGATCAGAGCACAGTTGCCGGTGTGCGCTAGACACGGCCGGTACGTGCATGCCTGTCACGCAGTGTTTCCTAACTCTCCCTGCGACTAGCGTGACAGTTTCACTAAATGTTTTAGTTTCTAATTTCTTCACATTGTTTTATTAAATGATTTCTATGGCAACAAGGTAATTAAATGGACTTCGAGGTATTTGATATAATAGAAAATAAATGCCTTCTCTTTAAAATTCTGTGAATATTTCATTATGTTTCTTTTCATTATAGACAAGGATATCGTTTTAAACTTAATGTCTGGAAACTATGCAGATATGACCATCCTTACCTGGAGCTGCTAGATACATTTAATTGACAATAGTGTTACTGTGTTTCAAGAAATAAAAAAGACCCTTTAGTCTAATTTCACATACCAGATGTATTGAACCTGAGGCAAATTTAGACTTTCATGCACTGGGGCAAAAAATTCAGCTTTTTGCCAGCTGCCATACACAAATTAAGTTATTTGAGTAGTCGTCATTTAACCAATCATATGTGATTTGCAAACGTACAGCCACGGTCTTCTAGTTACACTTTCTAATTCTCTCAATGTGCAGTGAAAAACTGCGAAAAGCAGAATGAAAAACAAAAAAAAGCTAGTTAGTAAGAGACTAGAAGCATGAAAATTGCTTTTGAGTGGTCATTTGATGATGACTGTATCTGACAAACAGAGCTACATCCTGACTGTGAGCATGTTATGACCCAGGGCCGTGGGTACTCTGAGACCGGACCGGCGGTGCTGCTGAGGGAGAGTCACGGGAGGTAGAGGGCCTGGCTCCGTGTCCCAGGGTGTCGAGTTAAAAGCATTGGGGGTCAGTGATTTAGGGATAGTTGTTGTGACGCCACTCGTGGTATGTGACTATTAGTAGCCACTGCTGTGGTGCGGGACCTCTAGAAATTATGGGAGTGCAGCGATGGTGGTTTTGGTCTCCATGGGTGGAGCGGATCCCCAGGGCAACCGAGAAATTCTATGGCAGTGGTAGGCCATTGGGGGTGCACGACCGAGGGCATGGAATAATCGACAGTCACACGGGTTGAAGTCTTCGTTACTTTTACTGGCAGTAGTAGCAGGTTTAGTCCAGGGTACCGTCCACAAGAGATGTTACGAATCCGGGTGGCCTTGAAGCAAGTTGGGGATCTTCTCACCTGGTGAGTTCTGGGCCTCCCTGTTGTGCTGCTCTTGGCGGGCCCTGGCTGCCTGTAGCTAATCTGCGACAAACTCTTCCTTCATACAATCTATCACCTGTATTGCAGGCAGCTCGAGCCCTTCCCAGGTATCACTGCTCTGGCTACTGTCCCTGAGCTCTCTGACTCTGCTGTGCCTCCTGGGCTTTCTTGTGGCCGGGAGACTTGGAATCTCCCGCCCTCTGGTTTTGGCTGCTGGGCATGGAATCCCTCACAATCTCGGACTCCAGTGTCTGCTTCTGGCGCTCTGTACTGGGGTGAGCTTGGCAACCAACTCCACTCCCCAGACCTACTTCTCCACTTCCTCAGACCCTCTTCTATGGGTCCCTCACTCTGGCTAGTCTCCATCCCAGGAGGAGCCTTACTCTGCTCCAGTCCATGGGACATCTTCACAGTCCTCCCCTCCTAGGAACTGAACTGCCTAACCCCGCCCCCAGGATAGAATATATAGGGGAGACTCCCCTGAACTCGGGTTAGAGCTCCACCTTCTGGTCTGGAGTCAGGAAAGGTGTTGCGTGTGGTGGGCTTACCTGGTGTGTACCTCATCTTGCTTCCAAGCACAACACGACCCCCCGAAGGAGACAATGTCATTGTGGCAACTGGACTCTGGAGTGCCACAGTTACATATTAAGATTTGTCGTGCTACAGTATTTAATTTTATAATTAATGCTCCATACATACTGTAAATATTGATGTACTAGATTGAGCCCTGATGGTATTGCATCAGGAGTGCGGTGACATCATTATTTGATAGGGTTCTGCGAGACTGGGTGCAGCAGTTGTCGTTCCACCCCTGTGCACACTCCCTCCTGTCCACTCTCTCTCTCCCTCTGTACTGTCTTCTCCCCTTAGGCTCTCTCCTTTGACCTGTCTCCTCCTGTGTGCTCTTTCACTCCGCCATGCGCTCTCCTCCCTTTGTGTTAACTTCTCCCCCCTGTGCTGTCTTCTCCCCTCATGTGCTCTCTCCTTTGAGCTGTTTCCCGCTGTATGCAGTCTCTCTGTGCTGTCTTCTCCACTCAGTGCTTTCTCCTTTAAGCTGTCTTCTGCCTTTCATCTCCACTCTGTATGTGATGCACCCCCAAGCTATGGGATACTTGGGAACTGGGCCGGTGCTGTCTCTGGGGTATCATAGTAGTCGTGACCCAGTCCCGTGGCCTGGGATCAGTCCAAAAAGGGGTATTTACAGGGGATTTTTTGTGATGTCGCCTGGGGTATGTGGTTAGTAGAACCACCGCTGCTGTATTCCTGCTGGGGACGGTGACTTAGGGCAGCGTGAATGGTAAGCCCTCCTCAGGTAGGGCTGAGGGTCCCCAGGGCAGGTGTAGTTGGGATGGATGGATGTAGTGAGGGGCTGTGCTGGATACAAGTCACTTACTTTGCTGCTGCAGCTCTCCACTTTGCTGGGTGTCTCAGTGCTGGACGTAGTGCTGAAAACAAAACAGTTTCATGCAGGAGTGAAAGTAATCCAATTTCCACACACAGATGAGCTCGCAGGGTACTTTACTCAGTCTTAAGTAGCAATTACAACGGGTCACAGTTCTTTCTAGTTACAATTTACAGTTATTTCCAGTTAACACTTAACACTTCAGCACTGCTCCGGGTTACCCGCACTGTGCAGTTCAGGTAGCTTTTCTGTGTTGCTCCTTCAAAGTCCTTTCAGGCCCTTCTCTCAACTTTCACGTAGTACCTTACTCACAGGTTTGGTCTGGCTGTCTCGGACTCACGGGTGAAGAATTTTCCCTTAAAGTCAGGGTCACCAATCCTATTGGGACAATTGTGTTCCTCTGCCGTAGTGGTAAGTTAGGCTGCAGCACATAAAGTCTCTGCCCCCACCGGTGTATCTCATGATTAGGGTATAGAATCCCCGGTCACCTCATCAGAGCCGGTTCTCTAGTGTCAGCCTAGCCCTCCAGTGTCCCAGGTTGCTGTCTTTGGGTACACCAGGCTCCTTTAGTCTGTCACTGTGCTAAGGGTTCCTCCGTGCAGCATGGGTCTCTGGCTGCTGGACCCTTGTCCTCCCACTGTCCTTAGCTATGGGGTCTCTTTCCAGTCTTTCCCCTTCCCTTCTCTTCCAGGCTGTGGAGCGGGCTTCCTCTCCAGGGGTCTGTGCCTCAAAGGATTCTGTGCCTGCAGGGAGCCCGAAACTGTCTGGGAAGTGTCTTTCTGTTTCTGCGCTGCTGTTCTCAACTCTGTTCTACTCTTCTGACTCACTAACTCCCCCTGTGTGTTCCTGGGTTTTGTTTAGGTCACTCCACCCACTTTGTCAGTGTCCTGCCAACACTCGACCCATTTTGCTACACCCTGCCACCCCTTGCCCATCCTAAAGTCCTAGGCATAGGGTTAGTGTTTGTGCGGTGTGGGTGTGTTTTCAACCTTGCTTACCTGGCTGCACTTCCCTCTTGTGGCCACATGGTCGCAGGGGCGCCACATATGCAGTCTCTCTCCCTCTGTGCTGTATTTTCCCCTCATGTGCTCTCTCCTTTGAGCTCTCTCCCCTGTGTATGCAGTCTCTCTCACCCTGTGCTGTCTTCCCTACTCTGAGCTGTTTCCCCCCTGTGTAGGTCTCTCTTCACCTGTGCACTCTCTATGCTCCCTGTGTGCTCACTCTGCCACCCTATGCACTTAATCCCCTGTGCTTTGTCTCTCCATCCTTCTGCCCTCATCCCACTGTGGTGTCCAAAGATGGTGGCAGCATGAGTAAGTGTCCATCGGATCACACCACCATCATCTTTGTATACTCAGGTGTCTTAAGATGGTCTCTCCCACCTGTGCATTCTCCCCTTATCCACTCTCTCCTCCCCCCTGTGCTGTCTTCTCCCCTTTGTGCTCTCTCCTTTGAACTGACTCCCCTCTATGTGCTCTCTCTCTTGCCCATCCGCTCTCCTCATGTGTGCTGTCTTCTCCTCCGTGCTGTCTTCTCCCCTCATGTGCTCTCTAGCACACTGTATATATGCACACACTGTATACACCAGGGCTCCCAAACACGTGGCCCGAGGGTTGCATGCGGCCCCTGGGGCTTCGCTATGCGGCCCGCGGCACCTTGGACAACTTATTGATGCATCACCCCAGTGCAGGGGGCCACTGCAGTCCTTGCTGTGTGATGACTTCCGTCCGTGGCACTAACAAGCTCTGCCACTCAGCAAGATCAATGCAAGCTGCCAGCCAATGAGAGGTCCACAGCATATGGCGGAATATGACGTCACATGCAGGCCTCCGGCTGGCAGATTGCATTGATCTTGCTGAGCAACAGAGCTTGTCTGAGCGGCCGCTGGAGGAAGTCATAGCACAGCAGAGGCTGGAAGTCAGCACAGCGGGGACCACGGTGGCCCCCTGCACTGGAGCAATGCATCATTAAAGTGAGAAAAGTGTGAGTGTGTCTAAGGGTGTGAGTATGTGAGTGAGGATATGTGTATAAGAAAGAGTATGTGAGTTTCAGTGTGTGTATGAGAGTGTGTGAGTGTGTATGTGGATGTGTGACAGTGTGTGTGTGTGTGTGTGTGTGTGTGTGAGAGAATGTGTGTGTGTGTGTGTGTGAGTGTGTAAAAAGAAGGTAAAACAGGATGGGGGGCATCACTAGAGAAAGGGATCAGGATTTGGGATCATCACTAGAAAAAGGGATCAGGATGGGGGATCATCACCAAAATGTCATTTCCTCCCTTCAGAGCCCTGCCGTGCACCCAAACAGTGGTTTTCTGCCACATATGAGGTATTGGTGTACTCAAGAGAAATTTCCCAACACATTTTAGGATTCTTTTTATCCTGTTGCCCATGTGAAAATTAAAAATCTGAGGCTAAAAGAACATGTTTGTGAAAAGAAAAGTGCTTTTTCATTTTCATGACTCAATGTCTGAAGCACCTGGGGGATCAAAGTGCTCACCATGCATCTAGATAAGTTATTTTGGGGGTCTATTTTACAAAATGGGGTCACTTGTGGGGGAGCTCCACTGTTTAGGCACACAGGGGTAGTCTTCAGACTTCATAATGCCATGCACATGGTCAAGCAGTCCAGTGCCAGAGGCAGCAAAGCCACCCCAAAACATCAGGGAACCTCCGCCATGTTTGACTGTAGGGACCATGTTCTTTTCTTTGAATGCCTCTTTTTTTCTCCTGTAAACTCTATGTTGATGCCTTTGCCCGAAAAGCTCTACTTTTGACTCATCTGACCAGAGAACATTCTTCCAAAACATTTTAGGCTTTCTCAGGTAAGTTTTGGCAAAGTTCAGCCTGGCTTTTTTATGTCTCGGAGTAAGAAGTGGGGTCTTCCTGGGTATCCTACCATACAGTCCCTTTTCATTCAGACGCCGACGGTTGACACTGTTGTACCCTCGGACTGCAGGGCAGCTTGAACTTGTTTGGATGTTAGTCGAGGTTGTTTATCCACCATCCGCACAATCTTGCGTTAAAATCTCTCGTCAATTTTTCTTTTCCATCCACATCTAGGGAGGTTAGCCACAGTGCCATGGGCTTTAAACTTCTTGATGACACTGCGCACGGTAGACACAGGAACATTCAGGTCTTTGGAGATGGACTTGCAGCCTTGAGATTGCTCATGCTTCCTCACAATTTGGTTTCTCAAGTCCTCAGACAGTTCTTTGGTCTTCTTTCTTTTCTCCATGCTCAATGTGGTACACACAAGGACACAGGACAGAGGTTGAGTCAACTTTAATCCATGTCAACTGGCTGCAAGTGTGATTTAGTTATTGCCAACACCTGTTAGGTGCCACAGGTAAGTTACAGGTGCTGTTAATTACACAAATTAGAAAAGCATCACAGGATTTTTCCAACAGTGCCAATACTTTTGTCCAGCCCCTTTGTTATGTTTGGTGTGGAACTATATCCAATTTGGCTTTAGGACAATTCTTTTTGTGTTTTTCCATTGAAGACAAATTACCGTATATACTCGTGTATAAGCCGAGTTTTTCAGCCCAAAAAATGGGCTGAAAAGTCCCCCCCTCGGCTTATACACGGGTCAATATGGTAACAGAAGCTGTGGCTAATGGCGCTCGTCCCGCTCCTGAGGCTTCGTGGGCGGGACTATGTGGGGAAGATGGCACCAGGGCTACTGTATACAAGGGAGGAAGAGGCAGCCAGAACCGGACCTCTCCCAAGGGTCCTCACCTGTCCGGTTCAGCCACAGAGCTGTATGCACCGGCGGGAGAGGAGACAGGTGGACCGTCTCTGCCCTCCCGTCCTCTGCTCCCCGACAGCACAGATCCGGCTCTCCTCTGCACAGATCCGGCTCTCCTCCACACAGCAGCCCCAGCCGGAGCAGTCACCCGGAGCTCCCGGCTGATTACTGCAGCGGCGGGGTGTGCTGCATGGTGCCGGCGGCAGCGCAGCCCAGGCGGGAGAATCCAGCAGAGCACCGGCCACGCCGCTCCAGAGTCCTCGCTGCGGTCCCCTTGGTCCTCCTGGCGTCACCGGGGTAAGTGCAACCCGGTGTCCTCACGGTATTGTACTGGGGGTGCTGTATATACTGGGGGTGCTGTATATACTGGGGGTGCTGTATATACTGGGGATGCTGTATATACTGGGGGTGCTGTATATACTGGGGCTGCTGTATATACCACTGAGGGCTGCTGTATATACTGGGGGTGCTGTATATACTGGGGCTGCTGTATATACTGGGGATGCTGTATATACTGGGGGTGCTGTATATACTGGGGTGCTGTATATACTGGGGATGCTGTATATACTGGGGTGCTGTATATACTGGGGGTGCTGTATATACTGGGGGTGCTGTATATACTGGGGCTGCTGTATATACTGGGGATGCTGTATATACTGGGGGTGCTGTATATACTGGGGGTGCTGTATATACTGGGGGGGCTGTATATACTGGGGATGCTGTATATACTGGGGTGCTGTATATACTGAGGCTGCTGTATATACCACTGAGGGCTGCTGTATATACTGGGGCTGCTGTATATACCACTGAGGGCTGCTGTATTTACTGGGGGTGCTGTATATACTGGAGATGCTGTATATGGGGGATGCTGTATATAGGGGGATGCTGTATATAGGGGGATGCTGCGGTATATACTGGGGGATGCTGCTGTATATACTGGGGGATGCTGCTGTATATACTGGGGGCTGCTGTATATACCACTGAGGGCTGCTGTATATACTGGGGGTGCTGTATATACTGGAGATGCTGTATATAGGGGGATGCTGTATATAGGGGGATGCTGCTGTATATACTGGGGGATGCTGCTGTATATACTGGGGGATGCTGTATATACCACTGGGGCTGCTGTATACCATACTGCTGGGACCTGTATACCACTGGGGGGGCCTGTATAGCACAATGCTGGGGGCTGTATACCACACTGCTGGGGGCTGTATACCTGTGCTGGAGTCCACCCTCGGCTTATACATGAGTCAATAGGTTTTCCCAGGTTTTGGGGGCAAAAGTAGGGGGGTCGGCTTATACACGGGTCGGCTTATACACGAGTATATACGGTAAATGAAGATAATAATACCAAAGAATTTGTGATTGTAATCATTTTCAGGAAGAAACTGAGTATTATCTGACAGAATTGCAGGGGTGTCAATACTTTTGGCCACAACTGTATTTGCATACACGGCGGGAAATTTATAAGTCTTTCTTTTGGTGTCCCTGGGGGGTATAGACATAAGAGCCACCTTCACAGAATGCAGCATGAGTGCTGCTGAAGGTGGCTCTTTACTTTAATAGGCCCTGGGGGATTGACAGGTTCCCTTTAATGTGAGTAAGTGTATTGACAACGGCCCAATTTATACTTCAGAGCCACAGCCAAGAGAGCAAATGCCGCTATGCCAGATTAGCAGTCCGGGCTTGTGTGGGGGGTCAGACAATGCGCACAGGGGGCTGATCTTGGCCCTGCTTGGTGTTACCTAGCACATGATTAATTTGCGTGCATGTGCTTTTAACTGCTGCTGGGCTGCCTGTCCCTGACTCCAGCCCTGCGCATGCACATTTACTCATGGGATGATATCTGAGCTAGCTGGCTGTCAAGTGGACAACCATCTTGGACAAGGGGCAAATCTCAGTCTCAGGAAGCATCAACATGCCACCTGGGAGAAACCCGAGACAGCTTCATTAGGAAACCTCATGGTGTAAACCTGCTGGTTGCACCTGGGGCAAATTGCCTCACCTGCTCCAACATATGTATGCCACTGAATGTACCCAAGATTAAAAAAGTCATCAGCTCCTTTCTATCAGCTCCAAAATCCTAAAAAGGATTATAAAATTCCTCGATGTTACTATAAGGTTGTGTCAAGACATTATTGAGAAAGGATCATTCCATTAAGCCATATTTCTTTGCTTCTTCTTTATTGTGTCACTTGTCTTGGCATCTCAAGCCATCAATACATCATGTTTACCATGCCTGTGATCCCATCCTCATGGCTGCTATTTTATTTGCAAATCTTTGGACTGTGATAAATGTTATTGTCTTTGCATAATCCGGTCTAATAAAGCAGAGAAAATATATATATGACAGCAGTTTACATTGCGCCCTTTGCTTTGTCTCTCTGTGGATTTGCATTTCCATGAATTTTAAGCAGTTGTTTTTATTTTCATTCTGCGAGCGAGGCATGACTGACTCTTGATTTGTTATATTTGTTTAATTCTGCATAAGAGAAGTCCACAACAATAAGGAGTTAAATATAAGACTATATTAATAGGTTTGTATAGTTTTAGACAAGAAAAAGACAAAAGTTTGAGTGTTTATACACAATAATGGTAACTGCTAGAATGGTGCATGACCAACTATTAAGACCTCCAATGATCCACAGGATAGGGTTACCTTGTCTCCAATTTTTTCCAGTAGGAAAACAGATGTCAAGAGGGAAAAATGACTCTCATTGTGCTTGCACCCTATCACTTCATTCAATCTACCCTGCTTCCCTGAAAATAGGAAATCCACAAAAAATAAGACCTAGTAGAGGCTTTGCTGTAGTGTGTAATAATAGTCCTTCCCCGAAAATAAGACCTAGCAAAGTTTATTTTTTTTAAGCATGCTTGCCTACAGGGCATGCAACCGTGATTATACTGTGATTTACTGTAGCCCGTCCAGTGACCACCACTCTATTTATTCCAGTTCTGCGCTCAGCTTCCTGCCTCAGCTACTATAGCTGTATGGTGCCGCCAGCCAATCAGAGGCCAGCAGCCACCAGCCAATCACAGGCCAGCAGCTAACTGAAAGCGGCGATGCCAAACATGTGTATTTTTTTTAATACTTTTATTGTCATTGGAGGAAAAGGGGGGTGATTTGAACTTTTATATTTCTTTTATTTTACAGGTTTTTAAAAACTTATTTTTTTATTAATTTTTATTTTTACTCTGCCTCTTTAAGAGGCACCTTGCTGCACAGTCCGATCGCTTCTGGGAGATACAGATGAGCTGCAGCTCATCTGTATCTCCCAGAATAGCGGACCAGTTGTGGTTGGCAGAGCCTGCCAACCACAACATGAAACTGCTCTGTGATAGCATCCGGGGTCTAGCCAGGACCTCGGGCTATCAAGTGAGCGCCGGAGATCCCGCGATAGTATCGCGGGATCTCCGGAGCAGGCGGGGAACAGCACGTTCACCACCGCGGCCGCCTTGGATCCCGCTGTCAGTCATTGAGAGCGGGATCCAAGGGGTTAATAGCGCCGATCGGATCCCGGATCCGATCGGTGCTGTTACCCCGACATCTCAGCTGATGAGATTAGCTGAGATGTCGGCTGTTTGATGTGAGCTCCGCGTCAGAGCTCAAATCAAACACCCTTTACCGGCCCATGACGTTGTACAATGTCATAGGTCGGGAAGGGGTTAAATGCTGTGTTGGTTTTGTATCTGGCTGCTGATGGTAAGAATTTTCTGATGCAGCCTTTTGAGTAGTTTAAGCCCAGGTGCAAGCAGATAAAATCACCTCTACCTACTACAAAATGTGGGAGGCGACTTGCCATGCACATATTAGGCTTGCATAGGAAGTTGATATCACCAACCATTCCCATTTTATTTAGATGCATCCATATAAATGGCCAACCCTGTATTTTATATCTATATAGCAAAACTTTCTCATAGAAATTAGTAGTTTCAGATATTTCCTAGCTATCACACTTATTACGGTCAAAAAAATGAGTGGTACATATCGATTTAACGAGATTGTTTGCAGCAATATATTCCCTTCAACCAGCTGATGCCTATAAATGTCAATTAAAATAATGCCTACTTGAGACTTATAATATTAAAAATGGTGTTACCTTATGGGGACGTCACACGCATTAATATCGCGTGCAATATCACTGCTGCACATGACGTTGTAGCGATATTGACGTGTGTGACAGGGCGCATGGTTTTAGAACCTGCTCTTACCTAGAACCTGCATTGCTGGCGATGGTCGCCCGGAGGACATGCAGCATCGCTGCGTGTGACATCAGGAGACGAGCGAGAAGCCAGCTCCCAGCACCTCTCAGCAAGTGCTGGGAGCTGGTATCCATGGTAAACAGCGGGTAACTAAGCGCCACACGGCGCTTAGTTACCCGCTTGTTTACATGGTTACCAGCCTTCTCGCTGGTACTGATCACTGGTTAGTCTGCCTGTGTGATATCTCACCAGCGATCAGCCTTCAATGTCGCCAGCGATAAGCTCGCTGGCGACATTGACGCGTGTGACGTCCCCATTAGAGAATTGAAAGAATTACAACTTTATAGGTATCTTAATGATCTGCAAAGTATGTTTCTCCTTATGTGAATAAATAATAGTTGTGTATTCCAGCTTACTAGTTTTATTGTGTGTTAACTACAATCATACATAGGCTAAACAAAGGCACACAGTCCCTGTTCAATGCATTTTTATCAGATTTTTTTATTTGGTGGCTCCTGAGAGAAATATACGGTAGTTCATTTTCTGACCGATACTGCACTTTATGGGGGTTGTCCGCACAACCTCCCTTATTACAAGTGTATGGAGCAAGACCGTGAACACCAGATGGCTTTGCTCAATACTCAGAAGGAAAAAATGAGTATCTTAATTATTCCAACAAAAATGTTATTTTAGGCCTCAATTATTGCATTTTCACAAAGGTAAAAGCACAAAAATGATCCTAAAATTTGTTGTGCAATTTCTGCTGAATATGCCTATACAACATATGTGGTCAAAAACCACTGATTGGGTGCACGGCAGGGCTCGAAGGGAAGGAGCGCAATTTAATTTTGGTATGGAAAATTAGCTGAAATCATTAGCGGACACCATGTCGGTATGGATAGCCCTTCATGTGCCTAAACAGTGAAACTCCCCCACAAGTGACCACATTTTGAAATTAGACCACCCAAGGAACTTAACTAGCTGCATGGTGAGGACTTTGAATCCAGAGGTGCTTAATACATTGAGCCGTGAAAATGAAAAAGTACTTTTTTTTTCCACAAAAATGTTCTTTTAGTCTCATTTTTTTCATTTTTGCATAGGCAACAGGATAAAATGGATACTAGCATTTCTTGGGCAATTTCTCCTGAATACATTGATAACTCATATGTGGCAGAAAACCACTGTTTGGTCGAACTGCAGGGTTGAAAAGGGAAGGAGTGACATTTGACTTTTCAAGCGGAAAATTAGCTGCAATTGTCAGCAGACACCTTGTGTGTATAGAGAGCCCCTGCGTGCCTAAACAGTGGAGCTCCACCACAAGTGACCCCATTTTGGAAAATAGACCCCCAAAAGAACTTATCTAGATGCATGGTGAGCACTTTGTTTCCCCAGGTGCTTCAGACATTGAGTCATGAAAATGAAAAAGTACTTTTTTTTTCACAAACATGTCTTTTAGCCATCAGATTTTTCATTTTCACATGGGCAACAGGATAAAGAGAATCCTAAAATTTGTTGGGCAATTTCTCTTGAGTACACCAATACCTCATATGTGGCAGAAAACCACTGTTTCAGCGCACGGCAGGGCTCTGAAGGGAGGAAGTGATATTTTGGAACACAGATTTTGATGGCATGGTCTGTGGGTGTCATGTCCTATTTGGATAGCACCTGATGTGTCTAAACAGTGGAAACCCCACACAAGTGACATTTTGGAGTTCACTGTCTCGGGGAGCCTTGATGACTTAGTGAGTGACATCTCCACTCCCCTGCGGCAGTCTTTAACTGCCGCAAGTGACGTCACTCACTGTCTCCCTGCGGTCAGTGTAATGGCAGACTTGCAGGTAGAGAATGTTTGTTATCTCCTGCAGACTCAGGATGAAGGATTGTGGAGGGTTATGTGGGAGTAATAAATATGGAGTTAAGATTTGTTTATTTTTTGTTCTAATAAAATTACTTTTCTCTGAGTGCTGTGTATTATTTACCATTTATTAGAGATTTCTATTGGCCGGAACTAATATTGGCCCGACAATATGAATCTCGGGCTTAGTGCCAGTTGCCAATACAAAGCTGGCATTAACCCCTTTATTACCCAGTTTGCCACCAGCACCAGGGCAACGGAAGAGTCTGGGTACAGCACCAGAAAATGGTGCCTCTCATGAATGTGTCATTTTGTAGGATGGCTGTGGGCTGCAATTCACAACTTGGGGGTCCCAGAATGTTTAGGCAGTCCACACTGAGTATTCCAGCCCCCAGCTGCCAAGGTGTACCTGTCTGGCAAGCAAAAATATGGCGAAGCTTTACGTAATTTTTTTAGTTGTAGAAATGCTTTGTATTTTTGTTTGCCAGTCAGGTACAACTTGACAGCGACAGACTGCCACCCACCCCTAGGTTCCTAGTTGTCCTCCACAGCCTGATCACCGTGCAGGGAGATGAGGCTATTGAGGAGCAGAAGGCAGAAGCAGCAGATGGGCAAAAGGCACAGGTGGGGAAGGGATCAGGACCAGAGGAGAAGAGGAAAAGGGATGGCATGCACAGCACTGGAGGGGTGGGCACAGGAGCAGCACAGGAGGTGAGCATGGGCACAGGATGGGGGGAGTGAAAACATGAGGGGAGTGGAAGAGGAGAAGGGTGAGGCGGGAAACGTGGCCTGCACAACCGCCAGCTGTCACCTCACTCCTCTGTAGCCTGATCTCCATGCAGGGAGGTCAGGCTGTGGAGGAGCAGTGGGCACAGGCAGGTGGGCACACGCGGCCTACACAGCCACCATGCTTGTGCTGGTGGGAGTGATCAATAACATCAGGTCACTCCCATTAGTACTGGAGGGGGCGATGCATGGCCCCTTCAGCGTTCCATCCTATGGAAGGGGCTATGACAGCCACTTCCATAGCTGGAGATTGACTATCACTGAGATTGGCTATATGACGTTTAAAAGCCAATCACAGTGACAGCAGGTGGGGGGTGGCCAAGGCACCTTCTCTCAGGTTAAGTAGAGGTCCCCTCCTAGAGCTCCGGTGCTTTTTCACCATCCCCGGTCACCGGAACCACAGGACCGCGATCCCGCCATGACGTTGTGCAAAGTCAAAGGTCGCGAAGAACCCAAAACCCATGACGTTGTACAATATTAAAGGATGGTAAGTGGCTAACTACAGTTGCCAGGCACCTTGATAATACTACTAATCTGCAGATTAACCAATACCTTAATGGTAGGAGTTGGTATGTTCTCCCTGTGTTTGTGTGGCTTTCATCCAACTTCTCCAATTTCCTCCCACTCTCCCAAGAAATACTGATAGGATGTTTAGATTGTGAGCCCCAATGGAGACAGTGTTGCAACTGTATGTAAAGTGCACAGAAATTAATAGCATTATATAAATATCATTATTATGAAACCTGATGGGTTGCTTAAAACAAATAAAATGAACAACTTTAAATAAAAATGCAATTGATGTTAAAGACATATTTTTTATAGCTTCAAACTATTTTAGCTTCTGGTACTCTGCTTCTTAGAGCAAAAAATAAGGTATACCCACTGATTGCTCGTATTGCTAGAGCTCTACCCATTCAGCCACCTGTCCAGCCAACAAGTAAAATGAATCAAAGAAAAAACGGAGAGTGGCGGCGGGCCCAAGACTAAAATCCAACTATTTTTTTCAAAGCAGATTGTTTATGCGAGTAAGCTTGACCTCAAATGGTTGTGGGGTCTAGAAAGCAGAGGAAATATGAAAGAAAGGGTGCAGATCTAAGTACAGGGGATATGGCAGTTATGGTGATCAAATAGGGCTTATTTCCTCACCTTTATGGTGTCTTGTTATGATGGGTATCTCCCCAGTAGGGGTGTCAAGACAGGAGTTTCGTCAGTCTGGTATGCAGATTGGTTCCGGATTCAGCGGACTTCCCAGCCAGTGGGTACGTCAGTAGGAGTTTGCAATAAGAACATCCGGAATAATACTAGAGCACTCGCAGAAACTAAGGGCCAAATTATTCATATTTTCAAGATTTTATTTCATATAAAAAAATAATAAACAATTGAACATACAATGCGTTTCGGCTTTGTAATTTCACAGTATAGCCTTCCTCAGGTATGGTACATGGGATAAAAAAGACTATTGATCTTCTGAGATACGGTGCTGGACAATGTACCCCAGCCCAATGAAAATGTCTTTGTATTTGGTGAATGAGAAAAGTTGAATTGAAAATCTTTCCTGAAAGATCGAAATGTATCATTTATTATGTTTGTAAGGATGCATAACAACAAAAATCCTATAAATCTATATGCTTGGTGTTAAATCTGAAAAAGCTAACCATATAGTTAGTATAAAAATAGAAATGTACTTTAACCCTTTGAACAAGTATTGTATTACTTTGTATGTGGCGAGAATTGTTTGCCTGGGCGTCTCTGGGAGAACTAATTAAAACACCCACCTGAGACATCTAATTAGTATAATGAGCTAATTACGTTTCTTGTGTATATATGAGTCTTTTTTATCCCATGTACCATACCTGAGGAAGGCTATACTGTTAAATTACATAGCCGAAACGCGTTGTTTGTTCAATTGTTTATTATTTTCTATATGAAATAAAATCTCGAAAATTCAAATAATTCGGCCCCTAGTTTCTGGTACTATTCCAGGTGTTCTTATCTCAAAAAGCAGGATGTTTAACCCCTTCACGACCCTTGGCCCACCATTTGGGCCATGGAAACAAGTTCGTTCCCGACCCTTGGCCCAGGGGGTGGGCCATGGATTGATCGGGCTCCTGCAGGCCGAGTGAGGGTCTCACTGACCTGTCATTCGGCCTGCAGGTACATGGGGTGTTGTACAACACCCCAAGGGGGGTCGATTTGCCCCCACCCCCACCCCCCTGGCTACAGGCGCGGTGATTGGCGCTCAAAAGTGAAAGTGAAAATCACCGCGCCTGTCATGCTTCCCTGCCTGCCCCTGCTCTCCCTACCCTCCGATCTTCTCCCCTGTCATAATCTAAGTGCCCCCCTGTCCCCCACCTCTCTATTCTGCCCCCTCTTCATCTTTCTTACCCCCCCCCCTCCCGCTTCTTGTCCCTGCTCCCGCTTCCTGCCCTGCCGCGGGCTTCCTGTTCCTGCCGCCCGCCTCCTCCTCCCTGCCCCCGCTTCCTGTAAGTGCCCCCCATCTCCTGTCACCCCCCCTCTTCCCCCTACCTGCCCCCCCCGACCACCGGAGCGGCGATCGCTTCTCCCACTCACCCCTCCGGCGATCGCGCTCCATCCTGCTGCACGGCTGCGTCCCGCTCCTCCTCCTCTTCTCTCCGGCCGCTCGCATCTGACAGCTCTGTGCTGGAGCTGTCAGATGACTTCTACAGCTAGATCCTGAGGATCCAGATTCTGCTCTGCAGTCCGATCTCCCTGCATGGGCATCGAGCTGCAGAAAGCAATCTGACAGCCCGACGCAGTGATGCACATAGTGGGTCAATGCGCCTGTGCTGCCAGATCGCTTTCCGCAGCTCGATCCCCATGCATGGGGATCGAGCTGCGGAAAGCGATCTGGCAGCCCAGGCGCAGTGATGCACATAGTGGGTCACTGCGCCCAGGCTCTTAGATCGCTGCTCTGCAGCCCGATCTCCCTGCATGGGCATCGAGCTGCAGAAAGCAATCTGACAGCCCGACGCAGTGATGCACATAGTGGGTCAATGCGCCTGTGCTGCCAGATCGCTTTCCGCAGCTCGATCCCCATGCATGGGGATCGAGCTGCGGAAAGCGATCTGGCAGCCCAGGCGCAGTGATGTACATAGTGGGCCACTGCGCCCAGGCTCTTAGATCGCTGCTCTGCAGCCCGATCTCCCTGCATGGGCATCGAGCTGCAGAAAGCAATCTGACAGCCCGACGCAGTGATGCACATAGTGGGTCAATGCGCCTGTGCTGCCAGATCGCTTTCCGCAGCTCGATCCCCATGCATGGGGATCGAGCTGCGGAAAGCGATCTGGCAGCCCAGGCGCAGTGATGTACATAGTGGGCCACTGCGCCCAGGCTCTTAGATCGCTGCTCTGCAGCCCGATCTCCCTGCATGGGCATCGAGCTGCAGAAAGCAATCTGACAGCCCGGACGCAGTGATGCACATAGTGGGTCAATGCGCCTGAGCTGCCAGATCACTTTCCGCAGCTCGATCCCCATGCATGGGGATCGAGCTGCGGAAAGTGATCTGGCAGCCCAGGCGCAGTGATGCACATAATGGGTCACTGCGCCCGGGGTGTCAGATCACTTTCTGCAGCTCGATCACCATGCTGGCGGATCGGGCTCCAGAGTAGCGATCTGAAAGCAAAGGTGATCGAGCGTCGTGGGACCTTCGTTGTGGACTACGTCGGAGACAAACGTCGTGGGACCTTCGTTATGGACTACGTCGGAGCGATCGAGCGTCGTGGGACCTTCGTTGTGGACTACGTCGGATCTTTTTATAATAAAGATGGAGTCCGAATTGTGTCTGTTTTTTTTTTCAAATAAAAAGATTTTTCTCTGTGTGTATTTATTGACTATTTACTGTACTAGAGATTCCTAATGGCGGGTCTAACATTGGCCCTATATTATGAATCTCGGGCTTAGTGCCAGCTGCCAATAAAAAGCTGGCATTAACCCCTTTATTACCCAGTTAGCCACCGGCACCAGGGCAACTGGAAGAGCGTGGGTACAGCGCCAGAAAATGGGGCTTCAATGAATGCGCCATTTTCTGGGGCGGCTGCGGGCTGCAATTCGCAGCATGGGGGGCCCAGAACGCTTGGGCCTCTCTATGCTGAGGATTCCAGCCCCCAGCTGCCTAGTTGTACCTGGCTGGACCAAAAATATGGCGGAGCCCCACGTAATTTTTTTTTCTAGAATTAGTTCTAGAAATTAAAAAAAAAAATGGGCTTCGCTGTATTTTTGGTTCCAGCCAGGTATGACGAGGCAGCTGGGGGTGGGTGGCAGTCCGTAGCTGCCAAGTTGTACCTGGCTGGACCAAAAATATGGCGGAGCCCTATGTCATTTTTTTTCTAGAAATTTTTCTAGAAATAAAAAAAAAATAGGCTTCGCTGTATTTTTGGTTCCAGCCAGGTATGACGAGGCAGCTGGGGGCTGGTGGCAGTCCGTAGCTGCCAAGTTGTACCTGGCTGGACCAAAAATATGGCGGAGCCCTATGTCATTTTTTTTCTAGAAATATTTCTAGAAATAAAAAAAAAATAGTCTTCGCTGTATTTTTGGTTCCAGCCAGGTATGACGAGGCAGCTGGGGCCTGGTGGCAGTCCGTAGCTACCAAGTTGTACCTGGCTGGACCAAAAATATGGCGGAGCCCTATGTCATTTTTTTTCTAGAAATATTTCTAGAAATAAAAAAAAAATAGGCTTCGCTGTATTTTTGGTTCCAGCCAGGTATGACGAGGCAGCTGGGGCCTGGTGGCAGTCCGTAGCTACCAAGTTGTACCTGACTGGACCAAAAATATGGCGGAGCCCTATGTCATTTTTTTTCTAGAAATAATTCTAGAAATAAAAAAAAAATAGGCTTCGTTGTATTTTTGGTTCCAGCCAGGTATGATGAAGCAGCTGGGGGCTGGTGGCAGTCCGTAGCTGCCAAGTTGTACCTGGCTGGACCAAAAATATGACAGAGCCCCATGGGTCCCCTATGCTGCGAATTGCAACTACTAGACTAGTATGTTTTTTCACAAAAAGTTTCTTTATTCATTTATACGTCTCAATTTGTGAAGCACATGGTGGTTCAAAGTGCTCACTGTGCATCTAGATATGTTCCCTGGGGGGTCTAGTTTCCAAAATGGGGTCACTTGTGGGGGAGCTCCAATGTTTAGGCACACAGGGGCTCTCCATACGCGACCTGGTGTCCTCTAACAATTCCAATTGTTGGCAAACACCAGGTTGCGTATGGAGAGCCCCTGTGTGCCTACACATTGGAGCTCCCCACAAGTGACCCCATTTTGGAAACTAAACCCCCCAGGGAACATATCTAGCTGCATAGTGAGCACTTTGAACCCCCAGGTGCTTCACAAATTGGTCCGTAATAATGAAAAAAGAAATTTTTGTGGAAAAAAAAGTGCTTTTTCATTTTTATGGATGAATTTGTGAAGCACCTGGGGGTTCAAAGTACTCACTATGCATCTAGATACGTTCCCTGGGGGGTCTAGTTTCCAAAATGGGGTCACTTGTTGCGGAGCCCCAATGTTTAGGCACACAGGGGCTCACCAAACGCAACATGGTGACAGCTAACAATTTGAGCTGATTTTTATTCAAATTGTTAGCGGACACCATGTCGCTTTTGGAGAGCCCCTGTGTGCCTAAACATTGGAGCTCCCCCACAAGTGACCCCATTTTGGAAACTAGACCCCCCAGGGAACTTATCTAGATGGATAGTGAGCATATTGACCCCCAGGTGCTTCACAAATTAATGGAAAAAAATTTTTTTTTGCGGAAAACAAGTACTTTTTCATTTTTACAGATCAATTTGTGAAGCACCTGGGGGTTCAAAGTGCTCACTATGCATCTAGATACGTTCCCTGGGGGGTCTAGTTTCCAAAATGGGGTCACTTGTGGGGGAGCTCCAATGTTTAGGCACACAGGGGCTCACCAAACGCGACATGGTGTCCGCTAACAATTTGAGCTCATTTTGCATTCAAATTGTTAGCGGACACCATGTCGTGTTTGGAGAGCCCCTATGCGTCTCCACATTGGAGCTCCCCCACAAGTGACCCCATTTTGGAAACTAGACCCCCCAGGGAACATATCTAGCTGCATAGTGAGCACTTTGAACCCCCAGGTGCTTCACAAATTGGTCCGTAATAATGAAAAAAGAAATTTTTGTGGAAAAAAAAAGGGCTTTTTCATTTTTATGGATGAATTTGTGAAGCACCTGGGGGCTCAAAGTACTCACTATGCATCTAGATACGTTCCCTGGGGGGTCTAGTTTCCAAAATGGGGTCACTTGTGGGGGAGCTCCAATATTTAGGCACACAGGGGCTCACCAAACGCGACATGGTGTCCGCTAACAATTTGAGCTCATTTTCCATTCAAATTGTTAGCGGACACCATGTCGTGTTTGGAGAGCCCCTGTGCGTCTCCACATTGGAGTCCCCCACAAGTGACCCCATTTTGGAAACTAGACCCCCCAGGGAACATATCTAGCTGCATAGTGAGCACTTTGAACCCCCAGGTGCTTCACAAATTGGTCCGTAATAATGAAAAAAGAAATTTTTGTGGAAAAAAAAAGTGCTTTTTCATTTTTATGGATGAATTTGTAAAGCACCTGGGGGTTCAAAGTGCTCACTATGCATCTAGATACGTTCCCTGGGGGGTCTAGTTTCCAAAATGGGGTCACTTGTTGCGGAGCCCCAATGTTTAGGCACACAGGGGCTCACCAAACGCAACATGGTGACAGCTAACAATTTGAGCTGATTTTTATTCAAATTGTTAGCGGACACCATGTCGCTTTTGGAGAGCCCCTGTGTGCCTAAACATTGGAGCTCCCCCACAAGTGACCCCATTTTGGAAACTAGACCCCCCAGGGAACATATCTAGATGGGTAGTGAGCATATTGAACCCCCAGGTGCTTTACAAATTGATCTGTCAAAATGAAATAGTACTTTTTTTTTCACAAATATTTTTTTTAGCCTAAATTTTTTCGTTTTCACATGGCAACAGCATAAAATTCATCCTAAAATTTGTTGGGCAATTTCTCCTGAGTACACCGATACCTCATATGTGGTCATAAACCACTGTTTGGGCACACAGCAGGGCTCAGAAGGGAAGGAGCGCCATTTCACTTTTTGGATGTAAAATTAGCTCAAAAATTCAAATTGCGCTCCTTCCCTTCTGAGCCCTGCCGTGCGCCCAAACAGTGGTTTATGACCATATATGAGGTATCGATGTACTCGGGAGAATTTGCACAACACATTTTAAGATCCAATTTATCCCGTTGCCCATGTGAAAATGAAAGAATTGAGGATAAAAGAACATTTTTGAGAAAAAAATTAAAATATCCATTTTTTGTTTCCACTTTGCCTTAGGTCCTGTGAAGCACCTGAAGGGTTAATCATCTTCTTGAATATAGTTTTGAGTAGCTTGAGGGGTACAGTTTTTGGAATGGTGTCACTTTTGGGTGTTTTCTGTCATGTACACCCCTCAAAAGGACTTCAAATGTGATGTGGTCACTAAAAAAAATGGTTTTGTAAATTTTGGTTGAAAAATGAAAAATTACTCATGAACTTTGAACCCTTATAACGTCCTACCAAAAAATTTTTTTTTTTCCAAAATTGTGCTGATGTGAAGTAGACATGTGGGAAATATTATTTAATAACTTTTTTCTGTCACATATCTCTCTGGTTTATCAGAAAAAAAAATTAAATATGTGAAAATTGTGAAATTTTCAAAATTTTTGCCATATTTTTGATTTTTTTCACAAATAAACACAAAAATTATCGACTTAAATTTAATACTAGCATGAAGCCCAATGTGTCACGAAAAAACAATCTCAGAATCACTAGGATCGGTTGAAGCGTTCCAGAGATATAACCTCATAAAGGGACACTGGTCAGAATTGCAAAAAATGCCAAGGTCTTTAGGGTCAAAATAGGCTGGGTCCTGAAGGGGTTAAAAATTAATTATAGATCAAACATAAGTCAACTTACGCATATCGAGCGTTCACTGCACTCTTAGTCATAGATGACCTTCTTTGAAATAAATACTTGGATTTTAGGTTAGGAGCCAACTGCCTCTTTTTCCTTTTTCTTTGATTTAATCTGTTTCTCAGTCTACCTTAGAAGCAATGCTACTAGGGAAGAATACTTCTGTATTGCATCTCCATTTGACACTGATTGTTGTACTTGTATGGAAACCAACAGTAAGATCTTCTGTAGAGCACCATATTATACAGAAGTGCAATAAGCATCCAGCAAGACCTTCCAATTTAGAGATGTTCTAACCCAGTCAAGGTCCTTGTCAAAACTTACTATGGTTATTAGGTTGGCTCATATTTTCACATCAATGTCAAGATCAGATTTTTCACTTGTTGCCAAATATATACCACCTCTTGACAGGTGTAATTATTACACGATAATCAATGTTTTTTACTTTACCTGTCACTGGTTTTGATTTGTGTATAATGTTATCAAGTCGGAAGTCTTGATACTTTGAAGCTTTTCGCACCCAGCAAATTTCTTTTACTTGCTAGTTGTGCCAAACTCCAGTGGTATAATCTTAATTCAAAATATGAGCTGACTTAATATACATAGAAGAATTTTCTAGGATCATTTTTCTTAGTCCTATGAGGTTGACAGGTGTGAAATTGTGCTTTGGGCTGGAAATGCTGTTATCGCATCCTGCGACTAACAGTTCGACATGTGCCCAACTGGGTCTTGCTCAATCACTCTGCGTTCCTCTCCCTCCGAATAGTTGCCAAACACATTCTGTCTTGATTGCTGCATTTCACCCTCAATGTACCATATCTCATCTTCCTAGGAGGTGACTTTTGAGAACCACAAGGTTACGTAGTTATGGACTAAGACATATAATTAAACAGTTTGCAAATGTGGCAGGTCGGATGCTACAGCAGCGAAAGACTTTGCAATTAGCAGAAAATTACAACGACAGTAATTACACTAATTAAGAGTTAGTACTGGCTTTTATTCTCAGGCTGGTTTCCAGCAAAGTTGTTCTCTGTTTACCCCGGCTGTTAATGTTTTTAGGAAATGGAAAAAGTCAATGGTTGTGAAAATCCAACAGCGTGTCCTCCTAAAAGGACTTGGGAGGTTTAACCATTTGTGTATTTGTATATAAATAATATTTCTAAAAACAGATTCATCTAAAAAAAGGTCTCAAAGTTCTATAGGTTTTATAAAAGGAAAGGTGAAAAGTTGCATAGAATACCAAGCAAGTAGTCAAAGTAATCATGAAGGGCAGCTTTTCACCATCCACGTGCTGCTAATTGACAATTTTGTCCTACTATTGCGCATAGTAAGAGAGATGTCAATCTGCAGCAAGTGGGTGGGTTTAGCATGTAGTTCATGAATACATTGGACTTCTGAGTGTCCTCACATCAGTCAGGGGACTCCAGACTTTGTGTTAAAACTTTAATGAAAACTACTGAATTATGATAAGTGATGAGCGGCTTTGTCAATGTCATGCAGATAGCTGAGGGTTGCAGCCCATAGCTGTCTCTTTTACATGCCCTGGTTATCAAAAATAAGTGAGATCCCATCTTTTTTTCATCTTTATTGTTCAGCAGCAGCCTACAGTCATCTTCTGCATGCAATAAAGCTTGTTGATTGCCTTCGTGGCAGCCTTTCCCCAAACTTTATTAACATATGAACAATACCTGAAAAACAAATTTGGAGAAGGACTTTTTTTTAGTCCATGTTTCGAATCCGAGCCCCAGACACCCAGTGTTAGGTACAAACCCTGAATTTTACAAATTAGGTTCGCTCATCTCTACAAGTATGGCAAACATAATTATAATCAAGGTGTCTGTCGATAGGGAACCATAAACTTGAATGAAGATTGTCTTTAAAGGAAGTCTGTCAATAAGGTTGAACCTACCTCTATCAGCACTAATCAGCATTACTTCAGACGACTGCTACACCTACTTGGTTGACATTGGTATTTAGGTGATTAGATCCTAGGTGGGATGTATTTTCTCAACCCCCCTCACTCCTCCAAGAATGGTGCATGTGAGTTATAATGGCAGCCAGGGAATAGCTGAAACCCACCTTTCATGCCTTCTTAATTACCATAATAAATTGGCAAATTGACAATATTCTAGAATACTATAATTTTTTAGGGCCAAAAAGGGTTTACCAAGAAAATTAAAAATTATAATTATCTCACCTGCTCCCTTACTTGCACCCTTTGGTGTTAAAAAGCTGACTAGGCCACAAAGGCATCATTGATGTCTATTATAGACATTGCAATGTGGATGGAACAATTGAAACACGTTCTGTGGAGAGACGGATCACACTTCTCATTTGGGCATCAGGTTGATGAGTCTGGGTTTGGTAAATTACCTAGATAGGGTGAACAAATGCGCAATAGGGTCTTATCAATTAAAAATGTTTAAAATGGTGCTATTTACAGCTCACCTTATTCGGTTATGTTACCCACAACCGGTATATGCACTTGTACAGCTGCCGCTGGACCCACACTTCCATGATGCAATAGTGGAGATCAAGCTTTAGAAGGGACGGTGTGTCACAGTCTGTGCTGCTGCATTCAAACAAAAGGTCCACGAAGTGACCGGCAATGGTGTTTATTATGTCCCTCAACTGAGTGAGATAATAAACAGCGCTGCATATCACTTCATGGACCTTTTGTTTGAATGCAGCAGCACAGACTGTGACACACCATCATTTCTGAAGACTGAGTTTGGTAAATGAATCGCGAACATGACTTTAAATGACTGCACCATCTCTAAAGTTTTTGGAGGAGTTATAGCCCTATGAAGTTGTATTTCAGGTGATAGCCCAGATCCCTAAGTTCCAGTGTAAGGAAATCTTAGTACTTCAACATACAACATACAAGACATTTTAGACAATTATAGTTTTCAAGTTTGTAGGAACTGTTTGGGGGAGGCCATTTACTGTTCCAGCATTAAGGTGCCCCATTGTTCAAAGCAAGTTCCATGACTATATGTTGATGGAGTTTGGTGGAAGAGCTTAACGGCTGCACAGTGACGTGACCTTTATCATGAACCAGAACATAGATTGTGATTCAGATCCTCTCATTCAACATCAGTAGGATCTAAACTCATAAATGATTCTCGGATGAATGAGCAAAAAAATCCCACAGTTACAAATCTTGTGGAAAGCCTCGTAGAAGAGTGGAATCTGTTATAGCCAGCAATGTTAGGCTATGGGTTGAACTAGATGGACTTATAGTCTTCCTTCAACCTTAAAAACTGAGTACTATGTAATATTAATAACATCCATGATAATGATTATGGACTTAAAAGGGGATTTCATAAAAGCTCCTTTGTTAAATGTATAAAAAAAGGTTTACCAATACCTTTTTCATATACTGTATCTCTATGATGATTGGTCACAGCCATTGCATTCCCAATCGGATTGTATGGATGCAAGACGTAGACCATGACAAAGAGTGATCAAAGGCTAGGGTCACACTTGGCAGTCAGTTTTTTCCACTGGCTTCAATAACAGATTTGTTATTTTAAGCTGCATTCACACATTGCGTATTTTGCTGCGCTTTTTTACGCCGCTTTTCAAAATACGCAATGTGTTTTGTGTCTGCCAGCAAAGTGAATGTGAAATTCACTTTGCCGTGCAGACATGCGTAAATCGACGTGCGTTTTCAGGAAAAACGCACTGCGTAGATTGATGTCAATTCTTTACGCAGCTGCTCCTGCGTTTTCCCCCTGTGACGTCACAGAGGGGAGGAAGAATCCTGCTTCCTCCTCCCCTCTGTGACAACTGTTACCGCCCATTAGATTTCACAGTGTATTAATATACACTGTGAAATCTAAATTAAACAAAAGCAAATGTATGAAAAATAAAAAAGAATGAATACTTCACCTGTCCGACGCCTTTTCCCGGTGTTTGGTGTCCGGTTCCAAGTGAGATGTCTTCTGCCAGGACCTGTGGTGACGTCAGAGGGCGTTCCCGACGCTGATTGGCTGCTCGCGGTCATGTGATACATATCACATGACCGCGAGCAGCCCGATCAGCGCCAGGAACGCCCCGGGAACGCCCCTCTGATGTCACCACAGGTCCTGGCAGAAGACATCTCGCTTGGAACCGGACACCGAACACCGCGAAAAGGCGTCGGAAAGATGAAGTATTCATTGTTTTTTATTTTCATACATTTGCTTTTGTTTAATTTAGATTTCACAGTGTATATTAACACACTGTGAAATCTAATGGGGCTGTCACAGAGGGGAGGAGGAAGCAGGATTCTTCCTGCCCTCTGTGATATCACTGCGCTTTCTGGGGTTAAGAAAGCGCAGTGTGTGAAAACCCCTGTGTATTTTGTTGCGCTTTTTTGCGCGGCCGAAAAACGCAGCAAAAAGCGCACGCGCAAAAAAGCCCAACAAAATACGCAAATGTGTGAACGCAGCCTAAGGCTGGTTTTTGAGCCTCCTGTGCATTTTTTAGACTTTTTTGCCAAAAAATGCTAGCAAAACCGGATCAGTTACCGGATGGTGCCAATATGTACTATTTGTTAACGGATCCGTTTCCCATAGGGACCATGTTAAAAAAACTGATCCATTTTTTTTACTGCACCCAAAAAATGCTGCTTGCATTGGGTCCTGTAAAAAAACGCATAGCAGAGTCCACTTGAGTCCAGGATCCGTTAACAGCATCAGTTTTTGGACTTAGAATTCTACAGTTGAAAAACTGATGCAAATAATGGATCCAGGGCTTATGTGTGAACCTAGGCTAAGGCTGTTCTAGATGAAGTCAATCCACAAGGATCCCTGGTAGGAAAAGTCATAAAACAGAAACAGTTTTACTTTGGCCATGTAATGAGAGCAAATTCCCTCGAAAAGGACATGATCAATGGTAGTAGAGGGCGCAGAAGATCTAACACCTGTTGGCTGGACACCATCATGTCAGACATGAGAATGAACATCAGAGAACTGAAAGATTCTGTGACAATCAGAGAGGTTGAGAGAAAAATGGTTCACATGGTATCCAATGGTCGGACACCACTGAATGGATGAAATTTTAATTGATATCTCTACCAATACATAATGGTACCTTTACACGCTACTACAGAAGGTTAGAAACAACCGGGTGTTTCACGTGCACGAGCACATACCAACGGTTGCAAACGGTACCCGATACCGCCTTTACACGCCGCTACAAGATGCTCTACAGAAGGTTTAATCTATCTCCGGAGGCACCGCCGGGTGCTCAAGTTACCTTCTGTAGAGCACCTTACCTCATTTACACGCCGCTACAGAAGGTAATATGGGAGGACCTGGGGCAGCAGGGACAACACATAGGCGTGCCAGAATTGTGGATTACGAGACGCTCGTACGATGATTGGACAATGCAATAGCATCATGATTGGCCAGCCAGCGCAGGAAGGCTGGCTAATACATGATGCTATTGCAATTGTGTAGTGTGACTGGTCAGCTCCTTAAATATGCCACCCTAAGTAGCGACAACCAATCGTAACGCAGGAGCTTCCACCAATGATCGCTGAAGGGGGGCGTTTTCCCGGAGGCTGTGTCACGCCCCAGGGAGTTAACTAGGTGGCGAAAAAACCTTACCTTATTTAGACGCTACTACTGTCGGGGAAAATTTTACTGTTCCACTCCCTCGCCAGTCATCCCAGATTAGACTATGAACATATGGTACCAGATAAGAGTAAATCAGACTGAGAGTCCGGTTCAACCTTATAATATGTTCGTTGCTTTATTAAGCAATGGCAATGGTCACAGCAACTGCCCTTTATTTCCGGGTACACAGCATTTTATACTCTAAAGACTAGGCGTGAAATGGCCAGGACAAGGTGGGATTAGATGGGAGTTAGGTGGGGTTAGGCTAATACATCTATCTCTGTTAGTAATAATTAGTCTTTTGTCTTCTGTGCTGAATCCATCCTTCATCACATCATGATGTCTTCTCTTGGCCTCTGGTATGCAGAATATCTCTAGCTTCCCATGGTACAATCTGGTGTAGGCACAGCGAGGACCAATCAGCTTGTCCATTTTCAAGGCAACTCTAGAGGCACAACCATATCTTCTTTCCAGCATACACATCTGAGGAGACACTTTGTTTACAAAACAGCTCCTTGTTCACAGATTCATAGTGGGAAAGAAAGAGAGAAAGAAATAGATGGAGGGGGAAGAGAGACAAAGAGAGAAGAGAAAAAGAAGAGAAAGAGAGAAGATGTTGGATACGTACCTGAATACAGAAAAAACTTATTGTTTCATTTAATGCTATATGAGTATAAAAGCTAAGATTAATAGATAAGATATAATCCATCCTTCACACTACCATTGGGTTGAAATTAACCTGTTTTAGAGCACTGCTCTGAAACAGGTGCCGAAAGTGACAGGTGGCAACAAACTAGTTTACACGCCGCTACCTCGGGTTGGTTTGACGGTGCAAAATACATTTGTCTCCGAAACCCGGTTGTTTTCAACCTTCTGTAGTGACGTGTAAAGGTACCTTTACAATTACATAAGATAACATAACAGTTACATGAGAGATAACTCAACTTAGGCCCCTCGTGTTTACATTTCCACAATATAGCTACAAAAAAATTGTAACAAGTCTACCATTTTAATAAGGGTCCAAACTTTAATGGCTCGGTCTGATTTCACCTAATTTCGAACCTGATGCCGTGCTAGCTTCTCTAAAATTGAATGCTGTAACCTGTCAGATAACAGTATCTGCTTGTGTTATGGAACAACCTGCTCCCTGAAGACAGTGACATGCACTTTCTAAGTTAACTTCCCAGCAAACATCTTGTTGACAAACCCAATCTTGTTATGAGGAAAGACGTAGGCTGGAGGCAGAGTAATATTTGCCTGTCAGGAACATAATGGAAGCCTCCCGTGCTTGTTATGAGTCCGATACAATAATCACAGCTTTCCGTCTCTCTCTCTCTGAAGCAATTAAACAGGTGACTTTGGTTTTCATTTCTCCAGAAGAGCAGATGAGTTTTGAAGTCGATGACAGGGCCTCAGCAAGGTAAATACGTGTGATAGAGGAGAGTGTTTATCTCGCAGGCAGTGACATGGGTGCAATTAGAGGAACACTAGTCTTATAATCTAGCAGAGAAGGTGGAAAGCGAGCAACCAAAGTGTGACATTCCTCTTCAAGCTGTGATATCACTGCTGTTATGTTCCTTATTTTTTTCATTATTAAACCATCTGCTGTCACGAAAACTTTTTTTTCTTACTAAAAATATCCACCTGAACTTCCTCATAGACTGTCTATAATATGTCACTGTATCTAAACACCTTTAAACCATTGAAAGAATTTTGTAGCCTGTAATAGTATTAGAAATGTATTTAAACGAGTTGTTCCTTGTCAGAAAACCTTATATCATATGTACAATAAATCAGACTGTGCATTACTTGCCCCCTCGGGAGTCTCCACCACTATCCCAGCCTCCATTACTTGGCTGTGATATGTCAATAACGCTGCAGCCGATCACTGGGCTCGGTGACTCTAATCGGTTTGTGCCATCTACACAGGCAGCTAGGTAGGATAAAACATGGCTCAACCACCAATATTTGGTGCCCAGAAGTAAAAAAATTACCCTCTAGTAAAGCTAACTTTGGAACTCAAAAAGAAGAAATTATAGCAAGTTATTGCTCGAGTCTTTAAAAAAAAAACTTGAGCAATAACTTACATTTCTTCTTTTTGAGTGCCAAAGTTAGCGTTACTATATCTACACAGGCAGAGCCGCTGATTTCAGTTCTTGGCTACAGCAATGTTAAAGTAATGTCACAAATGCAGCCACCTAACAGAGATGGATATAGTTGTGGAAACCAGCGCTGGTCCCTGGGAGGGTAAGTAAAGCATGATTTTTATTACCTCAAACTCTACATGATAAAACTTGGACCCCAATGCAAAAACTCCAACAGTATGTGCAAATATTACAAGCCTTCATTAGTGTTGGTCTTTTTATATATGCCAAAGGATCCTTTAGCGCCTCCTAAGCACCAGCACCTAGTTACATCCAGTGCATCCTCAATAGTTTCCCTTTTGCTAGGAATATGGGCATTATAGATCCCCCTCTATAAGTCACAAGTGAGAGTCCTCCCTGACAGGTTTCAGTCAGCCAATTATTTATTTTGAAGCAATAAAATTCTCCATTTTTTCTGCTGTCTCTGCAGAAGTATGGCTGCTACTGTGATCCTTCCATCACCAAAGTTACTATTTCTTACAAGAAATTTCTTAACTGATTGTATTCATATAAATATATTGGGCATTATTTATAAAAGCAAATATACTGACGAGCAAAACAGTAACAACAATTAGAGATAAGCAAACCCATGGATGTTCGGGTTTGCTGGGTTTTCACAAAAAGTCAGATTTGGGACCTTGCATGTTATATCAGTCAATTGGACTCAAACGTAAGTGCTGTAAAATGGTGGTAGTAAAAGCTCGGGAGCTGCTAAAGGAAGCAAAATGGGGTTTAAAGCAGGAAGGTCTTGCCTGGAACAGAAAATCACTGTCATATGGTTTCTAAGTTCACTCATTAAACCTTATGCATATTCACTGCTTTCCCCACCCACCCTCTGTGCCAGTGTCTGTCATTGATTGAAGTCAGTCTGCTGTTTTCTGCATACCACACTGACTGTGTGTGGTGTAAAAATAAATTATTAGTAAAAATTATTTGGAGTCCATCCTATTTGCTAATCAGCCAAGGTAAAAGCCTTCAGCTAGGAGCTGATACTAGGCAGGAAGGGACCAATATCCATGATTCTTCCAACCCTGATAATATCTGCCCACTTCTATCTGCTTTATCTGTGCTGGTTATCAAAATAAAGTGAACCTCACATCTTAAAAAAAAAAAACATTTAAAAAATATCGACAGGCTCATATTACCAGGATGGAACAGTCCATGGTTATTGGCTCATCCCAGCCAAAAAACATGAGCTCACAGATGCTCCACAATGCACCAATTCTGGAATTTTACCTGACTCGTCCCGATTGCCCTGGTAAGTCAAAAAAATAAACACAAACACAGAAAAATCTTTTATTTGAAATAAAACATACAGATACCCTCTTTCACCAATTTATTAATTCCAAAAGCACTTCTGCAATACCAATGTAATGATTCATTTGGAGCCTCCTAGTCCTGCTTTCTTAGCTTCTGGGAAACACGGAAGACAGATAGCCTTTCAACAAGCTTTATTTGGGGTCCAGACACGAACACGAATATGGGTGTATAGTTAGAGGTCCTTGTTTGGGGTTCGGCACTGAACACTAGGTGAACGGAATGAACCCTGAACTTTACCATTCGGGTTTGCATGTCTCTACTAACAATGTTTTAAACTTTTGACTTTCAATCTCCATATCTTTCTATACACTACAGCTTTGAGTGTGAGACCACCTTCATTTTATAGACAGTCATCTTGGTTATATCATATATAAATTTGTCTTACATGTATTTAGCATATGATTAGTTATGCAGATTTTTATCATGTCACTGAATTGTTACTGTTTAGTTCCTGGTGTTTAAAAATCTTTTCTTCGTATACTACAAATTAGAACCTGTTCTTACATTCCCTAATAGATTAGTGTTTTATTATGTTGGTTCTCAAGTGAAAGGCCACAGGTTTGAATTCTGGAGCAGCCACAAAAAAGATTTCCCAATAAAAGAGAATCAACATCATCCATCGACTGCATTCTCTCTGTGAAGAAAATTGCCAAACTGCATCATGTGAATGCATGACAGTTGAAAATGAAATTCATCCAACCATTCAAAAGAGGTGAACATCCACGCAAAATATCCATGTCAACAAGTCGTCTCATCACAACATCTATCGTTTCTAATAGATAAATACGTCAGTGGAGGCGCCTCGCATGTAGAGATGAACGTACTTTCCCCAAAATGTTCACCAATTTCAGATTTGTCACAATCCTTGCAGATTTTGTTCTGGATTGGAAACCCAAGCAATTTCGAAAAAAAAAAAACCCAGCAAATGCAGCTTTGTTCGTTGAAAAAGTTTGAAATATAAAATTGCCCTAAAATGTTCCCTGTTTGTTTGGGGCCAAAACACTTACCAGAAGACACGTTGGTTGGGTACAACACCTAACCTTATGGTTAGGAGTGTTCTATCCATTGGGCTACTGGTTTGTATTGAGCTTTATATGATTTTTTTAAGTCTCCTGGAGCTTGCAGATGTTTTCACACCTGGAGGGCCAAATGTGGCAGCAGTTGTAAAGTCCAGGAAACTTACAATGTCATTGTAGGAAACCTGTTAGCTACTTTATGCCCCCAAGATATCACTATCTGTCCCTGCAGCTTTATAGTACATTCCTAAGTATTGCTGTTTGCGCTAAAAGTATCGTCTTATAGTTGACTAGATGGCGGCCCGATTCTAAAGAATGGGTAGTCTAGAATCCATATATAGTTTATTTACTAATAGTTAGGGGAGTGCGGTGAAATGAATTGTGTGTATACAGGTGGCTCAGTGGGTAGCAGAATATACGTGGCTGATGTTAGCACTGGCGGTGGCTCAGTTAGCATGCGCGGTGACTCAGTGGTAGCACTGCGCGGTGGCTCAGTGGTTAGCACTGAGCGGTGGTCAGTGGTTAGCACTGCCGGTGGCTCAGTGGTTAGCATGCGCGGTGGCTCAGTGGTTAGCACTGCGCGTGGCTCAGTGGTTAGCAGTGAGTGCAGTGGCTCAGTGGTTAGCAGTGAGTGCGGTGCTCATGTTAGCAGTGAGTGGGTAGATTGGTCATGCAGGGGCGTGGCAGAGTGGTCAGAGCAGCGGCTGGTCAGCGTGGTCAGCGAGCGGCGTGGGCAGAGTGGTCAGCGCAGCAGCATGGGCAGAGTGGTCAGCGCAGCGCGTGGGCAGAGTGGTCAGCGCATCGCCATGGGCAGAGTGGTCAGCGCAGCGCCGTGGGCAGAGTGGTCAGCACACACATACAACACATACACACACTCCGCTATACTTACCACCAGGCCTGCGTCTTCCCCGCCGCCTGAATCCTGAGTCGACATGTCGGCGCCCCCGGACAACTGGATCCAATATGGCGCCTGGGAAGTCTGGTGAGACTTCCCGGACGCCATCTTGGACAAAGTATGTCGCCGGCCCCGGACGACTGGATCCAATATGGCGTCCGGGAAGTTTGGCGAGACTTCCTGGACGCTATATTGGATCCAGTAGTTCGGGGCGGCGACATGTCGACTGAGGATCCAGGCGGCGGACGCAGGGCCGGTGGTAAGTATAGCGGAGTGTGTGTGTGTATGTGTATGTGTGTGGTGTGTGTGTGTGGACAAAGTGACGAAGTGCGGACAAAGTGACGGAAGTGCGGACAAAGTGACGGAAGTGCCTTGGGCTTTTATATATTAGATACACACACATTATATGTACACACATGCAAATCTATAAAGATGTAGAAATATATATATACATACACACACATCATTCACAAATTATATTACATACACACATATATACACATACTGTACATTGCATATGGAGGGGTGAGGAGAGCGGAGGCTGGAGGGGTGAGGAGAGTGAGGCAGGAAGGGTGAGGAGAGTGGAGGCTGGAGGGGTGAGGAGAGCGGAGGCTGGAGGGGTGAGGAGAGCTGAGGCTAGAGGGGTGAGGAGAGCTGAGCTGGAGGGGTGAGAGAGCTGAGGCTTGAGGGGTGAGGAGAGCTGAGGCTGGAGGGGTGAGGAGGGGTGAGGAGAGGTGAGGCTGGAGGCGTGAGGAGAGGTGAGGCTGGAGGGGTGAGGAGAGCGGAGGCTGGGAGGGGTGAGGAGAGCAGAGGCTGGAGGGGTGAGGAGAGCAGAGGCTGGAGGGGTGAGGAGAGCAGAGGCTGGAGGGGTGAGGAGAGCAGAGGCTGGAGGGAGAGGAGAGCAGAGGCTGGAGGGAGAGGAGAGCTGAGGCTGGAGGGGTGAGGAGAGCTGAGGCTGGAGGGGTGAGGAGAGTGAGAGAGATGAGGCTGGAGGGGTGAAGAGAGGTGAGACTGGAGGGCAGAGGACAGGGGAGGCTGGAGGGCAGAGGACAGGGGGCTGGAGGGCAGAGGAGAGGGAGGCTGGAGGCAGGGGAGAGGAGGCTGGAGGGCAGAGGATAGGGGAGGCTGAAGGGCAGAGGAGAGGGGAGGCTGGAGGGCAGAGGAGAGAGGAGGCTGGAGGGCACAGGACAGGGGAGGGTGGAGGGAGAGGACAGTGGAGGAAAGTGGAGGGCAGAAGACAGGGAGGTGGAGGGCAGAGGACAGGGAGGTGGAGGGCAGAGGACAGGGGAGGGTGGAGGGCAGAGGACAGGGAGGCTGGAGGCAGAGGACAGGGGAGGCTGGAGGGCAGAGGACACTGACCGGCTATAGGCGGTGAGGGCAGAGCTGGCGGCGGTGTCGGGTTGATGCCGGAGGGTGTACACTGGACCGGAGTGGTGGGCGGGACCAGCTCCCGGATGGAGGAGGAAAGTGCCAGGGCTGTGGCGGTGAGCGGCAGGGTTGGCGGTGGTGCCAGATGATGGCGGAGGCCGCACACCGGACCGGAGTGTGGGCGGGGCCGGCTCCCGGATGGGGGAGGACGCACACCGGGCTATGTGCGGGGCCGTAGCGAGGGCCCCGCTCGGGGGTCTGGTGGCGGGATAGCGGCTCGCGGTGGGTGCTCCCGCGCCCACCGCTCGGGGGTCTGGTGGGCGCTGCCGTGCCCACCGATCGCCGTTTTGACAGTGGCTCGCGGTGGGTGCTAAAGCACCACCGCTTGCTGCCATCTTGGATCACCATGAGCGGGTGTAGTGCCCAAGCCACTTCCGTCGTGTGACGTCATTTTTGTCCCTTGAAGACGGAAGTGGCTACGGGTTTTATGTATTAGATAAACAGCACAACAGAGATTGTACCCGTAGAAGCACGACTGACGGTGCGAAACGGCCGTAGTATAGGCTGCAGCCCCGTCCTCCCTCCCGCACCCTCCACTTTGTAAGACCCCACAAGAAGAAAAAATAAAGGCTGCAAAAAGAATCCTGTGTGCGGCTCCTACTTGATATTGAAACAAAAAGTCAGGACTCCCCTTCCTTGATTTGGCAACTGGACTTTTATTCACAATTCTGACAGGTCATCACAGATAGGATGACCAATAGGACAGTCACCAGCTTGGCACACCCCTGAATCTATATGCCAACAAACAAGTTATCCGCTGAGTCCAGGACAAAATGAGTGGTGGAATCATGACTAGGGATGGGCGAATCTACTCGCTAGAACTCGTTACTCGGCGAGTAGTAAGGGACTCGCAGGACTCGGTACTCTGCGAGTTTCCCAGCGTTTACTCGCACGAGTCCAATGCAAATCAATGGCAAACGCTGACAAAACTAGGATTGCCATTGTCTTGCATTAGACTCGGCTACTGTGCCAGTGATAGCAGGGAAACTCGCAAAGTAACTGCTGTTAGTTTGCGAGCCGAGTCCAGCTGTCTTCTCTGTGTGCTGGCTGCCGCAGCTTCAGGGTCCTAGAGCCCGCCTGCTCACAGAGATGATGTAGCAGTGCTGAGATTGTTCTCAGTCTGCTCATTCCCTGTGCATAGACATCTATATCTATGCACAGGGGATGTAGCAGAGAGGACATCGCGTTTTGGACTGCGTCGGACAGAAGAGGATTTTTTTAATTAAAGATGGAGTCCCTAATGGCTTTTTTTTTTATTTCAAATAAAATTTTTTCTCTGTGTTGTGTTTTTTTAACCCTTTATTGGAGATTCTTAGTGGCTGGGCCCTGGTGGCGGTGGCACGCTGGGTAATAAAGAGGTTAGGGCCAGCTTTGTATTATCAGCTGGCCCTAAGCCCGAAATTTATGGCGGTCACGCCAATATTAGACATGACCGCCATGAATTTCTATTAAATTGTTTTAAAAAAAACACAACACAGAGAAAAAATTTTATTAGAAATAAAAAAAAAAGCCATTAAGGACTCCATCTTTAATTAAAAAAATCCTCTTCCGTCCGACGCAGTCCAAAACGCGATGTCCTCTCTGCTCATCCCTGTGCATAGATATAGATGTCTATGCACAGGGAATGAGCAGACTGAGAGCAATCTCAGCTCTGCTACATCAGGCAGCAGGCGGGCTCTAGGACCCTGGAGCTGCGGCAGCCAGCACACAGAGCAGACAGGACTCTTATCTGTGCGAGTTTCCCAGCGATTACTTGCAAAGTAAACGAGTCCAATGCAAATCAATGGCAAAACTAGGATTGCTTCAGGCTGAAGCTTCCGAGACACATCTGTGATTTCTAAATCGCACACTACTCGCTATTACTCGCTTCCCCATTCATTAACATTGGACTCGCTAGACTCGCAACGAGTAGCGAGTCCCGGGCTCGGACTCGCTAGAATCAAGCGATTCCGAGTAATTTAGGATTCGCCCATCATTATCATGACAAATATACAAAAAAAAAAGATGCTGTAAGGACAATGAAGAGAAGGAAGATGTACATACTTAATTTTCTGAACTAAATATGGCAACCTAATACTACGGTATATTAGGTATCGATATATGTTATTTTGTCTGACTTAACATTTCTTTGCCGAGTGTTTATTTTTATATTAACCTCCAAATTTACTTATTCTCCCCTCTCCCCCAACATGACAGAAAGTTCAGGAGCTAATTGTACACATAGCAACACAATATGCTGAAACCTCTCAAATACCCTCTAGTGGTGGCAGCTGACATTCATCATTCTCTCTCTTAAATCAAAGCCTAGCCTCAGGACTTGAAGCTCTGTTTCATTAAAAGAGAGCTTTGACCACAATATTAAATATACAGTGAGTTGTGAAAGTATTTGGCCCCCTTGAACCTTTCAATCTTTTATCACATTTCATGCTTCAATCATAAAGATATAAATTCTAATTTTTTTGTGAAAAATCAACAACAAGTGGGACACAATTGTGAAGTGGAACGAAATTTATTGGATATTTTAAACTTTTTTACCAAATAAAAAACTTAAATTTGGGCATGCAATATTATTCAGCCCCTTTACTTTCAGTGCAGTAAACTCACTCCAGAAGTTCAGTGAGGATCTCTGAATGGTCCAATGTTGTCCTAAATGACTGGTAATGATAAATAGAATCCACCTGTGTGTAATCAAGTCTCCGTATAAATGCACCTGCTCTGTGATAGTCTCAGGGTTCTGTTTCAAGTGCAGAGAGCATCACAAAGACCAAGGAACACACCAGGCAGGTCTGAGATACTGTTGTGGCAAAGTTTAAAGCCGAATTTGGATACAAAAAGGTTTCCCAAGTTTTAAACATCTCAAGGAGCACTGTGCAACCAATCATATTGAAATGGAAGGAGTATCAAACTACTGCACATCTATCAAGACCCGGCTGTCCCTCTAAACTTTCATCTCAAACAAGGAGAAGACTGATCAGAGATGCAGCCAAAAGGCCCATGATCATTCTGGATGAAATGCAGAGATCTACAGCTGAGGTGGGAGAGTCTGTCCATAGGACAACAATCAGTCATACACTGCACAAATCTGGCCTTTATGGAAGAGTGGCAAGAAGAAAGCCATTTCTCAAAGATATCCATAAAAAGCCTTGTTTGAAGTTTGCCACAAGCCACCTGGGAGACACCAAACATGTGGAATAAGGTGCTCTGGTCAGATGAAAACAAAATGGAACTTTTTGGCCACAATGCAAAACGATATGTTTGGCGTAAAAGCAACACAGCTAATCACCCTCAAAACACCATCCCCACTGTCACACATGGTGGTGGCAGAATCATGGTTTGGGCTTGCTTTTCTTCAGCAGGGACAGGGAAGATGGTTGAAATTGTTGGGAAGATGTACGGAGCCAAATACAGGAACATTCTGGAAGAAATCCTATTGGAGTCTGCAAAAGACCTGAGACTGGGACGGAGATGTATCTTCAAACAAGACAATAATCCCAAACATAAAGCAAAATCTACAATGGAATGGTTCAAAAATAAATGTATCAAGGTAATAGGATGGCCAAGTCACAGTCCAGACCTGAATCCAATCGAGAATCTGTGGAAAGAGCTGAAAACTGCTGTTCACAAACGCTCTCCATCAAACCTCACTGAGCTCCAGCTGTTTTGCAAGGAAGAATGGGCAAGAATTTCAGTCTCTCGATGTGCAAAATTGATAGAGACATACCCCAAGAGACTTGCAGCTGTAATCGCAGCAAAAAGTGGCACTACAAAGTATTAACACAAGGGGACTGAATACTATTGCATGCCCCACTTTTCAGTTTTTTGTTAAAAAAGTTTAAAATATCCAATAAATTTCATTCCACTTCATGATTGTGTCCCACTTGTTGTTGATTCTTCACAAAAAAATTTGAATTTATATCTTTATGTTTAAAGCCTGAAATGTGGCAAAAGGTTGAAAAGTTCAAGGGGCCAAATACTTACATAAGGCACGGTATTAGGAACTTTGGACCTATAGCAAAAAACTGATTGGGTGGGAGGTGGAGTTGGTATCTTTTATACCGTTAGTTCTTTACTTTTTCATTTCACCTTCCCTTCATTTCGAGACATCCAACAGTTGGAATGAAAACTCAATACACATGTTCTGCTGCTTGAATAACACAAAATATGAATTCACGTTATACATTAAAACCACAAATTGCCTCCCTATGCTATTTTACAGTTGCAATAAAAAGAAAGTGAACCCAATTAAAATGACCTATATTTCTACATAGATTGCAAAAATAAATATTTGATTAGTCATAACTTTTGAAAATTATAATAATCACTACTAAAATTCAAGTGATTTCAATTGCTTTACTTTGTTATTGCAAGTTATAACTGTGTATCTTAATTTATTATACTATTTTTATGTGAAAATACACATTCCTGCTAATGCATCATGGTTTTCTATTCCCATTAATTGATGACATAGAGTGTAACACAAGCTGACATTTCGCTGTTCTCTCACAGTATCTGTATGCTTCCAGTAACATTCTGATATTAATGACATTAATGCCCAGCTGATTGCTTATGCTCTTGATGGTTTCTCCACAGGAGCCAAAAGTGGCCACCGATGTCTGTTATGCATTTTAGAAATACATGAACTCTCTCCAAAAAGGCGTAGTTTGATAATAAATTATAAATGCTGAATGGAACAGGCAGCCTTCGCTGTAGACAAATTGTGCATTAATACTGTCACCTTAATTTGATACACTTCATGTGTTATGAACTTTTCAAATGAACAGTAACTAAAAAAGTTATACATTCTCGCATCTATTTCTGACAGCCTAATGTGGTCACAAGAGGAGACACAGGCAGAAAATCAGTTAAGTAAACGTGTCTTCAAGACAACTCAGAATATGAATTCTTCAAGTCTTATATAACTTAAGGATTCAATCCTTAGATGACAACATTCAAAAAAATAACATCTAACAGTAGAGCACTTAGAAGACCCCTTATATTTGAGTGATATTGATTGATGGCTCTATCACTTGGTTGGCTATAGTTATTTATAGAGATTTTTTTTCTTCAAAGGACCACATCAATCGTAGAGGCTGACTCTGTGGTTCTTGTGGTGTCTAGAGATGGAACCCAGCCATTTTTGGTTCTGTTCTTTTTATTGTTAAAGCGAACCTGTCACCCCCCCGGACATCAAAAGCTACAATTGCCACCTTCTGCAGCACTAAGGCTGCATTCAGAGAAGGTGGCTATAGCCTTTTGATGCCCTATATACTATTAAATATGCACTTAGGTCGTCTTAAGCGTAAGCAGTTAACTAAGACCGGGAGGCGGGGTTTCGCGCTCCTCCGACCCGCCCCCCTCTTGTCAATCATCCTGGTCGCCTGCTGCTGCCTCCTCTGACAGTGTAACATGAACGCGTGCCTCCGTTCTCCTTTATGGCGCCGCGCATGTGCTGTGCGCCGGGTGTCCAGGAAGTCGTCGGGCAGCGTGCACAGCCATAGAGGAGAACGGAGGCGCGCATTCATGTTACACTGTGAGGGGAGGCAGCAGCAGGTGACCAGGATGATTGACAAGAGGGGCGGGTCAGAGGAGCGCGAAACCCCACCTCCCAGTCTTAGGTCTTCTTAAGCGTAAGCAGTTAACTAAGTGCATAAAGAGTGGATCTCTTTATACAATCATGGTGCAGGTCAATGTTCTCTGACCACGGACAGGAGCTGAGCAGATTAGCTGAGCTTTTGAGTTTCCCAGCACAGTGATTGATTTGCCGATCTGGTGTAGTTTCATTTGTGTGGCTTTTGGGGTTCAGGTGACATCTCGCAAAACCATCTAATTATTATTTTAGCCTGAGATACCGGAGGATAATGGAATTTGAGCTTCTTTCCACATCCCGGGACCATTGACCTGGATGGTGACAGCAAGAAGCAATCTACTCATCTATATGAGGAGACATTTGCTCATAAGAAGATCATAACTGAGGCCAATATTCATACACTTCTGTCTTGGGTGGCAATAACCTATAGAGAGATGTTCCTTTTTGTATTGGGTTTCACCAATAGTGCTTGGAAAAGAATAGCTGAAAGTGTTATACTCAAATAGATGAAAGTATAATATTTTTCAGAGACAATCAGACCATTCACAGCAGGAAATATCAATGTAATCTAGAACAGAGGCAAATGTGCCTCAATTATTTAAGTGTGTAAGAAAAGACTCCATGTTTGACATTATTAAAAGCAAGCAGGAAGTAGAGGACAGAAGAATTTAGGAACAATCTGCACCATATTTGTATTTTTTTTTACGTGACATATATGACCTGATTAATCAAAAATAAAATATAGTTGAATCCAGAAGTTTACAAAAAGACACATCTGCATGTTTTTCTAACTATCTGACATGAAATCAGAATAAACCTTTCCTGTTTTAGGTCAATTAGGATAACCAAAATTATTTATATTTGCCAAATGCCAGAATAATGAGAGGAGAGAGAGCATGTTTTAAAGAATATTTATTACTTTCTGCAAAATAACAGGTTTACATACCATTACACAATTTGGAACAGCCCATATGACGATGTCATGTGTTTGGATGCTTTTGATAGGTTTATTGGCAACATCTGAGTTAATTAGAGACACACCTCTGGATGTATTTTAATGTCCACCTGAAACACACTGCTTATTTGTGTAACATCATGGGAAAGTCTAAAGAAAACAGCCAAGATATCACGAAGAGAATTGTGGACTTGCACAAGTCTGGTTCATCCTTGTGTGCAATTTCCAGATACCCGAACATGCCTTTTTAATCTGTACAGACAATCATATGCAGGGACAAACAAGACGGGAATGCCCAGCCATCACACCACTCAGGAAGGAGATGGGCTCTGTGCCCAGAAATTAATGTGCTTTGGTCCGACATGTGCATATTAACTCAAGGACAAAAGAAAAAGACGTTGTAAAGATGATGGGTAAGCTAGTAAGATTGTGTCATTATCCAACAGTGAAACGAGTACTGTATCAACATGGGCTGAAAGGCCACTCTGCCAGAAAGAAGCCATTATTCCAAAAGTTAACATAAAAAAGCCTGATTAATTTTTGCAAAAGCACAAAAAAACAAAAAAAACCCTTCAAAGTCAAAGTCAAAGTTTTGGAGTGGTCATCACAAAGCCCTGATCTCAATCCTATTGAACATTTATGGGCAAAGCTGAAAAGGAAGGTGCGTACAAGACGACCTACAAACATGGCTCATTTACACCAGTTCAGTCAGGAGAAATGGGTCTAAATTCTTACCAAATTTCAAGAGAAGCTGGTGGAAGAATATCCAAAAGCTTTGACCCAAGTCATAAAGTTTAAGGGCAATGGTACCAAATACTAATGAAATGTATGTAAACCTGTGACTTTGCAGAAAGTAATAAAAATACTTCAAAACATTCTCTCTCTCATTATTCTGGCATCCGGCAAATAATAATTATGGTATTCCCAATTGTTCTAATATGGGAAAGTTTTATTCTGATTTCATGACAGATAGTGAGAAAAACACGCTTATGTATCATTTCATATAGTGTATGTAAACCTATGGTTTTAACTGTATTTACATCAGAAATCTGGTATATGACACTTTGAAAAGTAACAAAATGTTTGCACAATGTGAGACTGTGCAACGGTTTTACCTTTTTGCTATTCACTAATTTTGACCCATTCTGTCAAAATGGAAGGTGATGGGGTAGCACTAGCTTGGTGATACCTGCTCATCTAATTCATGACACATTGAATATATTCCTCTAAAAGAGATGGAGGGGGGAGAAAAAACAGCGCGGTGCTGATCGAAGCGTAGTAGGTTCTGGTTCACAATTGTTATCGATGATGACTTTTATGCAATTACCTGATGGAGGTGAACAAGTTGCATGTAAGAGATCTTTCAGACTCAGTCTCTTCTGCAATTGTTATTGTTGGGTCTGCTCTTCAACAAAATGAAGTTATAGCCGGTTCCTCCAACTGACCCTTGACAGGCTTAGAAATACACAAATAGGATGGTGGTGCCCCCAGAAGGACAAGTGTATCTGGTCTAAATGCTGGTAAATGAGAATTATTTTTAAAGTTTTATTTGGATTAGTTGTAGCATGGCAAAGTGTTTCGGCTTAAAATAAAAACAAGGCCTTCATCAGGTCTATTGCAAACAATTATAAAATACATAAAAAGTGCACTAACATTAGAATGGTTGTTACCATCTCCTCTTATTCTCATGGATTGGGACCTTTCTCAGGTCATGAGTGGTCCCACATGATCACCTGCTGCAGCTGTGATAATGTATGTGGATAGTCACTGCTGCACATGCATCGTCTTTGGCATAGGAAGCAGTGAATATCCCGGCGATGGGTGATTTAACTCATCTAAAAATTGCACCCAGCACCATGGTGTCTTCCTATCTTGTACCAGTATCTGATAATGTGAGCAGAGCAAGACAGTGATGTCATCGCTGACTGCTGCTCACATGATTGCTCCCTGCCAGTCCTTTGCTCCCTGCCTGATCCTTCGTTCCCCATATAATCATCCATTTCCTGCTTGGGTTTCCATCCCCAACCAATTTTCAACTTGCAGCCTGTTCCTCCACTTTTTGCCCTGTTCTCTGACTCCCCTGCTTTCTCTCTGACTCTGTTTCTGTAGCTGCATCAGCATCAGCTGATCATTTAAAAAAGCCAGCTGGCTTTTTACCACCCGGCTTGCTTCCAGCCAGAAAGACAGAGTCAGAGAGAGAATGCAGGGGAGGCAGGGAACAGGGCAGGAAGCGGAGGATCGGGCAGGGAGTGGAAAATCAGTTGGGGCAGATGATCGGGCGTGGAATGGAGGATCGGATGGGGAACTAAGAATCAGGCAGGGAGTAAAGGACTGTGCGGGGAGCAAAGGACTGGGCGGGGAGCATGTATCAGCTGATCATTTAAAAAATTTGGCCGGCTTTTTACCGCCTGGCTTTTAAAGGATCATGCATCCATTTCAGACTTTTCTTTAGGTCCCCAGACCGCTTTGTACGGTCCAGCAGAATAGTACTCGCATTTCCCTTTCACTTGAATTGTACTCGGTACTTGTAACGAATACGCGAGTATTAGAGCCTACTCGTTACGATTCCAGCGAGTCCGAATATTTCACTACTCGCTCATCCCTACTGATAACTTTTTCCTTTGCAATCATACATGGAATGATTGCAGTAAAGGTATAATTGCACTCAGTATTCCAGAACCTGTAAGGCACTGGCTTCACTTTATAGTCCTAAAAACTCCTGGTTGGTTACCTTTAACCAAGAAAGAGGAGGGCAGCTATAGATGAAAAACAAGTACAGTGGGGGAAATAAGTATTTGATCCCTTGCTGATTTTGTAAGTTTGTCCACTGGCAAAGAAATGAACAGTCTACAATTTTAAAGGCAGATTAATTGTAACGGTGAGAGTTAGAATATCAAAAATAAAATCCAGAAATTCACATTGCCTAAATTACATAAAGTTTTTGCATTTTGCAGAAAGAAATAACTATTTGATCCCTCTGGCAAATATGATTTAATACTTGGTGGCAAAACCCTTGTTGGTAAGCACAGCAGTCAGACGTTTCTTGCAGTTGATGATGAGGTTTGCGCACATGTCTATTATTGCGTAATGTGTTACCAATAGTATTAAGTCCTTGAGATCATTAACAAGTTTTAGGCTGATCTCTCACCTTCCTCATGATCCTGGATACCCCACAAAGTGAGATTTTGCATGAAGCCCCAGATCGATGTTGATTAACACTCATTTTGTATTTTTTCCATTTTCTTGCTATTGCACCAACATTTGTCTCCTTCTCACCCAAAGTCTTACTTATGTATTTGTAGCCCATTCCAGCCTTGTGCAGGTCTAGGATCTTTTTCTTGACATCCTTAGAAAGCTCTTTGGTCTTGCCCATGTTGTAGAGGTTAGAGTCTGACTGATTAATTGAGTGTGTGGATAGGAGACTTTTATACAGGTGACAATTTAAGACAGCTATCTTTAATACAGGTAAGGCCGGCTTCACACCACGATATTTGGGAACCGGGGCTGTCTGGTGTGAACCGGACAGCACTGGATTCGATTTTGCCCCTATTGAATCCCTATAGGGCCGGATGGCAGTGATTTGCCATCCAGTTTTGTGCTGTCCAGGAGGATCCGGCAGATTAAGTTTTTTCACATCAGACACAAAATCGGACCTTGCAGCATTTTTTGTGTCTGGAGCAAGAATTGGACAAAATCGGATCCTCCCGAATCCGGAGCGATCTGGCGCCCATAACATGGGAGTCTATCTGCGCTGGATGGTGTTGGATCTGACATAACAGTGGACCGTTTCGAGGACGTCGGGTGCTGAAAGAGTGGCGGCTGTTAAAAGCAGCCGCAGCTGAATTTCAGCACCTGGAAAGCTCCCCGGCTGAAATTTCAGCACTGCGGCTAGCTCCCCTCCATCCGCTATGGTGAAATTTCATCACCTGGACAGTGGCAGCCATGTGCAGGAGGATTCCGGCACAAAACAGGATCGGAGGGCATATTTGCCCTCCGGCTATGTTTGTCCGGGGCTGTCAGATTCTGTCTAGCAAATCCTGCAAAACACCGGGCAGAACCTGACAGCAAATAAACGTGGTGTGAAGCCGGCCTAACTAATCTGTTGGAGCCAGAACTCCTAATGGTTGGTAGGGGTCAAATACTTACTTCCCTCTGCAAATTGCAAATACATTTATATAATTTAGACAATATGATTTTTCCGGATTTTATTTTTGATATTCTATCTCTCAGTGTTAAAATTAGCCTACTAACCTACCCTTAAAATTATAGCCTGTTCATGTCTTTACCAGTAGGCAAACTTACAAAATCAGAGATCAAGGGATCAGGGATCAAATAGTTATGTCCCCCACTGTATGTGGGAAGGTGCTGTGCTGCGCCCGGCACCTTTGGTTTTTGCTGTCATTTTGTGTTTTACATGCTCCTTTTCCAGAGCTGCATATTTTTTTTTTTTTGCTAAATCATATAATTGGTTACAAATGGGGACATAGCTTTTAAAAATATATAATTAAATTGTGTGGATAAAAGTTTGGCAGCAACTTTGCAAGTGAGGGATAAAATTATCTTTGAAATGTATTTCTGAATCAGTACAATTTCCATTTGCAGTGAAGGCACATTATTCACCCGTCTCCCACACAATACTATTACAGAGGTCACTTTTAAAAGTTCCTATTTGGCTTCCAATTTGGATTCTAAAAAATGAATATTATAAGAGGCCTAATGGTACAGTTACAGATTGTTCACCCATTTAAAGTGCCCAGCCAACTACCAAATAAAAACTGATTTTAATGGCTGAACATGCAGTTATCATCCCATCAAACTCGGTGACATTGAGGAGCACAGGAGGCCTGGATTCTGCGGAGGGCACATGAATACTGTGTGATTGCCATAGCGGGCTCCTTGTTCCTTCCTCTATTAAAATTAAGCATACTCTGTGTGTAACCTAATCATCACAGTCCCTTAACTGATTGGCATTATACTCTTACACATCCAGGAGACTGAAATTTTACTATTGACCTTTGGAATCAAAATAACACTAATAAAGGTATAAAATGTTGCTTTGGACCAAGTATGTGACTTACATAGGAATTCCACCATTAAGCATTTATAGATAATTACTCAAATGTTGATACAGAAATTATGATAATTTCTGTCCAGATATTTTGTAGCCTAGGAAGATTATCCACCAAGACTATCCAAAGAAAAATTCCCTTAAGCTTTGTATGAACACGTGATTCCATTAAGTTGGCTGTTTCTGTAAAAATATTATTTGTTAGAATGGTTCCTTGACAATAATCAGATCACAGGTTCCTCCTGCTCACACCCCTAGTTATCATCTGCAAACAGTGGGCAACCTTGGTCAATAAGTGTTCAATTTGCCTACAGCACCGCCACAGGAGAAATGAAGTATTACACGGTGCCCATTCACATTAATGATCTGTCTGTGTAATGCTGAAAAGACTGGTCCTCCTAGATTTCCTAATATTGTATCTTAAACTTGATTTTCAAGACTGGACGGTCCTCTTTACGTCTCTCTTATAAATCCTTCTTTTAGTTGAAAGTCAAAAGTGTAAGGCTATGTGCCCACTGGATGTTTGTGCTGTGTTTTTGGTGATCATTTCTGCAGCAAAAATGCATCACTCACAGCATTTACATCCAAGACTATGAGATTTTAAAAATCCTGAGGCCACATGTGCATTGTTAGGGTGCTTTCACACCACGATTTTTGTATTTCCGATGCTGTCCGAAAAAAATCGGACAGCATCGGACCGATTTTCGGATCCTATGGATCCCTATGGGGATCGGACCGAATCGGATGTGCACTAAATGCCATCCGATTTGGTCCGATCCGATTCTGCCCGATTTTGGCCGATTTTTTTCAGGAGAAAAAAATCGTTGCCTGCAACGATTTTTTCATCCGATTACAAAATCTGACAGAGTCGGATCGGACCAAATCGGATGGCATTTAGTGCACATCCGATCTGACCCGATCCCTAACATGGGGCCCTATGGAGAAAGGTCCGAGGAAATATGTGATGTTTCCTCGGACCCCATTTTACTGTACTGAGCAAGCTCAGTACAGTAAAAATGCTCCTGGGAGCACAAGGGTTAAAAAGAAAAAAAAAAAAGTTTATTCTCACCTCTCCCCGAGCCCCCGCCGTCTTCCGCCATCTTCCTCTAGGCTCCCGGTGGCTCCCGCAGGCTGCCGCAGGCTCCGGTGTCAGCAGAGGTGTACCTCTGCTGTTCAGGACCTGCGGTGATGTCACAGTCATGTGACCGCGGGTTCACCATGGTGAATGGTGAACCCGCGGTCACGTGACTGTGACATCACCGCAGGTCCTGTGTACAGCAGAGGTACACCTCTGCTGACACCGGCAGCCTGCGAGAGCCACCGGGAACCTAGAGGAAGATGGCGGAAGACGGCGGGGGCTCGGGGGCAGGTGAGAATAACTTTTTTTTTTTTCTTTTTTTGCAGCCTCCGGCGCCGATTTTATGCCGGAATCGGATGCCTATTTGGCACCCGATTCCAGGCATCAGAAGGGAGCCGATGCTGTCCGATTTATATCGGACAGCATCGGCTCCCTAAAAATCGTGGTGTGAACGCACCCTTAGGTGGTCTGTTTTTGTTGCAGAAATCGGATGCACTCAAAAATGAGCAAGTCAGTTAAAATGCCCTTTTTTGAGCTGCATTTTCCCCATAACCCCTCAAAAAAGTATCACAAATGGATTGGTTTTCACAAAGTCCATTTGTGATGCTTTTTGCTGTGTTTTCCAGACTAAAAATGCTCCAATTACTTAGGCTGGCTTCACACTGATCAGTGTCCGTCCAGCTTGTGTACCAAAACCAGGAGTGTCTCCAAATCTCAGAACAGGTGTCCAGTTTTCAGTATAGTTCCTCTCCTGGTTCCTCTCCTGGTTTCGGCACACAAACTGGATGGACACTGGTCAGGGAAAATCCTGCAGTGTGAAATCATCTCTACTCTTCCTGATGATCCCACAGTGACCGTCAATGTCTTCCTTCCAGACACTGGTAGGACCTGCGCAAAGTGACTTGCAGGACCTGCCCATGTGGATCAGCCTGAGTCACATGGCCAGATCCTGTCAGTACTGTACCCGAAGGTCTTGCTGGTGCCTGGAAGGAACGCAGCGGGATCGCTCAAGAGGGTAATAAAGTCTTTCTCTGTTTGTGTCTCTGTCTCTGTCTGTGTGTCTTTGTGTTTTTCACTCCTATAACTTATATTTTAACCTTTGAAAAAACACTGCACGTACACAAAACCTTTCTGCTACTTTTTTTTTTTAAGACTCCTTTCACATCAGCGGTATTGCAATTTCATAGTAGATCCAGCAGATGTTGCCACACCTGCCGGATCTACCCCGTAATGGCCATTTGCAGCACTGATCCGGCAACCCCTTATTCATTCTCTATGGGGCTTGCGGTCGGGGGCGGTAAGTGCGGTATTCCCAAATCCAGCAGATCCAACACTTGCAGCCGCGGAAAAAAACTCTTCTAGCAGCGTTGTTTTTGCAATTCCGCAAGCGCCGCAAATGCTGGATTTGGCAGCACCGCAATTACCACACCCGACAGCAAGCCCCATAGAGAATGGGGTCAGGTGTGGCAAGTACAGAATTCCCGAATCCGGCAGAACCAGCACTTGCGGCAGCGCAAAAAAAAGTTGCTTGAAGCGGGTTTTTTTGCGGTTCCGCAAGCGCCATGGAGAATGGGGTTGGGTGTGGCATGTGCAGAATTTCCGAATCCAGAAGATCCAGCACTTGTGACAGTGCAAAAAAAAGACTGCTAGCAGCTCTTTTTTTGCGGTGCCGCAAGCATCGCAAGTGCCGGATTCGGCAATACCGCACTTGCTGCACCTGGCCGCAAGCACCATAGAGAATGAAAAGGGATTGCCGGATTGGTGCCGCAAGTCAGCTGATACCCGGTAGATCCAGCAGGTGCAGCAACATCTGCCAGATCTTCCACGAAATTGCAATACCGCTGATGTGAAAGCACCTTAACACAGCTGCAATTGTACAGCTGAAAAACGCAGCATAAATGCAGCACAAAAAAAACAACATAAATGTCCAGTGGGCTCATAACCTAACAGTACTGTGACAATGAGTAAGAATGCTTATTCCTCTATTTAAGTCTAAACTTATGCCACGATCTTCATAGTTCCCACCTCATATGGTTCTGAAAAGCTAAAGCAAAATGGATGTAAAATAAGGCTAGGGTCACGCATGCGGTAGGATTTTAAATCCTGATCCGGTTTTGAGCTTTCAAAAAGCTCAAAACCGGATCAGGCAATGGTCCCCATAGGAGCCTATTATGGTAACCGGATTGCTTTACATGCAATCCGGTTACCGGCTCCGGATCTGCAGCCTGCCCTAAAAATCATGCAGGCTCAATTTTTGGAGCGCTTCTGGCAACCGAAATGCGGGAACCAGATTGCTCAGGATGTGTAATCCTGAGCAATGCGGTTACCGTCTACTTTGTTCATCCCTGCTGGCGCAATGATGAACAATGTGTTAAGTGTTTATTAAAACATTAAATATTAATAGTAGCTGTGGGCAACATATCTGTAGTGGGTGCCCACCCCTCTAGAGATATGCTGTCCACTCCTGTGGGCATGTGAGGGGTTAATGAGCATCTTGTACTATTGCCGGCTTTTGTCGGCTTTCTACAAATTTCTGAATGCAGCTGCAGCTCCCCTGACAGTACAGGAGATGCTGTACGTAATGTACGTATAGTATCAGCCGCTGTCCCGGCACCTGTAACCATTACCATTAGGGCTATTGGGGAAAGCTGCCCATAGACCTAATGTTAAAAGTTACAGGACCCTGGACCACGGCAGATCCTATACGTACATTACGTACAGCATCTCCTGTACTGTGAGGGGGCCACGGCTTCATTCAGAAAGTTGTACAAAGCTGACAAAAAGCCATCAATAGTACAAGATGCATATTAACCCTTCACATGCCCACAGGAGTGGGCAGCATGTCTCTAAGGGGGGGGGGGGGCACCCCCTACAGCCTTGTTGCCCACAGCTACTATTAATATTTAATGTTTTAATAAACATTTAACACTTTGTTCATCCCTGCAGCAGCAGCAGCAACAAAATAGACGGTAACCGCATTGCTCCGGATTACACATCCTGAGGAATCTGGTTACCGCATTGCGGGTCACAGCACACATTTTGGAAACAAAATGTGTGTGAAGGAAATTGCATTCACCGCATCCTGATGTGGATGCAGTGAACACAATTGCCTGGCCAAATGTGACCCCAGCCTAAATAATGCAAATATATATTTCTATTTTTAAGAGTGGTAAGAGCTAAGGATCTCATATATACAGAAGCAGATTATCAAGGATTATAACCAAGTGTAAATATAAATGTGCAATTCATTAATTATTATGATTATTACTACTGGTGGAAACAGTATTAATAAACTAACTTAATTCCTCTGCCTGGTATAATGCATAATAAAGAGGATTCAGACTAAATACTTCACGTGCAAAAGCAAACATGCAACGGAACTAGTTGGTACTGACCAAGAAAGCTTGTTAAACAAAGTTCTTGCAGGATATCTATGTTGTGGCTTACTATTCCAATGGGAACCTTGAACTTTGGTAAATGGATGCAAAGATTGCCTCCCAATAAATGTATAATGGGCCAAGCAAAGTTTAAGCAATAGGTCAATAGGTTTGAGAAAAGGTGTAATTTACATGTAGTGGTTGAATATTACAGAAAAGGATGTAAGTGGATATACTTTACTTATGTATTTTACTCGCTTACATAGCAACATTTATGTCCACAGCATTTCACAGACATCATCATCACTGTCCCAATTAGGACACACAAGCTAAATTCCCTATCAGTATGTTTTTGGAGTTTGAGAGAAAATGAGAGCACCTGGAGGAAACCCACAAAAACACAAGGAGAATATACAAACTTTTTGCGGATGTTGATTTTGGTGAGAAAGGAACCCAGGACCCCAGCATTGCAAACAGGGCCGGACTGGGACCAAAAAGCAGCCCTGGAAAACCACCCCCACCAGCCCACACACTATATCACCCATCAGCCCCAATACGTAAATTTTGCTTTTCCATTGTCATGGCCCTCACCACTTTCTTAAATAAGTTATTTGAAGAGCCACATGTGAATGGTGCAGCAGAGGGAATAATCAACCACAGCTCCATTTACATGGTGCTCTTCAAAGCTCCGTTTCTCAGGATTGTGGGGTACCAGTGGTCAGACACACAGACACAGCCAGCCAAACACACAACCAGCCACACACACATATACACACACACAGCCAGCCACAGCCAGACAGCCGCACACAGCTAGCCACATAGACAGCCACCAGCCACACAGCCAGCCACATAGAGAGCCACACAGCCAGTCACACACACAGACAGCCAGCCACATAGCCACACAGAGCCACAGCCAGCCACACACAGAGCCACAGCCAGCCACACACACAAAGCCAGCCACACACACAAAGCCAGCCACACACACACACAGAGCTAGCCAGCCGCATACAGCTAGCCACATAGACAGCCACCAGCCACACACAGCCAGCCGCACACAGCCAGCCACATAGACAGCCACCAGCCAGCCACACAGACGCAGCCAGCCACATAGACAGCCACCAGCCAGCCACACAGACGCACGGCCACACACACACAGCCACACACACAGCCACATAGACAGCCATCAGCCACACACAAACAGCCACACACAGGCACAGCCAGCCACACAAAGCCAGCCGCACACACAGCCATACAGTCAACCACACAGTCAACCACACACAGCCAAGCAGCCCCAGCCACGCACAGACACAGTCAGCCACACACAGCCATGCAACATCAGACACACAGCCATCCACAGCCACACAGCTCCAGCCACACACAGCCATCCACAGCCACGCAGCTCCAGCCACAGCCAACCCAAGGTCAGCCATGTGGCACCAGCCACACACAGCCAGCCACAGACACGCAGCCACAGCCACACATAGACACATAGTCATCCACACAGACGCACAGTCATGCACACAGACACACAGCCAGCCACATAGCCATGCAGCCCCAGCCATACACAGACACAGCCACACAGCCAGCCCCAGCCACGCAGCCCTGTTAGTCAGCTACAGCCACGCAGCCCAGCCACACACAGTCAGCTACAGCCACGCAGCCCCAGCCACACACAGTCAGCTACAGCCACGCAGCCCCAGCCACACACAGTCAGCTACAGCCACGCAGCCCCAGCCACACACAGTCAGCTACAGCCATGCAGCCCCAGTCACACACAGTCAGCTACAGCCACGCAGCCCCAGCCACACACAGTCAGCTACAGCCACGCAGCCCCAGCCGCACACAGTCAGCTACAGCCACGCAGCCCCAGCCGCACACAGTCAGCTACAGCCACGCAGCCCCAGCCGCACACAGTCAGCTACAGCCACGCAGCCCCAGCCGCACACAGTCAGCTACAGCCACGCAGCCCCAGCCGCACACAGTCAGCTACAGCCACGCAGCCCCAGCCACACACAGCCAGCTACAGCCACGCAGACCCAGCCACACACAGACACAGTCAGCCACAGCCAGATACAGTCAGCCACAGCCAGACACAGTCACCCACAGCCAGACACAGTCAGCCACAGCCAGACACAGTCAGCCACAGCCAGACACAGTCAGCCACAGCCACGCAGCCCCAGCCACACACAGACACATAGTCAGCCATACACCCTGCCACAGCCACGCAGCCCTGTCACACAGTCAGCTACAGCCATACAGCCCCAGCCACACACAGACACATAGTCAGCAGCCACACAGCTCACTCAGCCACACAGTCTGTCACACACACAGTCATGCAGCCCCAGATAAACAGCCAGCCACAGACACATACTGACAATAGTCAGCCACACACACAGTAAGAGAGAAGAGAGGCACACACACACACTACTCACGACCACCAGCAGCTGCTGCAGCTCATTTTGCACATTTTGCTGGCTCTCGCGCTGTGTAACAACTTCCGGGGCCTGCAGTAGAGATGAGGAGGCGGGGCCAGAGAGATGGGGCTCACAGATGAGATGAGGGGGCATGGCCTGTAAGAAATTGGGGCCCACCCTCTCACCTCTCCTCCTGCCCCTTCTCCTGTCAATCTCCTCGGGCCCTAACAGCTGTCAGAGCAGTCATGCTCTGCCGGCCCCTGCTGCTCTCCTCTGATGTCTTATCAGCTTGGCAGCCCAGCCGCTGGTGCTCCCCAGTCCCTGCTATTCCGGCAGGTGGGGGCTGCAAAGTAATTTAAAGCCGACCTGCGGCCCGAGGAGCAGGTCCTGTGGCCCCACCCACTTCACAACGACCGGCCCATCGGGAAAAGTCCCGCCTCTCCCAATGGTCAGTCTGGGCCTGATTGCAAAGCAACAGTGCTAAATACATTTGCAAGTGCTTGATTATTTTCTTTTTACAGTTTGCAGAGCATTTCTCAATTCATTAAAGAAGTTGTCCAGTGAAAATATATTATTACCACCTATCCACAAGATACAGTTAGATCAAGAAATATTTGGACTGACAAGTTTTGGTATTTTAGATGTTGTATATATATATATATATGTACTCAAGGTACCGTTATATATTAATTATAAGCTTAAAGTGCAGACCCTCAGCTTTAGTTTGAATGTATTCACATCCTGATAGGAGGGAGGGTTTAGGAATTATGGCTCTTTAATATGTAGCTGCCTATTTCAAAAGTTCTTTATTGAGCTTCTTAGACTATTCCCTCATTAATCTATTATCAATTATGTAAGTAAAAGGTCTGGAATTGATTTCAGGTGTGGAATTTGCATTTGGAAGCTGTTGCTGTGAACCGTGAATATCTGGTCAAAGGCGCTGACAATGAAAGAGCAACAGACTATTATTGGGTTGAAAAAAATTAAGAAATCCATCAATGAGATAGTAAAAATGTAAGGAGTTGCCAAAACAACAGTTTAGTACACTCTGCAATATTGTTACTCTCCAGGAGGTAGGCGTTCCAGTATCCACCATAAAGAGAAGACTTTATGAGTGCAAAAACTTTGGCTCATTTTTTCTGTATTATTTTTGTACAATGTACAATGAGGGTGCTTTCCCTCACTATGAGCTCAACATTTATCTAGATAGCTTACCATGGACAGGTTGCTGTAGTCCGAGCACTGTGCTTTTTTACCCTTACACACATTGATATCACTGATACAAGGTAAGGTTTTTAAACTAGAGTAGGACAGTCCAGATGGGTACATATTATTGTGGTGGGATAGTTTTTATGCTAAGTACTCTTTGTTATTTAAATGTAATACTATTATTTACATTTTTACTTTATTACAGGGTAAATGTTCATTTAAGATTTCCCCCTAGGTTTTGTCTATAAAATGGCCATGGTGTGAATGTACTCATATTGCACGTATACCAAGTTATGCTCTGGCTATTTTTTTCTGCATAAAAAGAGCACACATTTGAGAAATCAAAAAGACCTCTTCCTCTGGTCATGGATGACAACATCTTAAAAAGCCTCCCAGTTCTGAAAAAGCATGAAGCGTGTGTGATGGTACAGCTTCCAATAGTACTGAGTCACTAGTGTTTATTGATGTGACAGAGATGAGTGAAGATTTTGAGGATTGGGTTTGGTTCACTGAATGGGTATGTGTTCACCAAATGGATGGGGAAACAGTTTGCCTAACTTCCACACTCCATTAAAATCAGTGGGAGGCAAATTAAGAGCCTGGAAAACACCTTTAAAGGGGCCCAAAAGCTGCCGAACACAGCTCAAATCATTTTAAAGTGGAGCCCAACTGTTTTAGCACAGACTTTATCTTCCTATATTATTACATAGCAACAAGCTTTAATGTCACTGTCACCATTGTTCCATGCCCGCTAATGACATCTTCTTCCCTCTCCCCTGATTGGTTGAAGACAGACTCAGCCTAGCCTACCCTTTCTGCCTACATCTGTGATTGGTTACCTATATGGCAGCCAAATTGATGTCAGATTACTGTAAAAATAAATAATTAAAAAAATTGTCATGGTTCCTCCCCATTTTTTATTACAGCCAAGATAAAGCCACCAGCAGAAAAATATGGTGTGTTGCACTTTTTGTTCTTATTAATTAGTTTTTAAAAAAATAAATACCATGCTAAAACACCCTTTGGTGCAACATGAAAGAAACTAAAGGGTCCAAGCTTACAATATATAATGGGGTGGGACATTATATAGCTGTTTGACATCTATCTATCTGTAAATCTATCTGTTTTTTCCATCTATCAATAAATCTATCTCTACTTTACATCCTTATATCTATCTATCCATCCACCTATTTGAACAGCTGAAAAGTTGAGTAATCTTTAAAATCTTAAAAGATTGTAAAATCTTGAAAAAATTAGCTAGCTGCAGCCACCTCAGCAGTGGTGCCCCTATTAGATGCAACATTCTGGCACTTTGCCCTGACTCTCTAGCTGCCCAGGTGCATTGGCAAACAGGGTAATGGTATTTGAAGTTGATGCCAGCTGGGTAATGTCAGCTGGCAATAAGACCACTGGTTAGTAATGTTGATAGCCAATATTACTAATGAAGTCAGTAAGGACACAAATAACCACACCAATAAATGTTGTATTTGAAAAGGAACTCCAGTACATTCCTCTTTCACCTTTTTTAAATTCAAATCCATTTGTTGAATGTCTCCCATTCTGTCCACCCATAAAAAGCATATAAAAAATAATTAGAAAAAAACACCAAAAAAAAATGAAATCCAAATAAATGCTGACGTAGTCCCAGTATGTAAAGTGAAAGATCAGTGACTGCATCCCCTATATGGTGGAACAGCAGGTACTGCACCGCACATCTCCCAACAGTGTAACAAGCCATGATTTTCCTGAAGTTGTCTCATGTTATACAGTGGGTATCAGGCAGCAGGGAATCCCGCTGTGTGACCTGAGATAAGCTCAGTGGTGTCAGCACTCCTAAAGGTAACCTGTCAGGTCGTTCTACTTCCCTAGCCTACCACTACCTGTCCCTGCACCTTGCTAGCTGATCCTCAACCATCCCTGTCTTACCTAAAAGTACCCTATAAAGATTGACAAAAATGAGTTATAAACTTATATACAGAGTCTGAATCTGGAGACTGGAAAGGCGGGGTCTGGGGCTCCATTCTCCCCTCCTCGCCAGCATTCAGCATGCCCTGCTGGGGGTCTTTATTCTTTGTGTTGTGCCTCCTCTTTTTTGAACTTCCCATCCCCCTTACTGCTATGATACGCCGGGCTGGAATGTCATATCTGGTGCCGGTGCATAGTGGGGCTGATTACGTACTTAGCCCAGCTCCGGAGCATTGAAGCTGTGCCATACACGTCATAAGCCCCCAGAATGCACCGGGCCGGATATGACGTGTATGACTCAGCTTCAATATGCGCATGACGTATCATCGCAGCAAGGGAAGCTGGAAGTTAGAAAACAGAGGAGGCACAACACAAAGAACAAGAATGCCCAGCAGGGCGTGCTGAATGCCTGTGAGGAGAGAGTAAATGGAGCCCCAGAGGCTGCCTTTCCAGTCTCCAGATTCAGACTCTATGTAAGTTTATAACTCATTTTTCTCATTTGTTATAGGGCACTTTTAGTTCAGAGAGAGATGGTTAGGGATCAGCTAGCAAGGTGCAGGGACAGGTAGTGATAGCCTAGGGGAGTAGAACGATCTGACAGATTCCCTTTAAAAGATACTATGAGAGCTGTGATATTGCACGAGATGCAGCAGATATATCTTGTCGGCATCATGAGACAACGAGTAATAGGAGAAGTGATGTCAGGGAGTGCAGCGCAGTTCAAACTTGCGTGATAGCACATGTGTGATCCCTTGATTCTGAACTGCAGTAATGTTTGTGATGGCATAAACTTGTTAAAAATTGATGAATACCGTATTTTCCGGCGTATAAGACGACTGGGCGTATAAGACTACCCCCTCTTCCAACCCACTATGGTAAAACTTAAAAAACAAATCAGAATGGATTTCAATATGGTAATTTTAATTCAAATGCTTATGACATGCAGGTACTTGACAGCTTTTGACAGTGCACAGGAAACGCAGTCTGCAGCGGTTTCCTGTGCACTGTCCTAAAGTGTCCGGGAGCTTTGAATAGAGACAGTTGGCAAGGTATTAAGGGGGAGAGCACAATGGCATCTGCCTTGAGCTGCTGGGGAAGGTGCCTCATAAACGTCCCTGCCGCCGATTCCTCCCCGATGCCTGTGGGTGATTAGAGTCCCCCAGCTCCCCGCACCTCAGATATGGGGCGGTGATGCTTCCTTCCGGGGCAGTGTGTGCCGTCCCAGGGCCGCTTCCTCTGGGACTGCAAGAGCTGTCTGGAGGAGGATGTCTGGGGCCTTCCATCAAACACACACATACGCACACACCTATACACACACATACCCATACACACACACATACATAGACACACACACAGACACACACACACCCATACACACACACACATACACACACATACCCATACACACACATACACACACACATACCCATACACACACACATATATACACACACCTATACAACACACCTATACACACACATACCCATACACACACTACACATACCCATACACACACACACACATACACATACCCATACACACACACACACACACACCCCACATACCCATATACACACACACATACACATACCCATACACACACACACATACACATACACACACACGCAAACCCCTTCTTACCGGCTCCCCCGGCCTGTGGTGTGGCTCCCCGGGCCTTCGGTGTGGCTCCCCGCTGTCCTCCGGTGTTTCCATGCTCTTCCTGTGCTGTCTGTGTGCCCCAGATGCAGCTGTGCTGGAGCTCATGGGGTTAATCACAGCCTAACATGCTGTGTACCCCTGCTGAACTCCGCCCAGCCTGATGTCACAACAGCCCGGCTCGAGCTCTGATTGGCTCCCAGGAACCAGTGGGCACGGCCAGATGACGAGCCAATCAGAGGTCACGATGTCATCTGGCCGCGCCCGCTGGTTCCTGGGAGCCAATCAGAGCTCGTGCCGGGATGCTGTGACATCAGGCTGGGCGGAGTTCAGCAGGGGATCACAGCACTTTAGGCTGTGATTAACCTCATGAGTTCCGGACCAGCGCGGCTGCACCTGGGGGCCACAGAGGACGCAGGAGGAGCCTGGACACACACCGGAGGACAGAGGGCCCATAAGGTAGCTATTAATACTATGGACAGAGGCACATCAGCTGTTCTCACTAATGTTAGTGTTAGTGTACCCAGCGTATAAGACGACCCCCAACTTCAGAGTAGATTTTGAGGGGTTAAAAAGTCGTCTTATACGCCGGAAAATATGGTAAATCATAAGACATTGGTGTCCCATCTTGGATTATTTAGCTACCAATGTCTGTGTGGATATATCCTGAATTTTTACCAAGTTTGCAATAAAAGTTAATTCTTAAAGGCCGTCACTCTCATACAACTCGATTAATTTCTATTATTTTCACATATATGTGTGTATATTTTTTTTTACATCAACATCTTTTTCTATAGAATTAATTCATTATCGATCCAACTGCTCACGCTGAAATGCTTGGACCTGATCTGCTGGGACGGGAATTCTGGAAATAATTTGGTGTGGGAGGTTTTGCATGGAATGTCAAGATTTCAGTTAAAGGGATCCTGTCACCTCCAAAACGCCTCCTAAGCTAGCAAAACATGTCCCTACACCATCCCATCACTAATCTCACACTCCTTTTGTCTCCTAAAAGCATCCTGTGAAAGTGCATAAAAACGTTTTAATACTTACTCATTAGTGATTATAATTAGCAGAGGCTATATTCTTTAGTAACCAGGGCATGTTGTTCTGCAGGCTCGAGGATCCATCCTCTCTCTGTCTGTGCTGCTGTGATGTGGAGCTGAAGGCAGGACTAATGATTTGCATTCTGTGAGTGATAGAGAGGGGGGGGAGGGCAATGCCTGCACAAGCAGAGCACACAGATAGAGAGAGGGTGGATCCTGGAGCCTGCAAAACAGCCCACCCTGGTGACTAAAGAATATAGCCCCTGCTAATTATAATTACTAATGAGTAAGTATTAAAACGTTTTTATGCACTTTCACAGGATGCTTTTAGGAGACAAAAGGAGTGTGAGATTAGTGATGGGATGCTGCAGGGACATGTTTTGTTAGCTTAGTAGGCGTTCTGGAGGTGACAGGATCCCTTTAAAGCAATAATGCTAAAAAATGAGATTACAAATTGGGTGACCAAGGAGGGAGGAGCAGCAAGAGCGGAGAGGTAAGTAGTGAGTGTATGGATTAATTTTAAACCCTTTAATAGCCCTTTATGATTAAGGAGAATGGCAACCAGCTGTTGCCAGCATACTGATTATTCGCAGAAGTGATTGCAAAAAATCTACATTTTGGTGAATGTGGATTTTTGTAAAATTCGATAATATTCCAATTCCATAGCATCACTCATCACCTTATCACTCCATGTGAATTTACCTTATTATAATAATTAAAATCTGTATTAATTTTACTGGGAGACAAGTAGTGTTTTCTGACTTTAAATATCTTCTATATTGTATAGATGGCTGCAAAAATCTGAAAGTGGGTCAAAATGTATCTATGGCAACATATTGCATTAAGACTTTACAACAAGGAAAAAAACAACGTTTACTGAGCTACTTAAATAGTAAAAAGGAAGATAGAAATACATTAACTTTATTGCTGAAAAAAGGGTTTTGTTGTTACAAATCCTCCGCATGAAATTGCAAGTCTGCAGAAAAATAGAAAGTTTCCTGCAAATGTAATTTTACATGTATTTTTTCTCAACGATAACAGCATTATAATTACTTACGTCCCTGTCAGCCTTTCCAGCCTTCAGTGCCTGTAATAAGCTCAGTTCTCTCCCTGGATTACATAACGCGTCCTCAGGGGGTTTTCCACCAATTCAATCAGTAAAAAAAGTTTGATTGTATTTATATGTCTGGTTTATTATTTTTAATAGAAAATATCCTCCAAGAAATCTACAAAGTAGCAGGAAATTTCTGCTGATTGTGAAACGACCATTATGCCACATTTTTGCAATAGCATACATTGACACAAAATATTATCATGGATATTAGCAGAATTTTAATATATATAATAATACAGTGACAAAGAATGTGTAATGGTAATGAAAGATTGCACTTGATGGATCTAAGTGTTGCAACCTATGTACAGTTGTGCTCAAACGTTTACATATTCTGACATATTTTTTGCTTCCTTGGCCTTTTTTCAGAGAATATGAATGATAACACAAGGCCCATTTCACATCTATGCTGCCTCTGCGATTGCCTGCCCTGTGCTAGCGCAAATGCAAGCGCAGGTGCATTTAGGGGCAAGTGGAGGCAAGCACATTGGTCCATGGATTTACTGCTCTTGCGCTCGCCTGCGCTTTGTGCCCCCATTACCTGCTACGGCCGCGTGCAGCCGAGCGCAGGAGACAACAAGCCGGAAGCACGAGTGAAAATAAGCTGATGTCACCGTGCATGCGCTTGGCCAGACGCACCCAGAAACGCGAATTGTGACGTTTCTGGGTGCGTCAGGAGAAGCGCATGCACGGTGACTTCAGCTTATTCTCACTCGCGCTTCCGGGATTTTGTCTCTTGCGCTCGGCCATAGCAGGTAATGGGGGCACCGAGCACAGGCGAGTGCAAGAGCAGTGCATCCATGTGCCTATGCGCTTGCCTGCATTTGCCTCTTAATGCACCTGCGCTTGCATTTGCACTAGCGCAGGGCAGGCAAGTGCAAAGGCAGCATAGATGTGAACTAGGCCAAAAACATTTTTCCACTCATGGTTAGTTGTTGGGTAAAGCCATTTATTGTCAAACTACTGTGTTTTTTCTTTTAAATCATAAAGACAATCAAAAACATTCAAATGACCCTGATCAAAAGTTCACATACCATGCTGATTTTGGCCTGATAACATGCACAGAAGTTGACACAAATGAGTAATTTCTCAGCTGGACTCAGAGGTGTGCAGACGTGCTGTCTGCTCTTTGCCAGACTGTGGAGACAATAGGGCGCCTTGCTAGTGGCAGCCCATTGCAGCAGCTATTATTTTGTTTGTTACAGTTTTGCTACAGACTTTGTACCTTTCCTGATGTCTTTTTTGGACCTCTAATTTCAAACTTGGATCTATGCAATGTTTTCATCTTGTGGATTGCGACGTTCCTGCACGCTGGTCTGCTGTGGGATGGAAAATGCAGCACACCCCACACTTTCTACTGCCGCTGGGCACACAGCATATTGTTTTCACCTGGATCCTCCACTACCACTCACAAGTCCCCTGCTGGCATGGCCACTTTGGGGTACGCTATATGGTCCATCTCAGCTAATACCACCGATGGATGTATGCTGTTGCCCACAGCCTATGTCAGTGATACAGCCATATGTGCTCGGCGGAGAGCACCGTATACAATATACCACGGTGAGGCCTTGTGGGATGGATGGAATCACTGATCGGATGGTTGTCCCTAGGTCTGTCACTAAACGAGTAGTGTATTCAAGGAGTCGTCTTCTGGAACTGCGCAGGACAAAGTCTTCTCCAGCAGTTGCAATACCACATGTTCCACGGGAAATGAGGAGACCTTTCAGAGGTTGCAGAGCAGGCAAGAAGATCAAGTCCTGGAGGAGAAGGTTTAAACCTGCGGTCCCATCCATCATCATGGGTAATGTACGATCGCTTGGTAACAAGTCGGATGAACTGCTGGCTCTGAGTAAGACCCAGAAGGAGTTCAGGGAATGCAGTCTCATGTGCTTTACAGAAACCTGGTTGCATGAGGACGTCCCAGATTCATGTGTATCGGTACCAGGGTTTCATATGGTTTGGGCTGACAGGGACAGAGTGAAGTGCGGTAAGAAGAAGCGCGGAGGAGTGATACTGTACATTAACAACAGATGGTGTAATCAGGGGCATGTAACAGTAAAGGAGAGACATTGTTGCCCAAACATTGAACTATTAGCAGTGGGTCTCAGGCCTTACTATCTGCCTAGAGAATTCTCTCTTGTTATTGCAGTGGTGTCGTATATACCACCATATGCAAATCCTGAGGCAGCTGGGGAAGTACTGTCTGGGGTGATTGCCCGACTTCAGACGAAACACCCTAACTCTCTAACTGTCATTTCTGGGGATTTTAATCGAGCCAAGATCTCATTACCAAAGTTCTATCAATATGTCAAATGTTCTACACGGGACAATTATATATTGGATCTCCTCTATGCCAGTGTTAAGGATGCTTACTCATCATCTGCATTGCCCCCCCTGGGGAAATCTGACCACAACCTCATACTATTGTCTCCAGCCTATCAACCAGTTGTCTGCAAACAACCAGTGACAATTAAACAGATAAGGAAGTGGTCTCCGGCAGCAGAGAAGAGGTTACAAGACTGCTTTGATTGTACAGACTGGGAGGTATTATGTGTCAGGGAACATAATGATGATGTTAATGAGGTTACTGGGAGAGTTACTGATTACATCAACTTTTGTACTGACAATATTGTACCTATTCATGAGATTCGGTGTTATGCAAACAACAAGCCTTGGATTACAAAAGAATTGAAATCTCTACTAAACAGAAAGAAAAAAGCTTTTAACAGCAAAGACAAGGAGGAGATGAAAACTGTACAGAGAGACTTAAAGGGGAAAATTAAAATTGCCCGTGAAGCATTCAGAATTAAATTGGAAAATAAATTGTCACACAACAACTCCAGAGAAGTGTGGGCGGGAATGAAGCTATTGACTGGGTTTAAGGCAAGGTCAGATCAGGGGGGTTGGGGGCTGATCATGGCTAATGAAATGAATGAGTTTTTCAACAGATTCAATGATAAATGTGCAATATCAACAGGGGAGAAGGCCGGGGAGCGACAAGCAATATCAACTGGGGGGAGGAAGGTAGAGACTTTCTTGATCTCAGAAAATGATGTGAGGGAACAGTTTAGTAAGCTGGTCATTGGTAAAGCAGCAGGGCCTGATGGTATCTGTCCACGTGTCCTCAGAGTGTGTGCAAATAAGTTGTGCACTATCTTCCAGCACCTGTTTAACTGGAGCTTACAATCACAGAGAGTACCAGTTCTATGGAAGACTTCTTGCCTGGTGCCGGTTCCCAAGACTACCTTCCCGAGCTCCCATAACGACTATAGACCGGTGGCCTTAACATCACATGCGATGAAGTCCTTGGAGAGAGTTGTACTTGCCTACTTGTATCCGAGGGTGTCTGCTTTTACGGACCCCTTCAGTTTGCGTATCGGCAGAGTCTGGGGGTGGACGATGCTGTAGCGTATCTGCTACAAACAGTACATTCCTTTTTGGACAATGATGGAACCACTGTGCGTGCCATGTTCTTTGATTTCTCCAGTGCATTCAATACCTTACAGCCACTATTCTTACGTAAAAAGCTGGTTGAAATGGCGGTTGATGAGGGACTAGTGAATTGGATCATTGATTACCTGTCGGACAGGCCACAGTTCGTAAGGTTGGGGGCGGCCGTATCGGATAGTGTTCGGAGCAGTGTTGGAGCCCCTCAGGGAACGGTGCTGTCGCCATTCCTTTTTACGTTATACACAGCTGATTTTCAGTATAAATCAGACCTTTGTCACCTTCAGAAGTACTCTGATGACTCAGTGATAGTCGGAGGTATTGAGAGAGGCCGGGGGGAGGAGGAATACAGAAGGGTGGTCTCTGACTTTGTTGACTGGTGCCAGGCTAACCATTTAGAACTCAGCGTAAAGAAATCCAGGGAGTTGGTGTTGAGTTATGGAAGGTGCAGGAAGGATTGCTTACCTATCACTATTGATGGTCAGGATGTGGAGATGGTGGAGAATTTCAAATATTTGGGGGTTCACCTGGACTACAAGCTTGATTGGAGGTGCCATATGGAGAAGGTTTGCAAGAAAGGGATGAGTAGACTTTACTTCCTAAGGAAATTAAGGTCGTTTAATGTGTGTAGCAAAATGCTTGAAATGTTCTATCAATCTATTGTGGCGAGTGCAATCTTTGCTGCAATAATATGCTGGGGTAGTAGTGTGCGCACAGCTGACGCTAATAAGCTGAATAAACTTATCAAGAAGGCTAGTGCGGCGGTGGGTCTACAACTTAGGACTTTTGAGGAGGTATTAGAGGATAGAATTAATAAGAAATGCAAGGCTATAATGAGCAACAATACACACCCGCTCTCTGAACTGTTGCGAAGCAGAAGAGCACATTCAGCAAGCGTCTAATCCAACTAATGTGTAAAAAGGAAAGATACAGAAAATCGTTTGTTCCGACAGCTGTGGGGATGTTTAACAAATGTATAAGTGTAAAGCATCCCAAGACTATGTGAAGTTCTATGTGTATGGGGGGAATAGGTGAGGTACATATACCAGTCTACCTGCATCTGCTGTCCATATAGACTTATTTTGTAAAGTGTGAAATGTTTTTGATCTTTGTTCTGCTGCTGTAATACTGTAATTTCCTCCGGGATCAATAAAGTTTATCTTATCTTATCTTAATATCTTTACCTGTGACCTTTATGCATGTAATCAGTGTGTGTGCATAAAAGCTGAGAGAGTGTCTGGGATCCAGACAGATTCTTGCATCTTTTATCCAGCCACTGCCATTTCTGGATTGTGAGTCATGGTAAAAGCAAACGAATTGTCAATGGATCTAAGGTAAAAGATAATGCCACAAAGTATCTCACCTACAACATGCCAAACAGCACAGAGACAAGCCTACAAACTTCTCGAACAAGGTAATTTATAGTGATAAGACCAAAATCAAACTTTCTGGCCACAACCATAAACGTAACATTTGGAGAATTGTCAACAACAGCTATGATGAAAGGATCACCTATCCTGCTGTAAAGCATGAAGGTGGATTGCTGATGAGGGGATGTGTGAGCTACAAAGGCACAGGAAACGTGGTCAGAGTTGAAGGAAATATGAATGCAGCACGTTATCAGCAAATACTAGAGGAAGGTTTGCACTTATCAGCCCAGAAGCAGCGCATGGGACGTATTTGGACATTCCATGATGACAATAATCCAAAACACAAGGCCAAGTCGACACATTGGCTACAGCAGAACAAATTGGCTACAACAGAACAAAGTGAAGGTTCTGGGGTGGCCAATCAGTCTCCTGACCTCAATATTATTGAGCTACTCCGGGAGAACTCAAGCGCACAGTTCATGCAAGAAAGCCCAGGAATTTACTGGAACTGGAGGCTTTTTGCCAAGTATAATAGGCAGCTTTTCCAACTGAGAAAATAAAGAGCCTCATCCATAAGTACCACAAAAGACTTCAAGATGTCATTGATGTGGCAATACACGATGGTAGCACTACACGATATTAAGACCTGGGGTATGTGAACTTTTCATCAGGGTCAGTTGGATGTATTTGGTTATCATTATGATTTAAAAAGAGAAAACACAGTAGTTAAACAATAAATGGCTTTACCCAACCACAAACCATGAGTGTAAAAATTGTTTTTGTATTATCATTCATATTCTCTGTAAAAAGGTCAAGAAAGGAAAAGATCTGCCGGAGTATGTATTTTGAGCACAACTATAATTATGTAACAATACAGGTAATATGAAGAATCTCCATTTGTAAAAAGAGACATATATGAGTTTCATTCCTGCACTTGATTACTGTACTTATTTTTACAATATTTGCACCATAAAGAAACTATTTATGTCAGTGGTGGATATTTCCTTACAGAGTACTGCAAGGTTCAAAAGTCTGTCTTCTTGATCGTCTTTTGCCGAAGTCAGAATTTGTTGAGTCAGAAGAATAGATAAAGGACATATTGTAGATCTAAACCATGTTTATTTGTTTAATTAGTTTATGTAATGTCATGAGGTTCTCCTGTCCTTTGAAGACAGGTTTGGTATCTTTAAATCTCATTTTACCTTATTAGACTCACCATTATTTGGTGGCATTAGAGTTTGTCCACTTCCTCACTAAAGTGACAAGTGCATATTTCCCAGAGGAGCATTGTGGCTATAAGTCTCCTTATCAGCTCATCTGTCTCCTTATGCCAACAGGCAGATTCCTCTCCATGAGGAGAATAGCTAGTCCTCCAGACCTCGTCTCAGCCTCTCATACAGCCAGATCAGAACTCCCACACACTGCAGTGATGAGGGGCAGTCACAGCGTCTGCAGTATGGGGTCTGATCTTGCACAAATCCTAAGTCATATTAAAAGGCTTGTTAAAGAGTCGATTATGACTTTAAGGATTGCTACCCTTATTGGGTGGCATTAGAGTTTTTCAGTTCCTCACTGAAGTGACAATTTTATTTATTAGACTCAGGGATTTCAATGCATTTGCTTTCTTTTGTTGCAACAAGGGTAAACACTCTTTCCTTGCTGATAGTTTCTTGTCAGTTCAAGCTCAAGTGTAGCCTTTTTGTGACCACTCCCCTTCCCTAAAAAGAGACATGTGGTCAGCTGATGCAGGTGATAGAGCCTTTTTCTAGGCTGACCATTGTGGAAGTGCCAGTCTCTGGATGAAGTTGGAATGGTGACCATTGAAAAGGGGGCATGCTGCAATTGAGGAGTTTTTTTTGTTATACCTTTTTGTGTCTATTTTCCCTCTATGTACCTTTTCCTGTGTTGTATTATTGTAGAGGTAAAGATAGTGTCCTTTGCAGCTAGCCCACCTACCTGGACTAGTTCAGGGTGAGGAGGGCTTACAAGGCAACAAGGGGAAGGTCTCATATAGGCACGTAAGGGAGCGCTGGGTATAGACACAGGTGAGTGTCAGGAGGTGACCCACCTCCCCTCTCCCTATCACCGGGCCATCCTTCTATTTCATCACTGCCATTAACTCCGTGTTGCATCACACTGTAGTCATCTATAGCCCTGGCATGACAACGTATCAAGAAAACAGTTTTAAATTCTAAAAAAAAATAAACAGCACAGAATTAATTTTTGATGTACAAAAACTGCAAATAAAACGTGTTCAAGGATGAACAATCTATTTAAAATACATTTTCTAGAAGATTTCTTGAAAATAGAGATAGCAGTTCAAAGTGATATAAAGTGATGTATAATTATTTGCTGCTGTCAGTGTAGTTTTATTTTTCATTGTGCCTGCCTGATGGTAAATATGAAACTACTGCAAATGTTAATTTACTGTAAGTTCCCAACAATAGGTGTAAATTTATTAAAAGACATACTAATCTTTATAAACCGTTTAATCCTTTACCGGCTCAATGATTTTAAACATGAATGATTAGTAATAGGCGGGTTTTATTATTTTTTCGAAAAGTAATTCTCTGTTACACTATATTTAACAGGAGAAAATATTAACTCTCAAGCATCTGATGTCATCATCCTTAAAAAAAACTTCCCTCTTTAGGTTATAGAGTAACTCACCAAAGTATTCAATTATAGGTAAAGATTGGAAGACAATTCTAAGAAGCTTTTTTCATTGGCATAAAGTTGTCAGGTGACCTAACATATAGACCTAACCTAAATAAAGTATTGTGAATATATAGAACTAGATGGATGCTACTGCATCAGGAGGGCGGTGACATCACAATGGGGGCAGGCTCTGTGGTGCTGGGGATGATTGCTGTTTCTCCCCCTCTGTGCACTCTCCTCTTGTCCGCTATCTCTCTTCCCTGTGCTCTCTTTCCCCCTGTGTGCTATGATGTCATAACACCCTACTATAATGTAATAATACCCCATTGTGATGTCATAATACTCCACTTTGATGTCATAATACCCCACGCTGATGTAATAATACTCCTCTATAATGTCATGATGTAATAATACCCCATTGTAATGTCATAATTCCCCACTATGATGTCATAACACCCTACTATGATGTAATAATACCCCATTGTGATACAGGAATAACCAAACACAGAAGGTGATGACGCAATTATGTAGACTACATAACAATGTAATATTCCATATATTATTATATTACATATCATATAACATCAATTATAATATTATATATTTTTATAACTAAAAGCTATGTAAAAGATATGACAAGTTGCGTTGTGAAGTTTTTTTAAGGTGCAATTAGATAATTCCCCTAGCTTATGGCTACAGCCAAAATGCAATTTAGTCTAGACTTGAGTGTTCTGTTTCCTAAGTCTAATGTAAATGTCAGAAGATGAATCCACTTTCTATGCCTTCTATACTGGATGTACAAACATTTGTCCATTTATAATATAAAAACGGTCAAAAATGTTTGAAGAACCGTGGATTTCTCTTGTTTACATGCATAGAAAACAATTGTACAGGCTACACCCTTAATTAGCCCAACAGTTCCGTTAAGATTTCATTTAAGATTGAGGTACAGTATACCAAGTACATTTTTCATCACAATAATATTAGAAGTTTTTTGTTATCCACTTTGTGAAAACATTACTGCAAAAGATTACTACATCTAATTTTACTAATCTTTCGATAGTCTGGGGGAAGGACTGTTACTTTTAGTTCACAAGACTATGGCTATGTTCACACAGGGTGTTTTTGCTGCCTTTTTTCTGCAGAAATACTTGATCTCTTGGCAGTAATGGCCGCTTTACACGTCACAATATCGTTCCGATATTGCATACGATTTCACGGGAGCGCGCACGTTTTTGGCACTTGTCCAAGATCGCATAGTAGATGTCACACAGGGAGATATCGGCAGGCAACGCAACTACGATGTTGTGCGCCCCTTTTCCATGCTCTGTATGAGCAACCCAGCAGGGAACAACCATTTAACATTGGAGTGAATAGGGGAAGTTGCACTCCAAATCATAGTTGCGCTGTCACACAGCACGATCATGCCACATCGCATATGCAATATCGTACGGTTGAAGGGCTTGCGTGAAATCATTGGACACATTGTTCTATTTTGTTGCCGTGTACAAATGGAACAATAGTGTCCATGATTTCACTGCAACCAGCAAATTGCCAGTGAAATTGCTTAGCAAAATTGCTGTGTATGAAGGTACCTTTACAGACACATAAACTGTAAAATGAGCGATGATGCCATTGATAGTAGACCTTCAAAATATTCTGAAGGCAGATTATAGAACAGCAATATGCCGGTAAAATGAGATGAGTAGCTATGAATGTGTAGCTGTGAGAATCAAGTGTCAGTCCATTGTCACTGACCCAATAAAAGTTATTACGAGTTTGCTCTTTGTGACTGTTGGTCTTCAGTATTGCTGCATTTTGGATAATGTATTCACATTCACACAATGAAAGTGTTTATGAAGAAGGAAAGCCACTGCCAACCTACTTTGCATTGCTTTGAGAGAAGACCGAAGATCATTTTAATCATGTTATGAAAGCTTCTGCTCTCTTCTCTGCTATTGACCGATGTTGTAAAGTATACTCCTTTGTGGCTTCATTTGGTTCCTTTGTATCTTCTGTTTTGCCTTCTTCGGCACAGGTGGCACAAGACCCAGGAGACAGCTTAAGGGAGAAAAAATGTTAATTCAACTGAGATCTGAAGAACTATTAAGTCACGTTCACACTTACAGTATTTGGTCAATATTTTACATCAGTATTTGTAAACACAAACCAGGACTGGAGCAATCAGAGGAAAAGTATGATAGAAACACGTGCACCATTCTGCACTATTCACCCATTTCTGGTTTTGGATTAAAAATATTGATTTAAAATTCTAAATGTGTGAATGGGACCTTAGATATGCTCCTACCCTCTGGATTGTGATCTCCATCCCAGACCACCGCAACAACCCGCTCAGTTTGGTAGAACTCCGAGTGACTCTGAGACCCTTTAAACCCTATACAGGGATCTGGAATTATACAGTAGAAGAATCCAGGGGATAATTGCCAATGGATAAACAGCAGTCCAGAGGCAGGAATGGTTACCAAACAGGGACAACCTGAAAGGTCAGGAAAGGGACAAAAATGGATTCCATAGAGTGGTCAGGGAGCTGGGTGAAAAGATGACAACAAAGTTCTAAATTGTGAGGAAGAGGAAAACTGCAAAAAAAAAACAGGCAGAGGTCAAACTGCTTAATGAAATACGAGCTAAACAGGGGAACCATAAACAAATTCTAGCAATTTGAAGGAAAATGCTGAAGGTATATTGTAGGTGTGGTACTTTCCAATAGGCTGGATCTCAGGAACTAATGACCTCATCTGGACTGCCCACACAAAAACACTGTCAGACTGTGAAGCAGCACAGGTCCCAAGCATTCTAACCCTAGTAGATGAGCAAAGCCTGTGCTCTCCAATATCTCCTGTAAAGACGTCTCCCTTATCACCAGTTTCTGGTTCGGCCTCCACTGACCCGGGGTGTAATGGCAGCCAACTGTCACGGTGATCTCTCCAGCTGACAGGCTGTCCTCAGTAAAAAATAAGGGGTTAAAGTTGTGGATTGGGATGCAAGATCAGCCGCTCTCAATAAATAATATCCAGACTTGAGGTGTAACACAATAAGACTCACGTTTACTGGAGCTTTAAAGATGATGTTGATTATTACAGCTCTCCACAGTTTAACATACAGGGCCGCAGCCTTTGATGGTGTGGAGAACTCAGCTCTCTTTCTGGCAGTGTGTAACAGCTCTCTTTTCACTCCCGCAGATTATGGCTCTATGCTACACCTTTAAACTTATCCTCTTCACCTGGACCTTGGCTTCCCATGGTACCTCAGGCATACAGGAAGGTACTTCAGTTTTCTTTCCACTGCTAACAACTCAGGATCTCCTCAAGACAGCTCCCCACACACACCCTCACCTCTTCACTGCTGATCCCTAGCTCTTGTTGTCGGCAGTTGGGCACCACTGGGATTGCACAGGACACTATGTCCCATGCAGCTGCACAGATTTTTCTGTTCCTCGACAGTAACTAGAACAAAGGCTCTGGCTTGGCCTTCTTTCTCTTCAGCACCACTGAATCCAAGGAAAGCACTGTTACTCCTCCGGGGGCACAGTAGTTCTCCTACAGGGCTGATAACCACCATACTTCACTATAGCCATTTGCACTGATCACATCTGAGTGTTTAAAATGGCTCAAGAGCTGATTTAAAACACCACCAGAATTTACAGATATTTGCAGTTATCTGTGACACCTAATTTTGCCGGGCACCACACCAGCACCATCTACAGAATGAATACTGCGGTTCTTATTGACAGTGTTGTGGTCTCCTCAATCAGGAGTATTAACCTTAGGACGTCTGCAGCCGAATCTTAGATGTTTTCAATGCACGTGTGCAGTGAGAATAACAGACACCTGACACGAGTTCAAGATGCTAAGAAATTCTGAGTTTATTGTGGAAGCACAAAAACTTATACAGGCAATCCTGAGGTTAGGCCCCAGGATAGGATCATTCATTAATTGGTTATAGAATATTGAACATAGCTAATCGATGGTTACTAATAGCTAAGAGGTGATTGGATTACGCAGATCTATTCTAAATACATATGTATCTCTATACTTTTTTCATCATGCTGATGCTATTGATCCATCACACTCCTTCATTATCTGGTGTTTTTGGAAACATCTTCCCTTCTTACCAAAACATGCTAGACATTGGCTTCACTCCCAGACTATGTGGCCTACACCATTTCTCAAAACACAGTCTATAGCTTGCAGTAAACAATACTTTATATAAAACACTCAGGGTCTACTTATTTCTCTTAAAGGCAAGTGAACCTACTTAAAGGGATACATATAAGCTAGATATACGGTACAATACAGAATACAGAATATGAGCACATTGGCAAATATTTGGATATTTTCATATACAGATTTCCATAACAACAGGAGCCAAAGTCGCAGGAGCAGGCCCTGTTGGGAATGTGACATAAATATGTGTTTGACAAGTACGTTTTGTCAAGCTTCACATCAATTCTCATCTCCACATGTGTGATGGAAGCTACATGACCTCAATACACCCAAATTCTTCATGGATTCAAGTGACTTTCAAATGAAGAGTTGTATTTGTAGTCTGAACATGCACATGCCCCAAAAGTACTTTCATACTGACATTGACAATGTTCCTCCATTTGATTGCTATTTTTTAATTTGATATAATGATCATTTTTGGATCATTTTGGATATAAAGATCATTGTGGTACTGGTAGAGATAAGGATCAAAAAATCCAAAACAATTTAAAAAATTCATAAAATGTAGATAATATGATGAAACTGTATTATCAATATGCTACAGATTCTCAGGACAAAGTAATGAAACACTCCTAAATTGATTATAATGTACTTGCACAGTGCTACATTTGTTCTAAATACTTGAAGTAGTGAAATAAAAAGAACATTGGAGCTTTCATGCACTAGAAGCCCTGGACTCACTTTCTCATCCTGACACTTGTCTCACAGCAGGATCGGCGCGCTAAAAGAGGTGGTGAGCCAACACTATTTTTTATTATATTAACTCCCAAATCTAATATATGTGCAAACACTACAATGGAGGACAAAGTTCCATGCAATACAAAAAGATTTTATTAAATACAACAATAAAAAACAGTTATAATATACATAAAGAGGAGATCCAAGCAAAACAATCCAGGAATCTGGAAATATATCAGTGCCATCATACTCTGAGTAATAAAGTAAATGGGAAGCTATACTGTATATCAAGCACTAGTGTGAGAAGTTAAAACATTACAATAAAATAACACTAAAATATTTAATCACAACTAAAAGTTACATAGTATAAAAATCATTATGTCATACCAAGGATCTTTTTCAAATTAAACTGATAACTTCCCACTAACACAATATTTTCTCAATAAATGATTAAATTTCTCTTCAAAAACTGATATTAATATTTCTGGAGAAAAAAGGAGACAATCTAACCCATCTGTTGTAGTTTAGGGTAAGGAATTAGGATAACCCTTTTGGTTCCTTTTTAAGTTCGAGTAGATATTGATGGGGCAACAGTCAGATGCCCCTATTACCCCTTCAAGTCCATGGCCCTTTTCCATTTTTTTCTTTCCTTTTTCCAAGAGCCATTACTTTTTATTGAGCCTTTCTAACATGATTTAGATTTATACCAGATCAGAACCCCACTCTGCAGATGCTGCATTTCAGGGTGATTGCCCCTCATCAGCACAGTGTATCTGTAATGCCTGTATGAGGTCAAGAGAATAGCTATTCTCCCTATGGAGCATATCTATTCAATAGGAAGAATAGCTATTTCCTTGACCTCGTCTAGGGCCACGTCATACACACAAATATCTGTGCAGATATTGTTCGTAGATCTCTGGTTGCAGTGAAATCATGGACATATTGTTCATTTGCACACAGCCACAAAATGGAACAATGTGTCCATGATTTCACTGCAACCATAGATCTGCAAACAATATCTGCACAGATATCTGTGTGTGTGACATGGCCCTTAGTCTTTCATACAGCCATAACACATCCCATACACTGCACTGATGTTGGGCAATCACCCTGAAATGCATTGTCTGCAGAGTGGGGTTCTGAATCTGGCATAAATCCTAAAGGCCCAGTTACACGGTACGAGATCGTGAACGATATCACTCAAACGTCATGGGTTTGTAGTTCGTTGAAATTACATCGTTAGGACGTCTTTTCGTGTAACACCGAGATACGACTACGATAAATAGTTGGATCGTTGATCGCAGATTTGAGAACATGTTCTCAAATCAAATGATCCTCCATCAGCCAACCTGCTGCATGTTGTGTGTGACACCGCGATAACGATGTCGTTAAGGACTTCTATTCACAGCAGTGAGCAAGTATCATTCGCTGGGATGTGCTAATGATAGCTGCTCACTACACGTCTTCCATATCTACATACTTAAAGAAAGGTCTGAAAGATTGGTGATATTAAGAATAGTTTTTAAGCTATTGCTCTATCTTTAACTTTATTCTTTTCATAGGTGGATAACCCCCTGAAGAAGCACATAAATATTTGATTTTCATAGTTATCAGATCAAACTGTAGTTTTTTTTCCTTAAGAAAGAATAGCCTTTCTACTTTTTTAGCGCCCTACGTGCTGATATTTTTACTGACATTATTTTTAGGCAGATACAATGTTTTCACTAGTGGAGAACTGATCCGGTGTAACACGACCAAAGTATACCCCGAGTTCAGACTATACCCGGGTTAAAGTTGGCCTAACTTGATTATATTCTGCGTTCATTATGGAATAGGCAATTTCATACCCCCTCACATCAAAATAGACCCCCTTAATATCAACAACGTTGATGATATAAACAAGAATTGCTTCGTTTTTCAGTATATTATTAGGGTTCAGCTTTGTGAGGTATAGATATTCGAGAAGATAGCGGACTTAAATAATAAAGTTCCAAACACATACATTTTGTTACATTAATAAGAAAAACTTCAATCAGTACAGATATTAGTCTTCCATAAAGATATAATGAGATGAAGAATCCTACCACACTTTTCAGTAATTACACATTAAAATAAAAGCACACATCTAGAACATTGTAAAGCAATTATAATGTAATAGTCAACTAATTTGACTTAATATCTTAAAAGTCCAACTTCTAAGACTAGTAACACAATAGAGACATTCAAAGATTAACACTGATAACAACATCAAACTGGTCCTGCATTTTTTCAAGATAAAGTGCATGTTCTGCTGTTGACTGCAGATTGAAGCCTGCCGGATAGGTCAACCAACCCATGGAGTCACCAACTTTTGTGTGGACAATGATGTCACAACTCAAAATATTAGCTATGGCAATGATATCTGCATCAGTTGCCCACACTCCATCATGAGAGATGGTAAAGGTGCTCACATATTCACTCACATTTTGGTTCAAGTAGTCCTGCAGTTTTTACAAGCCAACCAATTATTGATATAGAAGGTATAATTCCACTAGACTAATCAAAAATTATATAACTATTTAAAAGATAGAAAATCTTTATTCATTTCAGTAACAAACACAAATGCCAATGGCATCACACAGTACAAATATAACACACAAAGCGCAATTTAGGAGACACTACTATAGTCAAGAAGACCCTTATTGGGTCATGGGACAAGCATACCTTCTATAGGCACTCTCGAGGGAACAGAAGGTCGTCCACTTTTAATTCACCATAAATAGTAAGTCTGAGGTTAATTTTAATCTTCTATAATATGATTCTTCTCAAAACACCTAACTAACCCAGATGCTCATAGGATTACTTAGTATGTTTACAATTTTATATACGGTATACAGTATATATCTCACTCAACACTCAATCGTGTATATGACATAAGATACATTTTTCACACTTGGTTTCGTGCAAAGTGATATTACATGCCACTTGACGCGTTTCTCCCACTTTGGTGGGTGATATGCTTGAAAACGCTTCAATAGGTTATCAATAATCGAGTTTACAAACTCTTATCCCTGGTCACTAAAGAGAATGTCCAAGACAACAAATAACGGAGTTGAAAATTTGCTACTGACTTTGCTCTCTTAGGCTAGGGTCACACTTGCACGATTCTAAGTTTCCTGCATTGCAGGCTGCATAGCGGGAATGCGGCCCCTAGCAACCCGCTGTGTTCCCTGGATACCAGCTACACAGCGGGCTGCGGGGAGTGCGATTTGCCCCACGCACAGGGGAACTATAATGCTGTATTTCCCCTGTGCATGGTGCAATTCGCACTCCCCGCAGCCCGCTGTGTAGCTGGTATCCAGGGAACACAGCGGGTTGCTAGGGGCCGCGTTCACCGCTATGCAGCCTCGTGAAGGCTGCGTGCAGGCTGCATAGTAAGTAAAAAATTCTAAGTTTTCTGCAGGAAATTAGAATTGTGCAAGTGTGACTAGTATAAGTGTGACTTATCTGGAATAGCTGCTACTTTAATCTAGTTGGAAGAAATGATCAGTGGCAGCAACTATATAATTCTTGCTGTTTGATGTTTCCTGAAGAGGATTGATCATATCAAACCAAACTAAGCTCCAGACCTACTCAGTGCACTGTTATACTGTTGAGTGGTGGAGCGTTCTTGCTGGTTTTGGGATGTATGACAAAACATTCTGGACAGGCATTGACATGTTGTGTGATATCAGCATATAAGGACGAAGTGTCGTACGATCCACGCTGCTACCAATGGAAGACCAGGACAATGGATCATCTGGTTGAAGTAGTTCTTTAAACTTCATCCTTATATGCTGATTTCTGACCGCAGTGACCCGTGGATGTGTGGATCCAGCAGCAGCTACTGACTAAGCGTTCATACTGGTTGTGGGTTACACAACCAGATCAGGTGAGCAGGCCCTTGTCGCCATACATATACCTCTATATAATAGAGATAAGACCCTATTGCGTATTTGTCTCATTTCTATAGATGTTGTGTGATATGGCTTCCAGCCATGGTGTGAATGGCTGGTATACATCGCACAGATGGAGGTCTGATGCAATGTGAATGTGTCACTGTGTCTTGCAGCAGAAGATAAATGAGAAACGTTGTGTGTTTAGACATCCAGATACCCAACCCAGGAAAGTGCCTCATGTTGTATAATGAGATTCTTGATGTGGTCATGTTCTCTCTCTCTCTCTGATTTCAGGCAGTTTCTGGAAGATGTCCTGTTTGGGGAGCACATGTGAGGGCCCAGGTGTGGTCTTTGGAGTAGTTCATGGAGCAATGGACTGTCAGGAGAGAGAATGAATGAAGCCTGCTATGACCGATGGAAAGGTAACCTCATAAGAAGGTGGTTGTATACAGACAGAGGTCATTGAATGAACTGTGCGGACGAACCCCACGTATGAAGTGATGGACTGTGTTCAAAAATGATGTAAAGCAGGAGGATGGTATATGTTTAGTTTTGTATCAAGTGGTTTATTTGGCTTAATAAACTGACTGGACTTGAGTTAAATAGAATCTGTTGCTGTGTGTTTGAATTACGCTGTCCAGTGAGTGTTCCCAAACCTGCTCAGTGATCGCTACGTCACAGTTGATAAATGTCATTCTTCATTCCCTTCCAGTAATAACAGTCAGAGATTTTATCACTGTCAAAATGTCCACTGGAAATGGGGTTGATATGACAGGAAGCACTTATCTTAATGGACAACAGTGTAATCTCAGATACAAATACAATTCCACTACATGTATCTCAGAAACAATGTTATCTCATTGGTTCATAAAAAAGAGGGGTATATTGGGTATATTATTTCCTGGAGGTATATAGCTTGGCCTAGTCTGCTTTACACTCCAGATATACAGTAGTTCAGCCTAGGACAGTTTATACACTGAAATATACTCTGGCCTAGGACAATTTATCCCCTGGGATATACTCTGGCCTAAGACAGTTTATCCCTCATGGTATTTTTTAGACTGGAGGGGTATAGTTCGGCATTGGCTACTTTATACCCCCGAGTATTGATTGGCTTAGGACAGTTTATCCTCCAGTGTATACTCTGACCTGGGCCAAACTATACCCAGATTTAATTATTAAGGTGTAACTCTCTATATCCGAAAATTATGTGTATACCCGGATTTCATCTGGCCTTTTACACCAGCACCAATTCACGCATACATGTAATTAGTAGTAGGGGTATAATCTAGCAAAGGACCTACATGGTGTTCATCCCTGTAAAGATGTGTGTGGATGCAAACAGTTTAAGAGGAAAAGAACTGGTGTACACTTTCTGATGAAGAAGCAGGGTTACTCTTTAAAACGCATACAATAAACTACCATATGCTACAGCGATCGCTATGAACTGGATTATTTGGCAACAGCGTGGATTTGATATAATTTTTCCAGAAATCCTGCATAACGACTTGCCTTGGTGCATGTGGTTCCTGAGGCAGTTGCCTCTAATGCTTTCATTTGGTCGTGGGTCAAAACGATACAAGGTTAGCACTATATCGCTTCCCTGCTAATCCTTCTTCTCCCTGGATAAGACCCTATTGTGCTTTTCTTTTCCACAGTTTATTGCTGCAAAAACATGGCACTCAACATTCTGATAAAAACCTGGATGAACTGTTGAAGTACTTATTAGTGCAACACAGCTGTCATCCAGGCACTGCCCACAGTCCTCTGCATGCAGGTTTTTAAACTATCAATAGAATCCAGCCTCCATTAACTTCATGTCTGCAAGGATCTATTATATAATCACGAATCGGAAAAGCGCCCCTTCACGCGCACTTTCCGATGTCGCCATGTGGATACGAATTTAACATTGGGCGCGAAGCGCCCAATGCTGCGCGAGCAATGGCCGCGAGGCCATTGCGAGTCGCTGGCCCAAAATCGATCCACAGGCCCGGCTACAACCTTAGCGATTTACCGCTCAGGTAGCGCGAGCAATGGCCGCGAGGCCATTGCGAGTCGCTGCCTGAGCCGCAAATCCCTACCCGGGGACCATGGAGCGGAGGCGGCACTGCCGCCTCCGCTCCCCGCTACCCACAATTCGCCACCCCCCCCCATGTCCGCACAGCCCGCCCCCATCAATGTCCCCACAGCCGACCCCCATGTCCGCACAGCCGACCCCCATGTCCGCACAGCCCACCCCCAGCAATGTCCGCACAGCTCACCCCCATGTCCGCACAGCCCGCCCACATCAATGTCCGCACAGCCCACCCCCATGCCCGCACAGCCGACCCCCATGCCCGCACAGCCGACCCCCATGCCCGCACAGCCCACCCCCATGTCCGCACAGCCCACCCCCATGTCCGCACAGCCGACCCCCATGCCCGCACAGCCGACCCCCATGCCCGCACAGCACACCCCCATGTCTGCACAGCCCGCCCCCATCAATGTCCGCACAGCCCACCCCCATGCCCGCACAGCCGACCCCCATGCCCGCACAGCCGACCCCCATGCCCGCACAGCCGACCCCCATGCCCGCACAGCCCACCCCCATGTCTGCACAGCCCGCCCCCATCAATGTCCGCACAGCCGACCCCCATGTCCGCACAGCCGACCCCCATGCCCGCACAGCCGACCCCCATGCCCGCACAGCCGACCCCCATGCCCGCACAGCCGACCCCCATGCCCGCACAGCCCACCCCCATGCCCGCACAGCCGACCCCCATGCCCGCACAGCCGACCCCCATGCCCGCACAGCCCACCCCCATGCCCGCACAGCCGACCCCCATGCCCGCACAGCCGACCCCCATGTCTGCACACCCACCCCCAGCAATGTCCGCACAGCTGACCCCCATGTCCGCACAGCCCGCCCCCATCAATGTCCGAAAAAACCCCATGTCCGCACAGCCGACCCCCACTAATGTCCACACAGCCCCCCCATGTCCGCACATACTTACATGTCTTCTTAGTCATCTGATCGTCCGTCCGGCCAGGCGTCCTCTTCGTCCGGCCCCGGGGATCTTCTGTCTTCTTCCAGCTCCGACGTCCTCTTCTCTTCTCATTCAGATACAATGGACGACAAATCCGCCATTGTATCTCAATGAGATATGAGCGGCTCTTCTGATTGGTCGCTGTCTACTGCCCTCAGCCAATTAGAAGAGCCCCTCATTGAGCTCGAATTCTGATTGGTCGGCGTCCAATCGCCAATCGGGCTCACTGCCCATAGACATGTATTAGCGGTGTGTCCGCGATTTTACGGCCGACAAATAGAACCAGGTGGCCGGCCATAAAATCGCCGACACACCGCTAATGTATGTCAATGGGAAAAATAGCGGACCTGAATGAGAACTGTCTCACTTAAAATAAATAATAAATTAAATAATAAAAAAAATAATTTAAAAATAATTAAAAAATAATAAAAAATAATAATAAAAAAATAATAAAAAATTAAATAAAAATAATAATAAAAAAAATAAATGTATGCTAATCAACTCAGCCATTTTGGCGGACCTGAATGAGAACTGTGTCTCACTTAAAATAAATAATAAATTAAATAATAAATAAAATAATTTAAAAATAATTAAAAAATAATAAAAAATAATAATAAAAAAATAATAAAAAATTAAATAAAAATAATAATAAAAAAATAAATCTATGCTAATCAGCTCAGCCATTTTGGCGGACCTGAATGAGAACTGTGTCTCACTTAAAATAAATAATAAATTAAATAATAAATAAAATAATTTAAAAATAATTAAAAAATAATAAAAAATAATAATAAAAAAATAATAAAAAATTAAATAAAAATAATAATAAAAAAAATAAATATATGCTAATCAGCTCAGCCATTTTGGCGGACCTGAATGAGAACTGTGTCTCACTTAAAATAAATAATAAATTAAATAATAAATAAAATAATTTAAAAATAATTAAAAAATAATAAAAATAATAATAAAAAAATAATAAAAAATTAAATAAAAATAATAATAAAAAAAAAAATATATGCTAATCAGCTCAGCCATTTTGGCGGACCTGAATGAGAACTGTGTCTCACTTAAAATAAATAATAAATTAAATAATAAATAAAATAATTTAAAAATAATTAAAAAATAATAAAAATAATAATAAAAAAATAATAAAAAATTAAATAAAAATAATAATAAAAAAAAAAAATATATGCTAATCAGCTCAGCCATTTTGGCGGACCTGAATGAGAACTGTGTCTCACTTAAAATAAATAATAACTTAAATAATAAATAAAATAATTTAAAAATAATTAAAAAATAATAAAAAATAATAATAAAAAAATAATAAAAAATTAAATAAAAATAATAATAAAAAAAATAAATATATGCTAATCAGCTCAGCCATTTTGGCGGACCTGAATGAGAACTGTGTCTCACTTAAAATAAATAATAAATTAAATAATAAATAAAATAATTTAAAAATAATTAAAAAATAATAAAAAATAATAATAAAAAAATAATAAAAAATTAAATAAAAATAATAATAAAAAAAATAAATATATGCTAATCAGCTCCAGCCCTTTTGGCGGACCTGAAGGGAGAACTCTGTGTCACTTAAGATAAATAATAAAATTAAATAATAAATAAAATAATTTAAAAATAATTAAAAAATAATAAAAAATAATAATAACAAAAATAATAAAAAATTAAATAAAAAATAATAATAAAAAAAAAAAAAAATGCAGACCTGAATGACAAACTGCTCTACTCTCACTTAAAAAATAAATAAATTATAATAATAAAAAAAAAAATTAAAAAATAATTACAAAATTAATAAAAAAAAAAATAAAAAAAAAATAAAAAAATAAATAAAAAATAAATAATATAATAATAAAAAAATAAAAATGCTAATAATAATATTACTGCTAATAATAATGCTATTAATGCTAATAATTATGCAAATTAATGCTAATAATAATGATATTAATGCTAATAATTATGCTATTCATGCTATTAATAATGTTATTTATACTATTATTTATGCTAATAATGCTATTATTAATGCTATTTATGCTAATAATAATGCTATTAATGCTATTAATAATGCTATTAATGCTATTATTTATGCTATTAATGCTATTAATGCTAATATTTATCCTATTAATGGTATTATTAATGCTATTAATGCTAATAATAATGCTATTAATGCTATTAATAATGTTATTACTACTATTATTAATGCTAATAATTCTATTATTAATGCTATTTATGCTAATAATAATGCTTTAATGCTATTAATAATGCTATTAATGCTATTATTTATGCTATTAATGCTAATATTTATCCTATTAATGGTATTATTAATGCTATTAATGCTAATAATAATGCTATTAATGCTATTAATGCTAATAATAATGCTATTAATGCTATTAATAATGTTATTAATCCTATTATTAATGCTAATAATGCTATTATTAATGCTATTAATGCTAATAATAATGCTATTAATAATGCTATTAATTATGCTATTAATGCTATTAATGCTAATATTTATCCTATTAATGGTATTATTAATGCTATTAATGGTAATAATAATGCTATTAATGCTATTAATGCTAATAATAATGCTATTAATGCTATTAATAATGCTATTAATGCTATTAATGCTAATATTTATCCTATTAATGGTATTATTAATACTATTAATGCTAATAATAATGCTATTAATGCTAATAATAATGCTATTAATGCTATTAATAATGTTATTAATGCTAATAATGCTATTATTAATGCTATTAATGCTATTATTAATTCTATTAATGCTAATAATAATGCTATTAATGCTATTAATAATGTTATTAATGCTATTATTAATGCTACTAATGCTATTATTAATTTTATTAATGCTAATAATAATGCTATTAATGCTATTAATAATGTTATTAATGCTATTATTAATGCTAATAATGCTATTATTAATGCTATTTATGCTAATAATAATGCTATTAATGCTATTAATAATGCTATTAATGCTATTATTTATGCTATTAATGCTATTAATGCTAATATTTATCTTATTTAATAGTATTATTAATGCTATTAATGCTAATAATAATGCTATTAATGCTATTAATGCTAAGAATAATGCTATTAATGCTATTAATAATGTTATTAATGCTATTATTAATGCTAATAATGCTATTATTAATGCTATTAATGCTAGTAATAATGCTCTTAATGCTATTAATAATGCTATTAATGCTATTAATTATGCTATTAATGCTATTAATGCTAATATTTATCCTATTAATGGTATTATTAATGCTAATAATGCTATTAATAATGCTATTAATGCTAATAATAATGCTATTAATGCTATTAATACTGTTATTAATGCTCATGATACTGCTAATAATGCTATTAATACTGCTATTAATGCTAATAATAATAGTATGGCTTATATTATTGCTATTGATAATGCGATTATTATTTAAAAATCTTTAAAAAAACAATAAACATATTTTAGATACCCGATGCATTTCCATCAGCCTAACAGCTATAACTACTATAATCAAATCAAGGCACGTTCTAGAATCCCGATGCATTTGCATCGGGCTCACAGCTAGTACAGTATAAGCCGCTAAAAGTTTTTAAACTATTTAAAATAAAAAAGATTGTATTGAGGATAAAATGCAGGAGACGTAGAGGCAGAATGCAATATTTGGTGCAGACCGGAAGAGAATTCATGGGAGATGAAGTGCAACGTTCATGCACCAATGCCAAGAGCTTTTCATCAGAGATATCTAGGGAAACCAGCTCTCGAAATGCCCATAGGCAGTCCTGGAAGAAGGGGATAACCGTTAGGACTTGAATCCACTGACTCTGTTCCACCAGGTAGAATATTTTCCCCTTGAAGTATTCAGCTCTCAGTACAGTTCTTTGCTAACACAGATACCACTACCTATGTTGTACGTGATTGGCTCTACCTTGTTCCTGATTGGCTCAATCCTGTGATTTCCTAATTGAACACCCTATTTAAACGTAGATTTGCATTCAGTTCCTTGCAAGATTATTTAGCTTCCAACTAGTGATGTGCGATCATCTGAGAGTTCGGCTTAATTTAGGATTGCTGAATGCCAGGGTGATCAGCGAATTGTTTGCTGAACAGTTCACCAAACCCCGAACACCATTCAAATCAATGGCAGGCAACATCGAACGCATAGATAACACTTCCAAAGATGTCCAAAAGCTGCCATACATAGCTCAAATAACACATACACAGACAGACACACAGATTGATCTTACTAGCCTCCTGCTGTTTGCTTCTGGGTCCGCTCAAAGTCTCCAGCTTTCCTGCTCACTTACTTCTGTGGCTGCCCATTAAGCTACACGCATATTCACTTCACTGACCGGCAACAGCCAATCACAGCCGCTCATGTTCTGTGAAAGCGCCTGTGATTGGCTGTCGCCTGCTGTCTACATTTCCACAATTTGGATGGTATCTGTCATACACATTAGTGTATGATAACCAACCTGGTGTCATACTGTGAAAAGCAAATATATAATGTAAAAAAATGCATAGGCTTTTCTGTATTTTAATCTAGCACAGATAAAGTGGACAGCTGCGAGCTGCCAACCCCAGCTGGCTATTTTTACCTTGGCTGCTAAAAAGAAGTGTAGTGCTCCGCCCTTTTATTACTTGCCAGCGAAGGAAAAACTAAGCACTTGGGGGTTCTTACTTTCAATGTAAGGGCCCATCATTATTGGCCCCAAAAAAACAGGTAAAGTTTTAGGGTCATCTTAAATTTTGAACTTTTTCCTGAACATAGCCGGGTTCGCCAACTTTTAAGGGAAAGTCTTCGATCACCCAACCAAATCAGCCATGTTCTTGCTGAATTTGAAATTGGCAAACATGTTTGATCAATGTTTGCTCATCACTAAGCCCAACCATTAGTAAAGGTCTCCCACTACCTGCTGCTCCTCCATACAATACTGCTGCTCCTGCACACAGACCTCTGGCTATCTTCTGACTACACTGCCCGATGGTCCTACGTACAATACTGATTCTCCTGTGTACAGACCTCTGACTTACCTTATCTGCACTGCCAGCATTTTAAATTTGGATACTGTACATCCTCCCAGCACGATGGTGAAAACTACTGCATATTTCACTGACGAACAGGTGCTAAAATAAAGTGAAGAGGGAAAAAAGGTTAACATAATCCACGAAAAGGGAAAAGGAAGTCAATTGGATTGGTACACAACCTATGCTATATGCACACAGTCTATGTTATACAGTTGTGGCCAAAAGTATTGACACCCCTGCAATTCTGTCAGATAATACTCAGTTTCTTCCTGAAAATGATTGCAATCACAAATTCTTTGGTAATATTATCTTCATTTAATTTGTCTTCAATGAAAAAACACAAAAGAGAATGAAGCAAAAAGCAAAACATTGATCATTTCACACAAAACTCCAAAAATGGGCCAGACAAAAGTATTGGCACCCTCAGCCTAATACTTGGTTGCACAACCTTTAGACAAAATAACTGCGATCAACCGCTTCCGGTAACCATCAATGAGTTTCTTACAATGCTCTGCTGGAATTTTAGACCATTCTTCTTTGGCAAACTGCTCCAGGTCCCTGATATTTGAAGGGTGCCTTTTCCAAACTGCCATTTTTAGATCTCCCCACAGGAGTTCTATGGGATTCACGTCTGGACTCATTGCTGGCCACCTTAGAAGTCTCCAGTGCTTTCTCTCAAACCATTTTCTGGTGCTTTTTGAAGTGTGTTTTGGGTCATTGTCCTGCTGGAAGACCCATGACCTCTGAGGGAGACTCAGCTTTCTCACACTGGGCCCTACATTAAGCTGCAAAGTTTGTTGGTAGTCTTCAGACTTCATAATGCCGTGCACACGGTCAAGCAGTCCAGTGCCAGAGGCAGCAAAGCAACCCTAAAACATCAGGGAACCTCTGCCATGTTTGACTGTAGGAACTAAATAATATGAATGACTGGCTTCAACCTCTAAGTGTAGGTGCAAGCAGAAAAAATACATTCAATATAAGGGAGTTATCTGCTGCGACACTAAACACTATGTGCACTATGTGAAACCAGCGACAAGGTGCTTCCGTTTTTCTGGGTCCTAACGCTATGACTAATGGTGGTATGTGAGATGCTGGGTTTATATGCCTCTATTCTGATTAAAAACAAGAAAGGTATGTGTTAGACTCAGACAAAATGGAGACCCCTTGCCACCATCCTGCCCCGCCGGCTCCATCCCTGGAGGGATTTCTGGCTAGTCCCGTGTTTGAGACTCTTAATCGAGACTCCATGGCCTCCATTTGCATATTCACTTAGGATACTGACCTGTCCGCCGGCTCGGTCCGACCCCGACACTGGTACCCGCCGCCTTCCCCCTTGCTGTTCTCACCTGTCTTCTCCAGCCAGCTACAGAGTCACACTCTGTACAGCGGTCATGTGACAGGGCGGGCTGATGTGACGTCACACAGCCCGCCCTGTCACATCACCGCTGTACAGTGCGACTCTGTAGCTGGAGAAGACAGGTGAGAACAGAGGGAGGTGAGGGATCCTGCCCCTCCACCTCCATCCTGCCCCCCGTCTCCATGCTGCCCCCCCCACCTCCATCCTGTCCATCCTGCCCCCCTGCCTCCATCCTGCCCCCCCGTCTCCATGCTGCCCCCCCCGGCTTCATGCTGCCCCCCACTTCCATCCTGCCTCCTGGCTCCATGCTGCCCTCACCCGGCTCCATCCTGTCCCCCAGCACCATCCTGCCCCCTTGGCTCCATCCTGCCCCCCGGCTCCATCCTGTCCCCCCCGCCACCATCCTGTCACCCTGCTCCCCCGCCTCCATCCTGCCCCCTGCCTCCATCCTGCCCTCCCCGTCTCCATCCTGCTCCTCACCTCCATCCTGCCCCCCCGCCATCATCCTGCCCCCCCTACCACCATCCTGCCCCACTGGCTCCATCCTGCCCCCCTCACCATCTTGCCCCGCTCGCTCCATCCTGCCCCGCTTGCTCCATCCTGCCCCGATCGCTCCATCCTGCTCTCCCACCACCATCCTGCCACCCTGCCAACATCCTGCCCACCCGGCTCCATCCTGCCCCCCGGCTCCATCCTGTCTGCCCCTGCCACCATCCAACCCCCCTGCTCCATCCTGCCCCCCTGCCTCCATCCTGCCCCCCCTTGCCACCATCCTGCCCCGCCAGCTCCATCCTGCCCCCCCCCCCGCCACCATCCTGCCCCGCTCGCTCCATCCTGCCCCGATCACTCTATCCTGCCCCCCTGCCACCATCCTGCCCCCCGGCTCCATTACGCCTCCCCCAGCTCCATCCTGCCCACCTGGCTCCATCCTGCCCCCCGCCTCTATCCTGCCCCCTGCCTCCATTCTGCCCCCCGCCTGCATCCTGCCTCCCCGCCTTCACCCTGCCCCCTGGCTCCATCTTGCCCCAGCCTCCATCCTGCCCCCTGCCTACATACTGCCCCCCCGGCTCCATCCTGCCCCGCTCGCTCCATCCTGCCCCTCTTGCTCTATCCTGCTCCCGCCTCCATCCTGCCCCCGCCTCCATCTTGCCCCCCCGCCTCCATCCTGCCCCCCTCCCACCATCCTGCCCCGCTCGCACCATCCTGCTCCTACCGCTCCATCCAGCCGCCCCGCCACCATCCTGCCCCCCGGCTCCATACTGCCCTTCAGGCTCCATCCTTCCCCCCTCCTCCATCCTGTCCCCGCCTCCATTTTACCCCCACCTCCATCCTGCCTCCCCGTTTCCATCCTGTTCCCCCGGCTCCATCCTGTCACCCCCCCACCCAGCCTCCATCCTGCCCCCCACCTCCATCCCCTGCCCCCTGCCACCTCCACTCCTGCCCCCGCCACCATCCTGTCCCCCCTGCCATCCATCCTGCCCCCGCCACCATCCTGCCCCCTGCTCTACCTGCCCGCCTCCATCTGGCTCCCCGCCTCCATCCTGCCCCCTGCCTCCATCCTGCCCCCAGCCTCCATCCTGCCCCGCCACCCATCCTGCCCCCCGGCTCCATCCTGCCCCCCCGCCTCTGTCCTGCCCCCTGCCTCCATCCTGCCCCTCGCTCCATCCTGCCCCTGCGTCCATCTGCCCCCTGTCTATATCCTGCTCCCCAGCTCCATCCTGCCCCCGGCTCCATCCTGTCCCCCCGCCACCATCCTGGCACCCCCGCCACCATTCTGCCCCCTCCACCACCATCCTGCCCCCCTGCTCCATCCTGTCTCACTCCTTTTTGCCCCTACTGATTAGTCTCGCCTGGCCAACTGAACACTGATACCGTCGCACACAGTCACCGCCACACAATACTGACACCGCTGCACACCGCATCACACCGACACCACTTCACACCGACACTGCTTCACACCAACACTGCTGGCTCCATCCTGCCCCGCTGGCTCCATCCTGTCCCGCTCCTTTCTGCCCCTGCTGATTAGTTTTGCCCAGCGACTGAACACCGACACTGCCGCAGACCGACAATGCCACACACCGACACTGCCGCACACCAACATTGCCGCACACCGACACCGCCGCACACCAACACCGCCGCACAACATTGACACTGCCACACACCGCAGACACCGCTTCACACTGACACCGCTGCACACCAGCACTGCTGGCTCCATCTTGCTCCACTCGCTCCATCCTGTCCCGCTCCATTCTGCCCCCGCTGATTAGTCTTGCCCGGCAACTGAACACGGACACTGCCGCACACCGACACCACCGCACAACACTGATACTGCTGTACACCCACACTGCTGTACACAGACACCACCGAACACAGACAGCGCCGCGTACCAACACCGCCACACACAACATCACCGCACAACACTGATAGTTCTGTATACCGACTCTGCCGCTCACCGACACTGCCGCACAACACTGATACTTCTGTACACCTACACTGTTGTAGACTAACACTGCTGTACACCGACACCGCCACACACCAACACCACCGCACACCGACACCACCGCTCAACGCTGATAGCGCCGCACACTGCCACCGCCGCACAATGATACTGCCGCACAACACCGACACTGCTGCACACCGACACCGCTGCACACTGACACTGCTGTACACTGACACTGCTGTACACTGACGCTGCTGTAGGTATCTATGTAATTGCCTAATTGTGTCTCTGTCCAGAAAATCGTGCGCCAGCGCTCATAGGTCGCTGCCAGCCACGGCAACCAATGAGCGAAGCGTAATCAAAACAGCCGCGTGCATTCAAATCTCGCACCAAGCTTAAACCTGAAGACGGTGATGCATCGGCTTCGCTATCGCCAGGATACACGTGTCCGGCCACGGCTATCGTCGGGAGATCCAACGGTAGCTGCGGCTCATCTACTACCGCACAGAGGTCTGCGGCGAGCCAGCCGGGAGATGACCGGTGTCATCTTTCAGCGGTAGTACCCCGACCACCATATTGGAACACCCGCATTATGGGTATTCCTATATGGCGGCCGGAATTCAAATCCCCGCCAAGCCGCGCTAATTCTCTGACTGGTCGCCACGGCCGGCAGCAACCAATCAGTGAAGTGGCGGATTAGCGGGAAATATGAATCCCGCGCAGCTGATTGGTCACCACTGAGAGCAGCGACCAATCAGCAGCGCGGGATTCAAAACCCCTGCCAAGCCATGCTCCACTTTGCTGATTGGTCACCGCCGCCCGTGGCGACCAATCAGCAAAGCGTGTTTTAAAACACGCGCCAAGTGCCCTGATTGGTCGTTGCGGCTGGCGGTGACCAATAAGCGGAGCACGGCTTGGTATATTGGCGCGCAATTTCAACTGCCGCTCATAGTGTGACACACTTCTCTGCTGTTTACAAGGCTGTCAGTCATAGTGTCACGCAGTTCACTCCTGTTTACAAGGCTGTCAGTCATAGTGTCACACAGTTCCCTCCTGTTTATAAGGTATTCTAGAATACCCGATGCGTTAGAATCGGGCCACCATCTAGTATTACATATGCACAGTCAATACTATACACCGGCTATTCTTTATTCATATAATATACAGTAAGCCATATTCACACATTCTATACTAAAATAACATAGCCTTTGATTATGCTTTATTTGGCCTTTCATCTGGATGAAGCGTAATTAGACATTAAACAGATGTAGCCCACTCTGTGTCTTGACCTTGTATTCCTACAATACCATAGAATAATAAAACATGATATATAGTTTCAGTTGCGAGAGCCACTCTGGATTGTTCTGGACTGTAAAATGACTCATGGTGCTGAGAAGAGATTCTGGCTGACTAAAAAGTACGTAGGTGCTCCAATCTTGCTCAGAACAAATTGTGCAAAGCATTCTATATCATCTAATGCTGACTGTTCTGCAAGGTGCCCTAAAAGGGGCATACTGGTAACCATATGACTTTATCACCTTTCCTTATGGTTGCTGCCCTTTGCTGTGCACCACGCTCGATTTTACAAGTGGTCAGGCATGCTTTTATGAGATAGTGAGGAATACATTTGCAGTTTCAGCCTCCGGCCAGAGGAGGTGTCTGTTGTATCTTGCACAGACTCTATGGTAGACTTGTGGACTCCATTGTGAAATCATAGTCAACAGCAGTGATTACGGTGAGGAGAAAGTTTTAAAACATATTTTTGCACTAGCTCTTTACAGAGGCAATTAGCTATATATTTCTATTTACCCGACCATTATTGCATGCTATTACCTTGGAATATATATATGCCTGGATTTAGATTGCATTTATACTCTAGCATGAGAGTGTTCAATTGTTTATTTACCTTCTAACTAAATATATATATTTTTTCATATATGCTTAGATAAACTGATGAGGCATTACATTTGCTCCTGTTTGTTCTTCCTCCTTAGAAATCAAAGTCCTTGGTATCCTAGAGAAATGTTTTCCTGTGCAACTAACATCTGCCAGTGAGTGAAAAAGCTCCTATAACATGGACCTCTGAAGCCCATACTATTAGACTCTTCAAAACCTTTTCACTGTGAAAGGTGGTTGTGTATTAGCCTCCATGCAAAACAATCTATTTCTGGATCACTTTGGCATTTATATTCCACATTTTTTATTCTGTGATATTCCAAGTCTCATCTGGCGGGACTTTCACACACCTCCTCTCTTGGCTTTTCAGAGCTTATTAACTACTAGATGGATGCCCAATCCTATTGCATTGGGAGGTTGGCAATGTCACAGTGGGGGCGGGTTCCTAAGCTCTTGGGGCGGTGGTCGTTTCACTTCCTCTGTACATATTCCCCCCTCTCTACTTTCAATCTCCCCCTGGGTGCAGTCTCTCTACTATCTGTGCTGTCTTCTCCCCACTGTGCCCTCACCTTTGAACTGTGTCCGCTCTCTCTGCTGTCTCTCTCCCCCAATGTGCTACCTTTTTATCTGATGAAGGCTTGTTATATGTTAAGCCGAAACACGTAATAAAACAAGAAATTATTTTGGAATAATTTGCCATCCCTGTGATCCCTCTGGTAGCGCTTTAATTCAAACCAGAAATGTTTTTTTTTCCTGCTCTCCCACCCCTGTGCACTTTTTATCCCACTGTGTGCTGTCTCTCCACCCTGTGCTGTCCGTTCCCTTTTTGTGCTCTCTCCTGTGTGCTGTCTCTCTTCCCATTTGCTGTCCTCTCCCCTTGTGTGCTTTTTTTTAGCTATCTCCCTCCTTATTCTGTCTTTTCCCCCTGTGTGCTGTCTCTCATCACCCTGTTCCATCTTCTCCTCTCGTGTGTTTTCTCCTTTGAGCTGTCCCCCATGTGCTGTTTCTCCCTCCATGTGTTCTGTGTGCTGTCTTTTCCCCCTGTGCTGTCTCCTTTGAGCTGTCTCTCCCATATGCACTTTCTCTCCTCTGTGCACACTCTCTCCCCCCTGTGTGCTGTCTATCCCCCCTGGGATTTCTTCTCCCTTCATGTGCTCTCTCCTGTCTGTGTGCTGTCTCTCTTCCCATTTTCTGTCTTCTCCCCTTGTGTGCTTTTTTGTTAGCTGTCTCCCTCCTTTATTTGTCTTCAACTTCTGTGTTCTGCCTCTCATCCCTCCATGTTGTTCTCTCCCCTCATGCACACTCTACATTGAGCCTTCTCCCCCTTGTGCACTGTTTTTCCCTTTATGTGCTCTCCCTTAGTGTGCCATCTATCCTCCCAGTGTGCTTTCTCTCCCCCAATTTGATGTCTGCCCCCCAAAGTGTGCTGTCTCACTCTCAATGCGCTCTCCTCCTTGTGTGCTGTCTCTCCCCAGCCCATTGTGCTGTCTGTCCCTCCATGCACTCTCCCCCTAGTGTGCCATCTCTCTCTGCCCTGTGTGCTGTCTCTCCCCCAGAGTGCTGTCTCTTCTCCCAGTGCGCTATCTGTCCCCTCTGTGAGCTGTTTCTCCCCCCAGTGTGCTATTTCTCTCACCTGTGCGCAGTCTTTCCCCTAATGGACTGTCTCTCCCCCCAGTGTACTGTCTCCCCCCCCCCCAGTATGCTGTCTTTCCTCCCAGTGTGCTGTTCCTCCCCCATCGTGCTGTCTCCCCCCATGTGCTTTCCTCCATGTGCTGTCTTTCCCCCTATGCACTGTATTTCCTCCCAGTGTGCTGTTCCTCCCCAGTGTGCTGTCTCCCCTCATATGCTATCCCTCATGTGCTGTCTTTCCCCCTATGCACTGTCTTTCCCTCCAGTGTGCTGTCTCTCCCCCCAGTGTGCTGTCTTTCCGTCCTGTATGCTGTATCTTTTTTCCCTTGTCTGTGCTCTCACTATCCCCTCTGTGTGCAGGAGGCATGTGTTCCACTGTGGAATGCTTACAGGAGAAACAGTTTCTCCACCTGTATACATTCAAAAGTGGAACACAAATGGGAGGTAGTAGAGATTGGGGCGGGCTTTTAGACTTGTGGGTGCCATGTTTGGTCACCCTTCCATGTGCAGTAGTGGTTTGAGTGTTGAAATATGGCACCCTCATGCACATTGAGGGTATGGCAGGCTCAGAGGCAGAGTGGTGGTGGCGATGGAGGAGGAAGAGGTGGTGTCGATGAAAGAGGAGGAGGTGGACAGAGGACCCGAACGTGGAAGACAGCAGCAGCGTGCAACTGGCATAATGGCACATCACTTGGGTGTGCCAACATGGCAGCTGCTTTGTTTGTTTTTCTTTCAGGTGGACCTATCAGCCACCAGTCAGCTGGCCAATCAGGTGGTAAATAGAGAGCACATTCCAAGACAATTATGTAAGTAGAACCTACACATGAAGACGAGAACACACTGCACCTAATCTTCTCCCAACTGTGCTCTGTATATGACTATACTAACTCACATTTCCCACTTGTTTATAGTATATACAAAGGGGGCATCGAGAGAACAAACCAGTCTGTCTTCTCCATTTCAGTAGAGATGAGCTACTGGTCTAGTATTCGATTCAATTTGTCGAATTGGTGGGTGTGTTCGTCAAATTTTCTTGAACACCGTCGAGCACTAATGAATGAGCTGTGTGGGGCACTTTCACTTCTGCAATGTATATATATACAGTTAGGGCCAGAAATATTTGGACAGTGACACAATTTTCGCGAGTTGGGCTCTGCATGCCACCACATTGGATTTGAAATGAAACCTCTACAACAGAATTCAAGTGCAGATTGTAACGTTTAATTTGAAGGGTTGAACAAAAATATCTGATAGAAAATGTAGGAATTGTACACATTTCTTTACAAACACTCCACATTTTAGGAGGTCAAAAGTAATTGGACAAATAAACATAACCCAAACAAAATATTTTATTTTCAATATTTTGTTGCGAATCCTTTGGAGGCAATCACTGCCTTAAGTCTGGAACCCATGGACATCACCAAACGCTGGGTTTCCTCCTTCTTAATGCTTTGCCAGGCCTTTACAGCCGCAGCCTTCAGGTCTTGCTTGTTTGTGGGTCTTTCCGTCTTACGTCTGGATTTCAGCATGTGAAATGCATGCCCAATTGGGTTAAGATCTGGTGATTGACTTGGCCATTGCAGAATGGTCCACTTTTTTGCACTCATGAACTCCTGGGTAGCTTTGGCTGTATGCTTGGGGTCATTGTCCATCTGTACTATGAAGCGCCATCCAATCAACTTTGCAGCATTTGGCTGAATCTGGGCTGAAAGTATATCCCGATACACTTCAGAATTCATCCGGCTACTCTTGTCTGCTGTTATGTCATCAATAAACACAAGTGACCCAGTGCCATTGAAAGCCATGCATGCCCATGCCATCACGTTGACTCCACCATGTTTTACAGAGGATGTGGTGTGCCTTGGATCATGTGCCGTTCCCTTTCTTCTCCAAACTTTTTTCTTCCCATCATTCTGGTACAGGTTGATCTTTGTCTCATCTGTCCATAGAATACTTTTCCAGAACTGAGCTGGCTTCTTGAGGTGTTTTTCAGCAAATTTAACTCTGGCCTGTCTATTTTTGGAATTGATGAATGGTTTGCATCTAGATGTGAACCCTTTGTATTTACTGTCATGGAGTCTTCTCTTTACTGTTGACTTAGAGACAGATACACCTACTTCAGTGAGAGTGTTCTGGATTTCAGTTGATGTTGTGAACGGGTTCTTCTTCACCAAATAAAGTATGCGGCGATCATCCACCACTGTTGTCATCCGTGGACGCCCAGGCCTTTTAGAGTTCCCAAGCTCACCAGTCAATTCCTTTTTTCTCAGAATGTACCCAACTGTTGATTTTGCTACTCCAAGCATGTCTGCTATCTCTCTGATGGATTTTTTCTTTTTTTTTCAGCCTCAGGATGTTCTGCTTCACCTCAATTGAGAGTTCCTTTGACCGCATGTTGTCTTGTCACAGCAACAGCTTCCAAATGCAAAACCACACACCTGGAATCCACCCCTCACCTTTTAACTACTTCATTGATTACAGGTTAACGAGGGAGACGCCTTCAGAGTTAATTGCAGCCATTAGAGTCCATTGTCCAATTACTTTTGGTCCCTTGAAAAAGAGGAGGCTATGCACTACAGAGCTATGATTCCTAAACCCTTTCTCCGATTTGGATGTGGAAACTCTCATATTGCAGCTGGGAGTGTGCACTTTCAGCCCATATTATATATATAATTGTATTTCTGAACATGTTTTTGTAAACAGCTAAAATAACAAAACTTGTGTCACTGTCCAAATATTTCTGGCCCTAACTGTATATATACATTGCAGAAGTGAAAGTGAGTAAAAGAAAGGGTTAAAAAAAATCTCTATGCTCACCTGTCTGACGATCTGCCGATGCCTCCAGCACCTCCGTCCTGATGCCTGTAGAACCTGCCGTAAAGTCACAAGCCGGCAACGTCATCGGGTCACATGACCGGTTACCGCAGTAACTGCTGTCATGTGACCCAATGACGCTGCCGGGTTGTGACATCAAGGCAGGTCCTACAGGCATCAGGGCGGAGGTGCTGGAGGCATCGGTGATCACCGGACAGGTGAGCATAGAGTTTTTTTATTTTTAACCATTTCTTTTACTACATTTCACTTCTGGAATGTATGTATTTATATTGCGAAAGTGAAAGTGCCCTGCACAGCTCATTCATTAGGCAGAAAATGCGGCAGTCGAAGTGTTATCGAACATAACCTCGAACTGCCGAATTTGAAGCTAATTGTTCGCATTCATCAAATGACTTGAACACCACCCAAAACAGCTCAAATTTGAAATCGGTGAACAATTCAAATCGAACACCGCTCATCTCTACTTTTCAGTTCCTCAGTACCTCTGCAGGTTGAAGGATCTTTGGCCATGTGACCATAATATTATCAGAGATCTTTCTACCATTCTACCCTCAGAAATTGCACTGATAGTGCTTGCCGGACATTATCAGTGCAGATTCTGGTTGACATATGACATTGAAGGCAGGCAGCCCAATGACTTACTGTGAAGTGTTGTTGCAAAGTGTCCCTTTCGGGATGAGGGTCCGGGTGATTGCAAAGTTTGTCTACCTCCCTCTAACATCGGCCCTGTTCCCATTTTGGAATTCCTATTACAATATTATTCTTTCCTACTCTATTCATGTATATTTTTTCTCAACTATACTGTACGTATTGTACAAAAGACTATTAATTAACTGTAAATGTACTGATAGCAGCAGGGAAATTAATGTATTTTATATGGAGGTGTGTGCAGTAAGCGTTTCATTTTTATAAAATGTCTTAATTATGGATTTAGCTAATTTCCTCAATTTACACATTGCTAATAAGTTACCTTGTCTCGCTGTGTAATCAACATATTTCCCTTTTATTTCTCAGCTCTTTTCCTCTTCATGCAAGCCTTGCTGCCCATAGGCGTTTGTACAAAGAACTCTCCTGGAAATATGAACAAAAAGTATACACTACAGTACAATTTAGTGCCCCTTTGTCTTTCTTATAAAATCCCCACCTAATTCTATTTGTGTCCCTACCATATGTACAAACAAAGCTGCATCTGTCACATTTCGGCGGCTGTTTCTATGGCAGCACCGGGCTGCTCTCTCGCTGCCGGCACTTGGGAGAAGAGTATTTTTCTCGGGACTGATTATCTGCTTCTTATGGTGAAAAATACACATTAGTTTTGAATAACCTTTCCCAAACTGCCGATGTTTTAGTAAACCCAGATTCACTCTGACACCGAGATTTAATATTGCTTCTATCATAAAATGTAATAAAGGAGTGTATTGGGAGGCTTCAAGTACGGCCTGGTGATGTTTATTACATTCAGCATTAATGTCAATATAAATGCACAAGACAGCCCAGCTGGGCCTGCAAGATGGTGCCACGGGCAGACATTTTTTCTCAAAGTCTATTTGGACGATCTTTATTTGCAATATATGGATGGTATAGGAAGAGATACTGCATATTTACGATGTTCCGGCCGGCACAAGAGGGAAACAATTGTGGATTTCTGCCAGGGATAAACGCACCGTTTGTCTATTGCGGAAATTGTTTATTGTAAATATTTGCATATTTATACAAACCAGGTGTTGCGGCTCGCCTATGTTATGCTGAAGCTTTTTGACAAAATATTGTGGTCTCTGAGCACCTGGTATGGGATCTGTTCTCCGGGCTGCTTACATTTTTCCACGCCAGCAGTTTTTACTTTCTTCAGTGTATGATCTTGATGTGATATATATTAAGTCATGGAGGACCCCAGATTTGTACAGACTAGAGAGCACACTTTCTGTAGACCCAGTCCCTAATCACATCATTTAGATTAGATTTACCTTGCACGTTTATTTCTTAATACAGGTAATGATACATGCCAAAATGTCCATATAAACATGTGCAATATAGTATTGAAGAATAGGTTCATATATTTGATCTATTTTGCTACAACAAATAGACATGCTACAGTATTTTTCCTGTTGAATAATGAATAGCTTTGCTGGTCATCCAGCAGGGCAGACATGTCTGTGTGCCACTCCTGCTTCCAGATCCATAAATCAAGGGTTCATTGGCCCCAATTTCATCCACACACAAATCAAACCGGGCTTCCACCACCGGAGAAAAGTGTGACACCTTACAGACCCGGAGGACCCATTGGAGAGGAGATCCTGGAACACCAAAGGCATCAGAGGCCCAGTAAACTGCCACAGAGCAGGAGAGATGATGCAGCTTCCAGTGACAAACAGAGGCACCCTCATATCTCCCACTCATGAGAACTCGCCAACCAAAACACCCAACAGGGGCACACAAAGCGACTGAGTACTGCACAGACCTTGAGGTGAGACGGAGGGCCCCGTGTGGACTGCAGGCTGCCTACCCAGCCCTGCAGATGCACACAGTGTGCTGTGGAGGAGGCTGAAACCCGACAGGAGCCTGGGGCCTCTTCCCCTCCTATAGTCCTTGCTGCCCCCGTGGCTTAGCTTCGTGAGGAACAGAATTTACTTTTCATTGTAATGCAAGGGACACCGGACCCCAGGAGCTAGAAACCCATCTTCCCTATTCCTCCATACCAGACACCCATACAGCACCATCTAGGAGAGAGTGAGAGGTGCACCAAATTATTTCTCCTTTCTACAGGCACTGGTTCATTGCAGTTTAATACAGACTCAGAGCAGCACGCCAATCAAATCAGGGATTGACAAGAGAAGTGTCACGGAGGACACTCTTTCCTAACTGCACATTAGGAAACCATCCTATCTCTATTGGGGGTCCCTCTCAATGTCTAAATCAGAGTTGGAGAGGACATTATAGAAGTTAAACAATGAGCATTGTAGTGTTTAACCATGAGAGTCACAGTCCCTCACCTCTCTAGTGAGAATCTTGAAACGCCCAACTCCAGGGCCGAGGGTACTCGTTATCGGGCCAGTTCTTATGGTTCTTTTTGGGGAATATCAAGGTGACCACCCGGCTCCATGACCCTGGCGGTGTCATTTAAATAGACGGGGATTGACGAGGAAGACAGGAAAAAGGGGTATTTGTGATGCCACCTGTGGTACGTGGCCATGGGCGGCTGCCACTGCTTTAAAACCTCTGGGGACGATGGCCAGCTGCTTGTTTGGTTCCACCCCCCGCAGGTGGAGCGCGGTCCCCAAGGCAGCTGGAAGGAGGGTTCAGTTCATACATTGGCAGATGTTCATTAGGCCATAAGCACCCTATTGTTTCATGCAGCCTCTGCGGCCGGTGGTTGCTGCTAAAGAAAGTCTCACACATCACAGCTGGAGTTCCATAACTTTTACTTAGCTGCTTCAGCATGGCCACCGGGTGCTTTCCCTTGCCAACCTCCGGTTCAGCGTTGTCTCCAAAACAGGGCAGTGCAGTCGAGTCTCTTTAGGTGTTCCTCTCTCTCTTACTGGGTGTCTCTTTCTCTGGTGGTCTCTCAGCGCTATAAGGTAGTCTCCCCACTTTTCTCAGTACCTCTGCACACAGAGCTCAGGTACCGACAGCCACGAATTCTCAGTTGTACCACTTCCTGATACTGCTTCCTAATTTGGTCACTTTCTCCAAGTTGTGTTGGGTGTTTGGCCGCAGCTCCCCTTAGGAACACGGGGCCTCCGGTTTCAATGGTTCGGGCCTACAGCATCCGTGCTGTGTTCAGGGCCGTTCCCTCCCGGGGCGAGCGTGACTGTGCTCAAGCCCGCTGGAGCTAACACCTCCTCACTCCACTTCTCACTTCTACTGCACTCAAACTCCTTGTCCTCCTCACTTCTACTGACTTCTACTTCCTGCACTTCCTTTTTCCCTCCCAGCTACGCTTGGATCATCCATCCATATCGGGGTCCTAAGTGTCATGTGTGTGTGTAGTTCAACTGCACCATCCAAGTACCTGGAGAGCAGAGGCACAACTCTCCCTGAAATGGAGGAGTGCAGCACCTCTGGTGGCGGCCTACCCGGTGGGGTGCCACATTCTGCCTCGGCAAAGGTTAGCTCGTCCCCGAGCACCCCAGTAACACAGAAACTCACACATTTTTTTTTCATATAACAATAACAATATGCATTATTTTTCTTCCCTTTTTGGGAGGCACTTTTCTTGAACATTGTGATAAAATCATCAGGGAAAAATAGAAAAATATAAAAACAACACAAAAAGTCCTCAGTGTGTCTGGAGATTTCCCCTACCGGGGTTCCAAAACAGTTCTTTATCAGAAGTTCTCCACCTGCCTGTGTGATGACCACGGTGGGTTAACTGTACATATTGTACACTTTTACAATTCCAGTACCTAGCTAACCAGTTATATACAACATTTACACGTGTCAACAGTCTAACTACTATTTAGACTGGGTGTCTTGGTCTTACTTTATGGGTAATGGCCGCTTGCCCGCAAAACGTCCTTCCCACTCGAAAGTCCAACCAGCTCTGCATATGAGCTTCGAGGCTGCAGGTTCTTGCCTCGCCGCCCCATACACCGAGTAACTGACCTCTTCTCAGGGGTAGAGGACCCGAACGAGGTAACCCTTCGGGAGACACGACTCGATGCCCCGTCTGCTGACAGAGACCTCCTGCTCCAAGCTGTACTCCTTTATAACTCCACGACAACTCCTCGGCACCTCTCCTCCAGGTCGGGTACTAAAGTTTTTCGTACATAAGCTTTCTCCTCCAGGTTAGCCTCCTCTTGCTGCTGCCAGCGGTCTCTTACGCTGTCGTTGCTCTTCTTCTTCAACAGCTTGTCTTCGGGCCCTGTTGTCATCACCGCATCTACTCTCTACCTTGCTCACCACCTGGGCCGCAATTGGGCACCCCTCTGTTAGACTCTCATAGGATGCCCAATGCGCCCTCCCGCTGTCAACCTCTGGGGTATCCTGTAGGCTCTCACTTCTTTCATATTCAGCGGCGTCACCCGATAACTTCGGCGCTGGTTCAGGCGAGTCTGGTGTTGCAGCTTTTGCCATTTCTGTCAGCTCCGGGATTGCTGGCCAGCTCTGGTTCATTGGTTATAATGCTGGTGCTGCTTCTGGTGGTTCGGGAGGCTCCAGCACCTGCACTCGATGTGCCGACTTTTGTGGCTGGGACCGCTTCCAGGTGTTAATGGCCCACAGATGCGTGCTGTTCAGTAACTGGATCATTTCTTTTATCACCTCTCTGAAGTCATCGGAACCGGTAAACTGTACCCAGTCTCTAGCCTCCCTGGTTGCATTGGGGGCTTCTTTGTTCTCTTGTCTGCCAGCCAGAGCGTCTGTCCCACTGCTCGCAATGATGCCTCTTGCTCATTGCACCACCCGACTCTCTCTTGTTCTAAGTCTAGGCGGAGTAAACAACCACACCTTAGCAGGCCCCCTTGGCTTTTCTTTAGTACTCTGTGCAAGCCTGCTTTTTGCGCCTTTACCAAGGTCCTTCCCACGATGAGGGCCTAGATACGCCCCCAGACCTACACGTGGTGTAAGAGGGAAAGGGGGCGCATAGTGGATGTCAGGTATGTGTCACAGGCCCACCTGAGGTCTGTGATGTAAGCCGGCATTAGCGTCTCTTAGTGGAGAGCAACACTGAGGGAGTTGTTAGTAACCAAGGGGCTGGCTTACGAGTCCTGAGAGTGACGGGCGGGTCCAGGACTCACATACCCTCCCAGGGGCGTGGTGTCCAGCTATGTAAGGGGGGTTGGGCTTAGGCACAGGGGGGAAGGTGATTAGGATTCTGTGTTTGCTGTGTGTTTTTCCCTGTGGAATGGTTTATGAGCAAATAAACCCTTCTGGTCTCACCTATGCAAAGCTGCCTCCTCGTGCTTCCTGACGCCGCCAGCGAGCTGCCACGTTACAGTGGGTACGCTTGTTCTTTCTTGTCGCCATCTTGCGAGCTAGTTCTTACACAGTCTCTTAACAGTTCTTTAAGGCACATGAGACCCAGTGTTACTAGGCTGCTCACATCCTGTTCGTGACATCAAGTGGTGTCTCTTTCTCCAGTGTTCTCTCAGCGCTATAAGGTAGCCTCTCCACTCCTCTCAGCACCTGCACACACAGAGCTCAGGTACTGACAGCCACGGGTGCTCAGTTGTACCACTTCCTGATACTGCTTCCTAGTTCAGCCGCCTTCTCCAAGTTGTGTTGGGTGTTTGGCCGTACCTCCCCTTCGGAACTCGGGGCCTCTGGTTTCAACAGTTTGGGCTTAAAGCATCTGTACCATGTTCAGGGTCGGTTCCCTGTGTCGTCCACCAGACCATTTGTCCTCTCGCCAGATATGGGCATCTATGTCTCATTCCGTACCCCAAGGGCTCCGTTCTTCCTTCACACTTGTCGGTCGTTCCCTCCCAGGGCGAGCGTGACCGTGCTCCAGCCCGCGGGGGCTAACACCTCCTCACTTCTACTGCATTCAGACTCCTTGTCCTCCTCACTTCTACTGACTTCAACTTCCTACACTTCTCTTTTTCCCTCCTGACTATGCTTGGGTCCTCCCACCGTCCTGGGGTCCTACGTGTTGTGCATGTGTGTGTAGCTCAATTGCACCATCCCAGCACCTGGAGAGCAGAGTCACAACTGTCCCTGTAATAGAGGAGTGCAGTACCTCTGGTGGCAGCCTACCTGGTGGGGCGCCACAATCTGCCATCCCACTACAAGAACAAGAGCTGCTGGCAGACAGAAAAACACTTCTACTATTAAGGGGCCAGCCGTAAGGGGCTTTGATAGTCGCGGGTGAGTCAGGGTCTCGGCTGCAGAGCACCCTGGCGAGCTCCTCAGTGCAAGGGGTGATGTTTTGAGTGTTGTAGTGTGATATTCACACGTTAGGTCAACAGACTCCGCTGTCTCACTTTCTTCGGCCTCTTGTAGACTGCTGTCTGCAACTCTCTCCTCGGTAGCCATCACACATACTTCAGCTGACATCACACACTTTTCTTCAACAATAACTTTACTTAACAGTCTTGTCTCATATAACTCCACAGTATATGAGGCATAACATCTTCTAGCAACAATGTTCATGACACAGTGAACATGTATCTTGTCTTTTCTCACCTTCTGGACTATTCCTGCTTGCTGTCTTGGTTATTCACAACCCAATTCATCTGCAGCTTCAGACTCCATCTCTCTCCTACCCAGCGACCTCTTGTCTAACTTCCCCTAAATGGAAGGGAGTTTTCACGTGCTCTCACCAGCCGCAAGCCTTAAGCTTCAGATGCCAGAAGTCCTAACACTGGGATTCTCATAAACCTGTTCTCCCCAAAAGCAGACATACCAGGCTTACCACCTTGTCTCTGTCATCTCTTCACTGTGTCTGCACACTAAAGGCCCTGTCACACATAAAGAGATCGCTAACGAGATCGCTATTGGGATCGCTGTTGCGTCACAAAATTCGTGATGCTACAGCGATGTCGTTCTGTGTGACACACACCAACGATTTGGCCCCTGCTGTGAGATCGTTGCACACTGCTCTGGGTCATTCCTGTGTCATTGTGCTCCCGCTGGGAGCGCTACATCGTTGTGTTTGACAAAGATAATGAGCAACGATCTCAATGCTACGCTATGGAGGTAAAGTTCACAACGACCTCGGTATAATTCTGGATCGCTAGTGCGTCGTTTTTCACATCGCTGGTAAGATACCTGTTTGACATCTTACTAGCGAGGTCTAAACGACGCACCAGCGATCTCTGCACATTCTTATCGGGATCTCTGATGAGTCGTTATGTGAGACTGGACCTTTATTCTTCCTGAAAACTTGTGTCTCTCTCATCTATGCTCACAGACTGGCAACTTCCCCTGTGACTCATGAAGGCTTAACCCTTCTGATTCTTGCCAAAGTCTCTGCTAGATTCTAACCTTTCTCCTACATCAGAGGTCCCCAACTCCAGTCCTCAAGGTTCACCAACAGTGCAGGTTTTCAAGATTACCTTAGTGTTGCACAGGGGTCACCTGTGCAATACTAAGGAAATCCTGAAAACATGCACTGATGTTGGGCCTTGAAGACTGGAGTTGGGGTCCTCTCAGCTACAAAACAGTCTGATCTATTCCCTCCAATTTACTTAAATATCCTATGTACTCATAACTAGCTCTGCTACTCTGCACCTTATTATACAATTAGTGCAACATAGCACTACATAACCTCTCTTTTCACTATAGTAAGTTTTCTTAACACACTATACCATCAAATCACACAAAACACAATTAACTCATCGATGTCTTCAGGGGGCAAAGGACTGCAGGTCCACCCTCTGACACTACCCTTTTCAGAATGATTAGAACTGCAAACATTGCTCCACAAGCAACTTCACTTATATCTCAGATGCCAAAGCAGATGAAGGGTTAGATGTTCACTCTATGACCAGATTTTGACCTTAGCACTGTACACTCACACAGCAAATATGGTAATGCCAAATAAAGAGCACGCAAAAAGTGCAGCCACAATCACAATTCAACTAGACAAATTTCTTAACCCTGCTGTTCTGTTCAGTCAAAAATTACCGAATTTAACATGTTTTATTTCAGGTTACATTTGTTTATGCACAACCATGTTCACATACAGTATAATAATGCAGTAAGTATTCAAATAAAACACTTTAATTAGCTAAAAAATAAGACGCTCTTCGGCAATGCATACACCACAGAAAGAGCCGTAACCAAATTCTAACACGGACACCAGGATAGATGAATCTGACTCTAGCAATGAGGAATTGGAGAGCGAGTCCTTGCACGCTGATGTGGTCCCAATTTCCAGATCGTTCCTTAAAAAATCATTGACTCAGGCTATGAAACCAATGCTGAAAGAAATAACAGGTTTGAGATCAGATCTAAAACATGTGGGCCACAGGGTAGAATAATTAGAAGCTTCCCACTCTGATATAGTGAACTTTTTAAATATCATGAAGGAGCAGCTGTTGTACAACCAACAGAAACCAAACAATGCTATGCTAACCATCGAAGACCAGGAAAATCAGAGTCACGGCAAGAACATCAGAATTAAGGGAGTTCCAAATTTGTGTATGTGAACGCAGCTTATGCTGCGTTCCCATACGCATTCAAACGCATGCGCACTGCGTTCCTATGTTTAACATAGGAACGCATAGTGCCTGCCTTTGGCAGCGTTTGCTGCGTTCGGGTGCTGATGCGGACCATATCTGCTCCTTCCGGTGTCCCACGTCCGCACCCGGGACGCAGCATGTCGCGTCCCTGGTGCGGACAAGAGTGTGTGAGCTGTACGCAGGCATCCGCCTGCGCACAGATCACATATAGGAGTGAATGGGTGCGCACGGCGATCTGCAAGCACCTGCATACCGCCGTGCGCTCCATTATAAACATAGGGGCTGCCGTCTGTATGCAGATGCTTGCAGATGCCTCCGCAAAACGCTGCGGAGGCATCTGCAAATCTGAAGGCAGCCTTATCGCATGATAGAAGTGAGCAAATCATCATTGAATGAGTCCACATGTCACTAAAACCTAAACTTAGACCTAACTACAACCCACATGACATCATTTGAGGCTTGTTGAATTATGTGGACATGGCAGATATCCTAGCTAGTTCAACAGAAATGTCCACTTTACTTTATGAAGGTACACCATTCAGATCTTCCAAGATATTGCACCATCGATATTGGCTAAAAGAAGGAAGCTTCAACCACTCTTGTATGTTTTAAAAGCTAGAAAAATCCTCTATAAGTGGCTCTTTCTTTTCAGCCTCGGAATCCTCAAAGATGGTAAACAATCAACCATCCGCAGCTCGGAGGACCTACCAAAAGTGTGGGAGATGCTAAAAATTCAGCCGATTGACATTACTTCTTGGATGCCCATAGATGTGGATATAACTTTCCCTCAGCTACTTAGGCAGGAATATTGCTCGACTAGGAGGAAAACCACCCCTCCCAAGTTGGGAAAAAATGGCACCTGGGTAAGTCCCCTTCCTGAAACACGACTCAGATAATTGCCTGAGATATGAGAATTCTTGTCTCATGCTACTCTTTGTTAATCAGTTTCTTAAGCAAGCTTTGACTTCCTTTAATAATTGTTTTGGGACAATTTTTAACGATTTTGTAAAAGTTATTGAAATTCAGTAATCAATTCAGAAAATGGTAGTGTTGTAGGAGGGTGATATAAAGCTCAAAAAGATATCCAGGTGTCAGGGTACTTTCACATCTGCATTTTTAAAATCAGATAAGATTTTACCTTTTTTGAAAAAAATGGATCCGGCAACATTGCGTTACTGACCAATGCATATTGAATGGATTTCCGGACATGTGCAGTGACTTATGGTTTCAGTAGGATCTGGATAAATCCAGCACTGCAGGCTTTTTTTTAAAGCGGACCTGTCACCCCCCTGGTGCATGGCAATCTAAATGCACCACTGAATGCAGCATGCCTGCTTCATTCAGGGAAGGGGTCTCCCATGGCTCTAGTCCCCCTGTGCACTGAGAAATACACTTTATAAATCTTATATATTGTGAGTCCGAAGGTCATTCCTTCTTATGGAGTCAGCGCTGGCAGGGAGGTTCTCCCCGCCTCCAGTTGCTCTGTGCCGCCTCCTGCTTCTCTAGTCATCCTCCTTATTGTGTCCACTCCCCTCCTCGCCAGCACCGGCATCTAAGCTTCTGACTCACGAAGGCACATAGCAAGGCTGTGACATCAGCCGCTGGCTTAGATGCTGGTGCTGGTGAGGAGGGGGCGGACACAATAACGAGGAGGAACAGAGCAGCAGGAGGTGGCACAGAGTGCAAGAAAAAAGCACAATGTGAACACACCCTTAGCTATTTCCACTTCCCACAATGATTGTTGAGTTTTTGATGTTGAAAAATTTCGGCACCATTTCTGCACACAGTATTTATATTAGGTTACTCACATTTTTTACGAGTTTATATTTTTACATGCTTTGTTAATTCTGTGTTGTCTCTTCTTGCTAGTTCATGTTTTAAATAAAGCAGCTTTATTTTTTACACATTCTGGTAATTGGTTTTGACAAAACTTTATTGATATACTTTTGTGCAACCTCCATGCAATTTTTTACGTGTTTCCGCAGCAAGATATTGACATATTGCGGATTTGAAAAGAAAAAAGAAAAAACACATCGCAGGTTAGTTTACGCTGTGTTAAAAAAACACAAAACAACAAAATGGGCAGGAGATTTCTATAAATTCCGTCCACTGTGCTTGAACTGAAAGATGCTACAGAAATACACATCTTCTAAAGACTAAAAGGAGACATAATAGCTGTTTACAAATATCTCAAGGGCTATCACACTTTAAAGGGATCGCTTTATTCTCATTTTCACAAGGAAGGACTCAAAGCAATGGGAAGAAACAGGGACAAAGATTAGATATTAGAATATCTTATTGGTAGTGAGGATGATCAACAAGTTGAACAGGCTGCCACTAGAGGTGGTGAGTTATTCAATGGAAGTCTTCATACAGAGACTGTAGAAAATAGTTGTAGAAGCCGTCTATGGGAGCGCTTAGGTAACGGACGATGAATCTCGTGCACAATGCTGTGATCAGACGTGGCTCTTGCCAGTAATAATCGCCCTGGATGATGACATAACAGCCACACTGAGCGATCAGCGGTGTGATCTCCGTAACGATCAGTAGTGTGAGGTATACAACTAGTTTAGTGCGCTGTACACATCACACTACTGATCGCTGCGGAGATCACACCACTGATCACTCAGTGCGGCTGTTATGTTGTCATCAATGGTGAGATTCACGTGTGATCACTGCATTGTGTACGAGATTCATCGGCCATAAACTAACCGCTCCTACAACTATTTTCTACTAGTTCATTTCCTTTGAGGAATGGTGGCAGGAGCTGCTCTGGTAGACAAAGATTGCAGCAGGACCTGGCATCACCTGCCAACTGAGAAAATGCTTGAGGACCTTGCGTGACGTGTTTCTGGTCTGGCCTCGTTCACATGACACAAACCGAAAGTCGCGAAGAAGCTGGTGGTGCTGCAGCTGGAGCTCAGCATTCCTGCAGGAAAGTGGCACCGCTACCTTCACCAACCTCCGGCGGATTGCTCCCCCCACCAACATCAAAACTAGGGTTGTGTAGAGGTGCACAACCTCAGTAGGTGAGTTCAATTATCTTAATCTTTATCATACGACTGCAACTGGGTTCACACATTGTGCTTCTTCTTTGTCTTTTTCATACAGGGGCTGGACAGACATCTGTCTGGGATGATTTATTGAATCCAGCTAGGAGCAGAGGGTTGGACCAGATGACCCAGGAGGTCCCTTCTAACTCTACCATTCTATGATCCTAGGATTCTATGAAAAACTCTCTAAAAACTTATCGTGGGAGCACAGCCTTACAGTTACAAGTATTTTACTTCAGTGAAAGTTTGTAAAGACTATTAAGTTAAAATAAAGGTTGCCTCAAACAAATACGAGGCATTCCACTAGTGGAACTCCTAAATACAGTCATTTTTTCTTACTGTTCCCTGACTTCACTCTAAAGTGGTTATGATGTCTATAATCATTCTAAGTTTTCCATATTGTACGGCAGCTAGAAGGATTCAGCAATAGATCACTTACATTCTCTGTATGGCCAAAGACTTTTGTGTAATATTCTTATATCAAACTATTTCTTTACAAAAAATGTTTACCTAATATTTCATGTAATCGATCTACATATGTTATAATATCTATCAGAGTATTTGCTTTAACCACCAAGGTAGTTTATCGTCTTCTACAGTTCTATATAAGGATTTAAACAACCTTGTAAGTTTCTAAGTTGTAATCACGAAACTTAGTTTTTTACACCTATGTCTCAATAACATACTCACCTAAGGCACCAATCAATAACATATGTCTGAATGCAATGCATATTGATAGCTGGTTTCATTTGCAGTCAAGATGGAGATAGTGATGGCTTAAAGCACATGTTGGGAGGGGGGTGAAGTTTCCGTACCTGCAGGTCACCAACATTTAATGGAAAACAGAAGAGTAATGGAAAACGGTATGAGAACATAACACCAAAAAACGTACGGATCAGTACATGATGTGGTAATAAGATGATTATTAAATTTAAAAAAATTAATTAAGTGCAAATAAATTTATCATAAATTTTAATACTGCAGAGCATTTATGTTGCTCGAAAAAGATGTGTATAAGATGTGTATAAGACTCCAAGGTCTCCTAGAAGTGTATTGAATCAATTTGAGCTTTACCACAAACAAAGCTTTATTAACATTCAACGACTCCAACCTACCTGGACTATTACAACAAGGACTTGTAAAATAAATTATCAACACACCCAATTTGTAAGGTAAATAGTTGTATTTTTATTTCTGGATTGTGAAGATTTTTCTGTTATCTTTTAAAAAATGAAATAAAATATGTACTTTGTCCACAAACCATGAAGCGCCTTTTTTTTGATACACAAGGCTTGGTCTAAGGATTTTTGTTTAGTAGCAAATTTAGCACACAGGTGTAAATATGAAGATTAACAAATGCTGTTATTAAGGTGCTGTTAGTGCAGTGTATCAAAGATCAATCATTTCACAGTCATAATGGCTCTGCAGGTCCTGCTCCTCCCTAATTGAGCTGAGCAAACCTTTTGAAGTTCGAATTTGTTTCAGTTTGCGGAACAGGCGTATGTTCACCGACTTGTTCGCCAAACGTCCGGATCCCATTCACATCAATAGGAGGTTAAGTCAAGAGCATATAAAAAAAAAATCAAAGGCGCACAAAAGCTGCTATATACAGACACAAACTATTTTACAGTGGGGCTCCATTGTTTTGGCACAGACATAATCTTCTTACACTATTATTTAGCAAGCTTAAGCGGCACAGTCATACTCACCATGCTTCTTGGCCCGCTCATGACTTCCTTGAGATTGCCTCAGGCTACACAGTGGATATTATGAAGCAGGGAATCCCGCTGTGTGACCTGAAATAACCTAAGTGGCATCAACGTTCGCCATACTATCTGTCTCGTGAGAGTAAAAATATAATGCGAGATGTAACTGATACATTTCGCCGATATCGTGAGACAGCGCATGTGGGAAGCGGTGAATTCAGGGAGTGCAGCACAGTTGAATCTTGCGGAATAACCCCTTTGTCACCACTTGAGTCTGACCTGCAGTAATTTTTGTGATGGCACTGCTTGTCACACTCTCACGTATGCCTGTGCGCCAGCTCTCACAGCATATAGAGGATGCTTTCTAAGGCTAGGGTCACACTTACACGATTCTAAGTTTCCTGCATTGTTTGCAGAAAACTTAGTATCTTTTCTTCACTACGCAGCCTTCACGCAGGGTGCATAGCGGTGAACGCGGCCCCTAGCAACCCGCTGTGTTCCCTGGATACCAGCTACACAGCGGGCTGCGGGGAGCGTGATTTGCACCACGCTCAGGGGAACGCAGCATGCTGAGTTCCCCTATGCTTGGTGAAATACGCACTCCCGCAGCCCGCTGTGTAGCTGGTATCTATGGAACACAGCGGGTTGCTAGGGGCCGCGTTCACCACTATGCAGCCTGCGTGAAGGCTGCGTAGTGAGGAAAAGATTCTAAGTTTTCTGCAAACAATGCAGGAAACTTAGAATTGTCCAAGTGTGACCCTAGCCTAAGAACATGACCCCACCATATTGTTGTTAGGCCCTGTGACCACAGTACGTTGTTTGATGCTACTTTTGAAGCAGATCTGTATGTCTTTCCTGAAGCCAGCAAAGTTGGAGAGTTCAGAAGAGCTTTGCCAATGTGTTTATTTTTCTTTGTAGATTTTGTGCAGATTTGGGGGCAGAAAAAAACATCTGAATCACATGTGCAACGGAAAAAAAGGCAATGTGGGCACAAGCACTTGCTATAGACTTTGCTGGCTTCAGGATAGACATGCAGATTTTGATGCAGACTCTGAAAATCTGAAACAAAAAAGCATCAAACCATATAGTGTTGTTACAGGGCCTGAGAGGGTCCAGGTAGAGCCACATTTGTTAAAGGTCTTCAGGATTCCTTTTGCCCCCTGGTTACTTGCAGAGACTTCAAGGGAAGGGGTGACCCACTACAGTCCTCAATGTTTTAAAAAAGTTCATGATTTCTGGATTTCCTTAGCACTGTGTAGGTGCTAACTTCATTACCTGTAGATGTGATGATTACAGCACTTTGTGCAATGCTAAGGAAATCCTGAAAACATGCACTATTTGTTTGTGGACTCTGGGGAGTGTGATATATATTTGGCTGGGAAACAGGGCCTTCTGCCTCTTCTACCTCATCCTCCTCCTCATGCTCCTGGTCCTGGTGGAATTGGTGATCCAGTAGTTGTAGCACTGGCTGCAGGATGAAGACAGCCAGGCATGCTAGAAGTGTGGCGCCCCCACTATCTGGTCGCCAGAGAGGGGTATTGCACCCAATCCACAAGTGTGGTGTTCCTGCTTGCATTAAATGGGATGGTAAGTCCAGACACCCACAAAAGCACCCAACACACCCGGTCCCAGGGATGGTGGGTGTACCCAATAGTGGGAGGGCCCAGACAGTCAGTAGGATGGTGGGAAAAGAAAGGTGAAGGGTGGAAAGTTAGTAAGGAAGCAGTCAGAAGGTAGAAGAGGCCACAGGAAGTGGGTGGGCAGTTAGGAGAGGATGTTGGTGGAGTAAGTAGGAGAGGAAGGACCCAGAGGACTTGAGCAGAGATGAGGCTTATCCCGGGACAACAGACTGAAGAGAGACAGAAGTGGCACGGGCAGTGAGCAGTCCACCCCTGCGCCCGAATCGGAGGTAGAGCAGAGGGGCAGGGTGAACCCCAGGGACCCAGCCCTGAAGGTGGCGAGGAGGCTCTACGCTTCAACCACAGAGATCTAGAGGCCACTAGAGGAGCTGTGGGCTACTCCCGACACATTCGCTGAGAAGGCAACCACATTAGGGTCAGGGGACATGGCCGGTTGCCCGACAAGACCTGTAGCTGCTGGATTGGGGCACTGTGTGCTGAGATGTGGGCAGGAGTGAGGCAAGCGAGCAGCTCTGAGGAAGAACAACCCGAGAAGGGAGAAACATGAAAGGGGTGTATTGGACAAGTCATCCTGGTTTCTAAGGACTATCCGGTCTGCGGTTAAACTTGAGCTGTAACCTGTGGTGCAAGCAGAGAAAGCTAAGTAAACCGGGTTTAGATATCAGAACTGTGTGTGAGACTGTTCATTTCCCGTCTGAGGAACGGTAGACTTATAAGCCGTGCAGGCCGCAGGAACCTGCTTTTGAGTCGCTCCGACCCTTCTCTGCAGCCAGATCAGCGCTGCCGGCCCTCCATAACCCCCAAAATCTCTATACCAGAGGCCCTGGGGACCCGCTTCACCCATGGGGAGCGACGCCATCATAGCTACCATCCCATCATCCTTAGAGGTCCCGAACTGCAGCAGCTGCTATCAATAGCCGCATCCCATGGGTGGCATCATGACAAACATCTCTATAAATACCCCCTATTACATGAACTTCAATCAGCCCCTGTCACCTTTTAATGACCGATCCGGGGCCACGATCCAGGTCAAGTCACCGAGACATCTCAATCCCCCAGACAACATCGCCAGAGGATGACACGGCTCCGAGTTCCCAATTGGGGCATGTCACAAGGTTCTCTGCAGTCTGATATCTGGTGCATAGGGAAGGAGTCAACTCCTGTGTGTTCCCAAGGTCTTCCTCTGGCATCAGAGCCCAGCATGGTATTCGCACCTCTCTGCAGATGGACTGCACTGCTAATATGGAGCTTAAACTCTGAGCTCCATAGTGACTCCTCTTTGGTTGGCCCAGGGGCCCACCTATTCTAGTGCCAAGACTGAATCAGACATAATTAATCACAACAAGATATTACTATTTGCGCAATCTTGTTGCCTAGCTGCAATAATTAACCTTTCCATATAGTGAGCTGCAGAAGTAACATAACTCACAAAGCCATTACCCATGCCCATTTGTAGGAAATGTAATGATGATGAAAACAAATAACTTTATTCAGGTCACCAATTCATCAATTCAACTGGAATGTTGAATAAGGCTAGTGGTCACAACACCTGCCAATTTCAGGAAGCTTAAAAAATTAATTTAAAAGCTACAAAACATTCTACAGCTTAATATAAGCTCGTAGACCCGATGGTGGGAACACTCCTAACCTTAAGGTTAGGTATTGTTCTTGACCAATGGGTCTTCTACTGAGCCTTTTGGCCGCAAACAGGAAAAGTTTTAGTACCATTTCAAATGTCAAACTTTTCTCCCCAACATAGCTGGGTTTGGTGATTTTTTAGAAAAAAAACTCAGGTTTAGCAAAGCACATCTGCAATGCTTGTGCCGAATTTGAAATTGGCAAATATGTTTATGGAAGGTTCGCTCATCTCTACTCTTCACAAAGAGGTCCGTTCCTTCTACGTCTTGGAGGGTCAGTCTAATAGTATTGGACCTTTCCTGGCTTATGAAGCATAATCCTGTGGTTGACTGGCGCACCCTCTTTTTTTTTAAGGTGGCTAAGGTGCGTCCATATAGATGGAATAATAGTCTACCCTCACTTCAGCCCTAGTCTGAGCCTCAGTCTTTCTCCAGGAGAGGTGATTCTTGGATCTCTGCTTTGATTGGCCGGGGAGAGGGTGTGTGTTCCATTAGCTATACAGTTTCCGAGAGTATAGTTTGCAGAGTCACCTCTGCTCCCAAGGCTCAAGGGTACACCCAGTGGTGAAGGCACGTGGGGATTCCTCTGTCATTTGTCCTACAGGGGGATTATGTATGATTAACAAATACATGGCTGGTAATAAACATTAAGGTCTAGCCCAGTTTGTGAATAACTACATGAGGGTGTCAAGTTTTCATCTGTGGCTTTAGGTTTATTGGTCAGAATGAAGTAGCAGCTGTTATTAACCCAACAGCTTTTCAGCTGGAGCTAGCACCTATATTAAGCGTCCATAAAGTTTTCCTCAGTTCATAGCTCAGGAGTCGACTCTATTACCGCCATCTCCAGTCATGAGTGTTTCCCACCCTAGGGAGACCTATGATGAGTCTGGGACCTGACGTTTACTACACTTGGTGGATGAGGTCCATACTTATTTTTAAATGTATTAAATTTCTTTTAGCGCTACCGGGTTTAATAACCTTTTCTTGTCTGGTTATTCTTTGAAGTGTAAATTCTGGGGAAACAATATTTGTGACCACTCACCTTCCTTATAATGAGTCACATGTCTAGTTAGCTGACGCAGCTAGGTGACAAATGACATTGTTAATCACTGTGGAAGGAGCCTGTCTCAAAACAACATTTGGAGTGGTGACTATTGCAGCTTTAATCAAAGGAGTTTTCCCACAAATAAAGTTAATTTTAATCAATAAATCTTGGAATAATAATAATTTCCACAATTGGTTGTATTTAAAAAATATGTTCCTGTGCTGAGATAATCTTATATATTTGTCCCTGCTTTGTACAGTTTATTATTTATGTCTGTGCATGGAACATGGTCTGATCATACCATGTCTCCTGGGCAGGGAAGGAAGGAAAGAGAATATACAGACATTACAGCACGGGATCACAGATAATTCTTTTCTGTGGGATAAAACATTTCTCTGCCTGTTTTTAAAAAATGTTTTACCTCAAAGAAAGAATAATTTGTGATCCCATGCTGTAATGTCTGTATACTCTACTTCATCCTTCCCTGCCCAGGATCAAACCAATGCTCCGTGCACTGTCAGAAACAAAAATGAAACTGTACATAGTAGGAGCACATTTATTGGATTATCTCAGCAAGGGAACATTTTTTTTAAACACATCCAATTGTGGAAATTATTATTATTCCAAGATCTATTGATTAAAATGAACTTTTAAATTAACTTTGTTCATGGGAAAACCCCTTTAAGGAGTTTAATTGTATATTCTTTTTGTCTATTTTCCCTCTATCTTTGTACCTTACTTTGTGTAGTATTATAGTATAGGTGAGACTAGCATTCTTGTCGGACAGAACACTAACAAGGACTCAATCCTCAGTGTGCACAGGTGCATTGCTTAACACAACAGTAATTACAACTCTTAAAGGGGAAGTGGCACTCTGCTATATAACAATTGAATTTAGAAATATTTCAGCTAACAAATAGAGATCCTTAGCTTCATTAATATGGCCATATAGATAAATTTCCTTGTTACCACTTCAAGGTGTATCTCTTCAACCGGGTCCCTAACCTTTATTTTCAGCATGTTTCTGGGTTACAAACCTTCTCATTTATGGGCAAACTTGGAAAACCCTGATAACAGAGAACAATGTCACGATAGCCCATAAGGGCAGGGAAAGTGCACTACATTGGGTGTGAACCCATACTACAATTCAAAAATAGCTGAAGCACTTAATCCTTAGTGTGTACAGGTGCATTGCTTAACACATTAGTAATCACAACTCTTAAAGGGGAAGTGGCACCCTGCTATGTAATAATTGAATTTAGAAATATTTCAGCTAAAAAATAGTGATACTTAGCTTAGCTACTCACCTTAACATGGTAACCGGGCAGTGTATCTATATGGCCATATTAATAAAGCTAAGTATCTCTATTTTTTAGCTGAAATATTTCTAAATTTAATTATTAAATAGCAGGGTGCCACTTCCCCTTTAGGAGTTGTGAGAACACTAACCAGATTTAGTTCAGGGTAAGAGGGTAAGCATGTTACAGCATCGGGGAAAGTATTTATATAGGGATGTTGGGGAGTGCACAATCCAGTCTCAGCCTCAGGTAAGTGTCAGGAGGTGATCCTCTCCCTATTGCTAGAGCCTTCCTTCTATACCATAAACATTGTGACCCCTGTGCTACGTCCCGCTTGCTGGGCACCCTGGTGTGACAGTAGAGCCCTCAAATCAAGTTAAAATTGTCAAGCATATCAGTGGTGAAGAAGTGAACGGCATTATAGCACATCATTAGTGTAATTCACAGCAGGTACCTATTGTGAGGTCACTTTAATATCATAAGGCTGTGCTTATGTTAAAGAGGTTAAAGAGGCTGAAAAGGGTTGATACATCTCAGAAGACCTCAAAGAGTTATACATCTTTTCAGGGCAATTGGAATAGCTGCAAATTGTGGCAAATTTATTCGCTGCAAATCAAATTTTGAGAAAAATTAATGAAACATGGCGAATTTCAATTTCAACAAATTCGATAATCCCTATTACCTACCTTTACATTTCTCTTCAATTTTAAAAAATTTATGATAGTCAAGCAAAACCCAAAATTGGTTTATGATAGTCCACGTGACTATAATATATTACATTTAAGTCACAAATGAATTGCATATGTGGATTTTAGCCTTAAGGTATCCTGATGATGTTGAACCTGAGACAGCACATCTAGCTCAATAGGTCCAAAGTCAAACCATGTTAACCATAACACCTTGCATAGCACGTGTAAATTACTCCTGTCTGCTACAGACAAGTATAGATTGTTCTGAAATTAATTCATCAGAAAGTGTTTGTGTACAGGATTCAGAAACCTTATTTTGAGCAATCAATTGAGTATTCAGATGCTCTTTGTGACAAACTGAATAACTCATTGTAAAACAAAAACAAATCAATTGACGCATGCTGCACTGCTACAATGCTAGGTTAGGTAAATGAAACAATCTTCAAAAACATTCAGAAGACCGGAGACATAGAAATCAATGATATTTTCTAATGCCAGAGTTTGTTTTCTCTTTCTTTGTATCCTTTTTTAAAATGTTTTTATTACTTTTACGTCTTTCTTATTAACTCGAAACTAGAGAACTAAAAGTGAATGAAGAAAAATGCATTGATATTGACTTGCTATCGCACATTGTACTTGTCATTTCAAATATCATTTTAAAATAAGATAGGTATCGTATATATGTACATGAAGAAAAATAATATTTCTGGAATTATATGCCCTTTAGCCTGCATTTTTAAAAATCTTTCTTTCACTTCTAAAGACTTTAGCTTCGATTATTCAAGACTGGCAATGTTCATGTCAGCTCTGATGAGGGGATGTGTTGGAGTCAGATGCTGCTGATTCGTTAAGTACTTATCTCTTAAAGGGAATTTGTCAGGTGGTTTTCCAGTACAATGCTAATGCTATCACTGCATAGGGCTTAAGCAGCTCTTTCAGGATAAGTGAAGGCTACGTCACACACAGCGATGTTCCAGCGATCCAGACAACAAGAAGGAACGCTGAAACATGGCTGTGTGGTCGCTGGGGAGCTGTCAAACAGGCAGATCTCCTCAGCGACCAGGAACCAGGGAGACAACCTCCACATCGCTGGGTAAGCAGTAGAAGGCTGGTAACTAGGGTACACATTGGTTAACTAAGCACAGCGTTGTCTTAGATACCCGCTGTGTACTTTGGTTACCAGCTTTCTCCTCCTTACAGACTGGTAACCAGGGTACACAGCAGGTAACTAGGACAGTGCTGGGCCTAGTCACCCGGTGTACCCTGGTTACACATTGGGCACGCTGTGCAGCCGGCTGCGCAGTGCACGCTGGTACATGTAGTCTTCTGACTTTACACTTTTAGTCTTAACACTTTCATAGAAATTCATGGCGGTCATGTCTAATATTGGTGTGACCCCATGAATTTCGGGCTTAGGGCCAGCTGATAATACAAAGCTGGCCCTAACCCCGTTATTACCCATTGAGCCACCACGCCAGGGCCATGGATGAGTTGGCTTCTATGAACGCGCCATCATCTGGGGCGGCTGAGGACTACAATTCGCAGCGGGGGGAGGGGGGGAGAAAGCTTGGGCCTCCCTGCACTGCGTATTCCAGCCCCCAGCTGTATAATTGTACCTGGCTGGACACATATAGCACAAAGCCCCACGTATTTTTTTTTTATTATTTCATGAAATTCATGAAATAATAAATAAAAAAGACTTCCCAAATAAAAGTCCGCAGCTGACACAGAAGATGGCGCGCTTATAGAAGCGCCATTTTCTGGCGCTGTACCCAACTCATCCAGGGCACTGGTGCGGTGGTTCACTGGGTAAAAACGGGGTTAGGGCCAGCTTTGTATTTTCACCTGGCCCTAAACCCAAAATTCATAGGGTCACGCCAATATTAGACATAACCGCCATGAATTTCTATTAAAGTGTTAAAAAAACACAACACAGAGAAAAAAAGTTTTATTAGAGAAAAAAACAAAACAACACTTAGAAACTCTATCTTTATTAAGAAAATAATCTTCCGTCCGACGTAGTCCAATCAAGTTTTCTTCTTTGGCTCAGCTACATCTCTGGTAGAGAACCTCTACCAGTGACGTAGCTGAGCTGTGCGGCCGTGGGAAAGTTTATGCGAGTTCATGCTGCCAAGCATGAACTCACATGAACCCTAACAGCACCACACGGCTGTTTCAAATGAACAGCTGATCAGCATCAGCTGACACCTCAGCTGTTCATTTGAAATAACCGGCGGGAAAGCCGGCAGTGAGAAGACTTCACTGCCGTCTTTCCTGTGCGGTTCTGCGCTCCCCGCTCCCCCACTGCCTCTCCACCCAATCCTAAGTTAGGAGCGGGCGGGGAGTGCAGAACCAGGGAGGGGGCATCAGGGAGCGGGGAGCGCAGCACAGAACAGGAAAGCCAGCGGTGAAGTCTTCTCACTGCCGGCTTCCCTGCTGGGGTCCCTCACTCCCCGCACCCTTGTACTGCGCTCCCCGCCCGGTCCTAACTCAGGATCGGGATGGGAGGCAGCGTGGGAAGCGGAGGATAGGTATGGGAAGCAGAGGATTGGGCTGAATGATTGCTTAAAAGCCGGCGGTTTTTACCGCCGGCTTTTAAACAATCATGCACCCATTTCAGCCTTTTCCTCAGCCCCCAGACTGCTGTAAAGAGTCCAGCTGAGGAATTACTCGCCTTTCCCATTGACTTACATTGTACTCGTCACTCATAGCTAGTATTCACAAGGAAACTCGCAGAGTAATGAGTAGCCCGAGCACCTTACTATTTGGTGAGTACCAAATAGTAACAAGTATACTCGCTTGTATACGTAGCGGGCGATGCATATTAGGTGTACAGAGGGCGGGAGATTCCAAATGGAGGAGGTGGCGATGAATAAAGAATAATGCTGCCCAGCGGCGCATGCGCTGCAGCATCGAGGAGGGCAGAATGAAGCATGGACCCGCCTTTCCAGTCCCCAGCCTCAAGGACTGCTGTAAGTTATAAGTTATTTTTCTGCTGTTTTATAGGGCCCCTTTACCTCAGAGAGGGGTACATAGGGAGCAGCTAGGAAGGTGTACGGACAGGTAGTGATAGGGTAGGGGCTTAAATATAGGTGACAGGTTCCCTTTCAGTGATGTGTTTCTTCTACCTTCTGACAGTGTAGGATAGCGAGTGGAATGTGTTTGATGAGGGAAGGTGGTCGGGAGAGGTCAGAGTAGCGTCAGACTCCTTTTTTTCCTGCCATTTTCAGGCTGGCAGCCAATTAGGGTGCATAAAACATTAACAAGTTGAGACACAAAGGTTTGTGTCATTGACTGCCTTCTTTCGTTACTGATTAGGGACAGTGCTGCTACTGCTCCATTCATGATAAAAACAGAGAGGGGCGCTCCTGGTGCAGTATCAGGGGTCAGTGGGGGAAAGGGGGTCGGTGGATTGTTGGTGCTCACCTGTCCTGGTTATGCTTCCAGGCATAACCAGGTGTTGTAGCCTTACTGCGTCTCGTGCAGTTGCTGTCTCTCCCTGCTTCCAGGTCTCAGGCTGACACATGATCAGTCACACGGTCTGACATCAGCACAGGTCCTTGAGAGCTTTAGCTATTAGATCCCCATTCTCCTCACTGACACAGTTTTATCAGAAGCCGCTCTGCACCGTTCACCAGGGGTGCTTGTAGATTAGTTAAAGGTAAACCAGCGGTTTAGACAGGCACATTCTGAATGAACTCCGGGAAGTTTGTCCAATTTAAAACTTCTTTAATGAGTGTTACTGGTCTCTCTCACTACGCGTTTCCGCGTACTAGCGCCTTCCTCAGGTGATGAAAACCGCTGGTTTACCTTTAACTAAACTGCTCCATTCATGTCACACTAAAAGACAGCTAGCTACTCGATTGTTTTTCAGATAGAATAGGAGAGTGCTGTTTGGGCCTAAAAGCAGTGATTGCCAAATCCTTCATTTTCCCCTAAAAAGGTGTTTTTTGACTCTAACCAGTGATTGCTAAATCCTTCAGTTTCCACTAAAAAAAAACTTTTTTTGCCGCTAACCAGTGACAAATAATTCCTTCAGTTTATACTAAAAAAGATTTTTTTTGACTCAAACCAGTGATTGATTTCCCTAAAAATGCTGTGTTTAGCCTTAACCAGCCAAACCTTTACCCCTCCTCTCTCTCTCCCTCTCCCCTCTCACTTCCTCCCTGTCACTATATAGAGTAGCAGGCACATTACTATAGGTCTGACACTGTGCATGCAGATTGCACAGTGTCATTCTCCTATGTGCCCCAGATCATCCCTCACTCTTGCCTGTGTCTTCAGCTTCTGGTTCTCACAGTCACAGGTCTTTTAGAGCAGAGAGCTCAGGACTCACAGACTGGAAGTGGCGGAGCCTTCTCTGTAGTGGGCGGGGCCTCTTCCTGCACTATGACACTGACATTACATACAGCCAGAGAAGAAGCCTGAGAAGCCGAAGACACAGGCAGGAAGGAGGGAGGGATGATCTGGGGCACATAAAATGCCTGTCACTGTGCTATCTGCATGTACAATGCCAGAAATAATGTGCCTGCTTCTGTAAATAGTGACAGGGTGGGAGTGAGAGGGGAGGTAGAAGGACGGAGGGGGGAGGGTTTGGCTTAGAGCAAACTGTGGAGTAATAAAGAGAAACCCAGCTCCTCTTATGCTAATGTGCTGAACACTCCCTCCCCTGCTGCATACTTTCTAAGGACTTCTATAACATTTATCTTAGCAATCATACATGTATTCATTGAAGTATAGGTATGATTGCACTCAGTATACATAACATAGTATTTAAGGTTGAAGTAAGACCTTAAGTTCATCTGGTTCAACCCATAGCCTAACATGTTGATCCAGAGGAAGGCAAAAAAAACCATGTGGCAACACTAAGCTCCAAATTGGGGGAAAAAAATTCCTTCCTGACTCCAGATACGGCAATCAGACTAGTTCCCTGGATCAACGCCCTATCAAAGACTCTAGTATATATAACCGGTAAATTATATTTTTCAAGAAAGGCATCCAGGTCACTCTTAAATGTTAGTAGTGAGTCACTCAATACAACATCATGTGGCAGAGAGTTCCATAGAGTCACTGCTCTTACAGTAAAGAATCCACGTCTGTGATTATGATTAAACCTTCTTTCCTCCAGACGTAGAGGATGCCCCCTTGTCCCTGTCTCAGGCCTAAGAGTAAAAAGATCATTAAAAAGGTCTCTGTACTGTCCCCTCATATATTTATTATAAGATCACCCCTAAGCCTTCGTTTTTCCAAACTAAATAACCCCAAGTTTAATAACCTGTCTTGGTATTGCACACCCCTCAGTCCTCTAATAAACTTAGTCGCTCTTCTCTGCACCCGCTCTAGTTCAGCTATGTCTTTCTTATACACAGGAGACCAGAATTGTACACAGTATTCTAAGTGTGGTCGCACTAGTGCTCCTCATGAGCATCTATGCCTCTTTAATGCATCCCATTATTTTATTTGCCTTTGCAGCAGCTGCCTGACACTGGGCACTAAATGTGTATCACTTTATAGCCCTAAAACCTGCTGGTTGGTCCTCATTAAGCTGTGATTGCCATATCTGTCAGTTTCACCTAAAAAGGCGGTGTTTTGCCCAGTGGCGTATCTAGGGGGACTGGCGGGGCATCTGCACAAGGCGCAGGAGGCAGGGGGGAGCCGCTGGGCCTTCTGCTGCAGTGCTCGCTGTCTCCCCCCACCGGCTGCATATTACCCCTCCCCACACACAGTATGAGCCGGCTTTCTTCTCCACCTGTAGAGCCGCACACTCTGTGGCTCCAGATTTTTGTGGGCCCAGGCAAAAGATTCTTAATCTGCCCTTTTTACACTCTGTCTCCACCTCTTCTTGCTGCTGCACGTCTGTACCATAAGCCTTAACCCAGGTATAGACTGTAGAAAATAAGATTATTACTATTACTCTTATTATAAATTGAAGCTTCCCCAGTGGTGTAAAAGGGAGGGGTCATTAGTAATAATTTTAATGTGCCAGAGTGGAATATGGAGGAAATAGTTCTATAGTTTGTGTCTTATTATTATTATTATCTTTCTGCACATTATACATGATGCACACAGCTCTGCTACATGCCCATAGACATAGATGTCTCTGCTACATGCACAAGTAGATAAACCGTTCTACTACATGCACACTACACATAGCACACGCACAGCTTTACTACATGAATATCCAGATACACATAGCTCTGCTACATCCACATTACATCCACATACAGATACACACACAGCTCTGCTACATTGACACTACTTACCCAGCCCTTCTACATGTACAATACATGCACATACAAACACACAAATAGCTCTGTTTCATGCATATACAAACACAGGCCATGTTCACACACATGCGTTTTTTTGACCATCTCTGCGTTTTTGGGCTGTTAAAAAAAACGCAGGTGCGTTAACGTAGGGTACATTTGAGTGTAGCTGCGTTTTTCAGCTCCATTTGCGTTTTTTACCCCTAGTCCAAAAAACGCTGCATGCAGCGTTTTTGGGTGCTGTAAAAAAACGCATGTGCGTTTTTCCATAAACGCATGCGCTTTTTTAACATGGGGCCCTATGGGAAACGCATGCAAAAACGCATGGTACATTAGTACCTTTTAGTGCCATTCAAAAACGCATGCGTTTCCCATAGGGGCCCATGTTAAAAAAACGCATGCGTTTTTGAAAAAACGCACATGCGTTTTTTTAACATGGGGGCCCTATGGGAAACACATGCGTTTTTAAATGGCACATTTATGCACCCTGCGTTAACGCTTGCGTTTTTGCCTGCGTTTTTGGTGAAAAAATGACTAAGTCCAAAAATGTGGCAAATCCTTTCAGACACACAAGAGACATTTTTTAGCACTCTTAAAAAAACGCAAGTGCTTTTAAGAGTGCTAAAAAAAACGCAAATTGTGTGTGAACATAGCCACACACAGCTCTGGTCACGTGTACAATACATGTACATATAAATACACACAGCTCTGCTACATGCACATACAAACACACAGCTCTGCTGCATGCACAATACATGCACATACAGACTCACACACACAGCTCTGCTACATGGACACTACATACACACTACAAACCAAGCTCTGCTATATGTACAACTTATGTACATGCAGATACACACACAGCTCTGATACATGCACATACAAACACACAGAGGTCTGATACACGCACATATGAACACACACACACACACACAGATCTGTTACATGGTCAATACATGCACGTACAAATATTCACATACAGATATACAGTACTTAAAGATACATACACATATACCTACAGACACAGAAACATACATATATAAACACACGTATAGAGACACACACATACACATAGACATACTGTACACATACAGATACACACACAGACACATACCTACATACAGATAAACACACACACATACAAATAAACACACACATACAGATACACACAAATATACAGATACACACAAATATACAGATACACACATACAGATACACACACATACAGAAATACACACATGCAGCGGCAGATACACACATACATATTACCATATCCACCTGATCTTGATTGGTACAGAGCAGGAAGAGGAGCCGCTGGGAGCTGCAGGAGGCTGCAGAAGCAGTTTCTTTCAGGACCTTGATTTCAGTCAAAGTAGTATTTACAAAATTATTCAGTTCCCCTAAAAAGGCTGTTTGGCCTCAAACTGGTGATTGTCAGGTCCTTCACATTCACCTAAAAAGCTGTGTTTTCCTCTAACCAGTGATTAACAAATCCTTCATTTTGTACTAAAAAGGCTGTGTTTGGCCTCAAACTGTGACGACCATCCGCTGTGAGGCCGAGCTGCTGGTAGGCAGCACCCCGAAAAACCCCGAGACCCTTAACCCCTATACAGGGATCTGGAATTACAGCGGAGCCCAGCGGGTAGCTGCCTATATGAGCAACAGAGCCGGGGAGGTCGCCAGGGAAAATCAAGACACGAAAAACGAAGTCAGAAGTCCGAGTCAAAACAGTGAGGGCAGCGAAGGTACCAAATCGTCAGGCAGTAGCAGAGTCAAAAATCCAGGCAAAGGTCAAGGGCAAAACCAAGAGGGCAGCTGAGGTACAAAGTCGATAGGCAGAGGCAGAGTCAGAAATCCAGGCAAGGTCAGACACGAAACTAAACACACACTATCACTGGGGAACCAAAACTATATCTGGCGGCCTGCAAGACAGGCTCCAATGTATTTGAAGGGCGCGGTTACCTCCCATAGGCTGGAGCTCACAGCCCGATGACCTCATCCGGACCGCCCCTAGATCCAGGCCAGATGGAGATGCACGACTGGCTCCACCCACGCCACCTCTGACAGAAGAACGCAGGCTGCGCCTAACGGACACCTCTGCAGGGCCCGCTCCTCTGCGACCAACACCACCCAGAGGGGAAACACAGCGGCGCTCAGCGACAGAGGCAGACGTCGCGGGAGCAGTTCCATATGAGGACAAGGCCCTCCTGTCACCGGCGCCACCAGCCGAAGGAATCCGGCTCCTCCCAGCGGCCGAGGCAGAAACACCGGCCACCGAGTCCAATGGCGATGTGACAGTACCCCCCCCTCTACGAGGGGCCTCCGGACCCAAAAAACCCGGTTTATTGGGATGAAGAAGATGAAACTTCCTGATCAAACCCTTGGCATGGATATTACTGGCAGGCACCCAGGACCTCTCCTCCGGACCATAGCCCTTCCAATGTACCAGATACTGTACGGATCCTCTCACTAAACGGGAATCAAGGATCCGTTGAACTTCGTATTCCACGGCACCCCCGACCAAGACCGGAGGAGGAGGGGACCGGACAGGACGAATCGGAGATCGGTACAATTTGAGAAGGGATTTATGGAATACATTGGGCAGTTTGAATGATTGAGGGAGCTTCAGACGAAAGGCTACAGGGTTAATCACGTCAATTATTTCATACGGACCAATAAACCTGGGACCTAGTTTGGCAGACGGCACTTTGAGCTTGATATTTTTCGTAGACAACCAAACTTTGTCCCCAACTCCCAGGTCCGGACCCTTGGAGCGCCGTGTATTAGCAGAAGACGCCTGCCTAGTCTGAGCCCCCTTTAAGTTTTTGTTCACTTCAGACCAGATAGTCTTTAACTGATCTACAGACCTTTCTACCCCAGGGACGTCAGAAAGCCTAGAAGAAAATGAACAAAAGCGCGGGTGCAGCCCATGATTACAGTAGAAAGGGGTGGTCTTGATGGACTCCTGGTACTGGTTATTCATGGCAAATTCTGCTAGTGGCAGATGTTCCACCCAATCAGATTGATGCTCAGAGACATAACAACGTAGATACTGGTTCGAGAGCTTGATTTGCGCGCTCGGTTTGACCATTGGTTTCAGGGTGATAGGCAGAAGAAAAGGAATAGTCAATTCCAATCCGTTTACAGAATGCCCTCCAAAACTTAGAAACGAACTGGGTGCCCCTGTCAGAAACAATATTCACAGGAACACCATGCAATCGCACAACATGATTAATGAATACTTTGCTCAGGGTCTCGGAATTAGGTAACCCGGACAGCGGAACAAAATGACACTGCTTGCTGAATCTGTCTACCACTACCCAGATACAAGTCTTCCCTTCTGAGAGTGGCAGGTCAGTAATAAAATCCATGGAGATATGAGTCCAAGGACCCTCAGGGGTAGGCAAGGACTGGAGCAAGCCGGCAGGGCGGTTGCGGGGAGACTTAGCGCGAGCACAGGTTTCACAAGCCAGTACATATTCCTTACAGTCCTTTACTATGGTTGGCCACCACAAACTCCTGGTTACAAGTCTGATGGTGTTATTGATACCAGGATGCCCTGCGAGGACGGAATCATGAGATTCCTTAAGAACTTGGAGGCGGAATTTGGTAGGGACAAATATATTCTGGGCAGGAGTAGTGTCAGGGGCCTGTTCTGGAGATCTACGAATCTCTTCCAGAAGATCCAAAGACACAGCCGAGACAACAATCCCCTTGGCTAAAATGGGAGTCGGTTCCACGTCCTCGACTTGTAAGGGGCAAAAACTTCGAGACAGGGCATCAGCCCTCACATTTTTAGTACCCGGTCTGAAAGTGATCACAAAATCGAATCTGGAGAAGAACAAGGCCCATCTAGCCTGTCTAGGATTCAGTCTTTTCGCTGACTCCAAATAGGTTAGATTTTTGTGATCAGTAATTACGGTAATCCTATGTTTGGCGCCTTCGAGGAAGTGGCGCCATTCCTCGAAGGCCCATTTGATTGCCAACAATTCACGATTACCTACATCATAATTCATCTCTGTAGAGGAAAATTTTCGGGAAAAGAAGGCACACGGACGAAGTTGAGTGAGAGATGCGGTGCCTTGTGAAATCACCGCTCCCACTCCAACTTCAGAGGCATCTACCTCTACAATGAAGGGGCGGTCCAAATCAGGCTGCACCAATATTGGATCCGCGGAGAAACACTCTTTTAACTTAGAAAACGCATGAATGGCTTCAGGCTTCCAATTAACCACATCCGCCCCTTTACGTGTCAAATCAGTGAGAGGTTTGGCTATCTCTGAAAACCCTTTAATAAATTTAGGATAATAGTTAGCGAAACCCAAGAATCGCTGCAGTGCCTTCAGAGACTTGGGTTGTACCCATTCCTTAATGGGTTTAATTTTGGCAGGATCCATGCGAAAACCTTTAGCAGATATAATATACCCCAAAAAATTTATCTCTTCCTCCATGAAGACACATTTCTCTAATTTGGCGAATAGAGAATGCTCTCTGAGTCTCTGGAGTACAGTACGGACATGTTGGACGTGTGACCAAAGACCAGGAGAAAAAACCAGAATGTCGTCCAAATAAACGACCACATATACACCACTGATATCTCTGAAAATATCATTGACAAAATTCTGAAACACTGCAGGTGCGTTACTTAACCCGAACGGCATTACAAGATACTCAAAATGGCCGAGAGGCGTATTGAACGCGGTCTTCCACTCATTACCTTCTTTTATACGGACCAGGTTATATGCTCCCCTGAGGTCCAGTTTGGTGAAATACTTGGCTCCCAACAGTTGATTATAAAGATCAGGGATGAGTGGAAGAGGATACTGTTTTTTTACAGTGATCGCGTTTAATTCGTGGTAGTCAATGCAAGGTCTGAGGCCGCCATCTTTCTTTCCCACAAAAAAGAAACCAGCTCCTACTGGTGAGGTGGACGGTCTAATATACCCTTTTCTCAGACTGTCTGCTATGTAATCATTCATAGCCTGACGTTCAGGACCAGAGAGGTTAAATATTCTCCCCTTTGGGAGACGAGAAGCAGGTATCAAATCTATGGCGCAATCATACTTTCTGTGAGGGGGTAATTTCTCTGATTCCTGAATAGAAAATACATCCTCAAAATCTCTAAAGGCATATGGTACAAAGGGAGGAGTCTTGACCTTCACTTGGTTTACAGATAGCGAGATACAGTGTTCTTGACACTTCGGGCTCCAGCGCACGATGTCACCCAAGTGCCAGTCTATGACTGGGTTATGTTTACGTAACCATGGCATGCCCAGGATTACTGTAGATGATAAATTATTGATAGCAAAAAATGACACATTTTCAGCATGTAACAACCCCACCAGCATTGACACTTCCTCAGTGACAAATTCCACTCCACCCTGGATGAGGGGAGTGCCATTAACTGCAGTGGTTCTAATGGGGGCATTAAGCCTCAGTAGTGGTACACATAAATTTCTTGCTACCTGGAGATCTATGAAATTCCCCTCTGAGCCACAGTCTACATAAGCCTCTAAACACACAGATTTCTTAAGGTAAGATACAGAAATAGGTAAAAAAACTTTGGCAGCATCTGCTGGCAATACCTTAGCACCCAGGCAGGCCGAGCCAGAGCCCCCCAGGTGCTGACATCCAGGGTATGAGGCCTTCTGATCTCCAGTGTTCATGCAGAAGACTCCAGCTTGTGGCTTGTACAGCATGTTTGAATGAGATGATGGGAGTGTTCCTCCACAGGACTGAGAAGCTAGACACAGGTGCTTTGAGGGAGCAATCAGCAGACACAGCTCAGAGAAAAGAAAAAAAAAACCATTGGGAAAAGGAGAGGAAAAGAAAAAAAAGGTAAAAGGAATGCTTTATATATATATAGTCTATCTATATATATAAAGAATGGTATGGCCAGATATAATATGACGACCATCCGCTGTGAGGCCGAGCTGCTGGTAGGCAGCACCCCGAGAAACCCGAGACCCTTAACCCCTATACAGGGATCTGGAATTACAGCGGAGCCCAGGGGGTAGCTGCCTATATGAGCAAGAGAGTCGGGGAGGTCGCCAGGGAAAATCAAGACCCGAAAAACGAAGTCAGAAGTCCGAGTCAAAACCGAGAGGGCAGCGAAGGTACCAAATCGTCAGGCAGTAGCAGAGTCAAAAATCCAGGCAAAGGTCAAGGGCAAAACCAAGCGGGCAGCTGAGGTACAAAATCGATAGGCAGAGGCAGAGTCAGAAATCCAGGCAAGGTCAGACACGAAACTAAACACACACTATCACTGGGGAACCAAAACTATATCTGGCGGCCTGCAAGACAGGCTCCAATGTATTTGAAGGGCGCGGTTACCTCCCATAGGCTGGAGCTCACAGCCCGATGACCTCATCCGGACCACCCCTAGATCCAGGCCAGATGGAGATGCACGACTGGCTCCACCCACGCCACCTCTGACAGAAGAACGCAGGCTGCGCCTAACGGACACCTCTGCAGGGCCCGCTCCTCTGCGACCAACACCACCCAGAGGGGAAACACAGCGGCGCTCAGCGACAGAGGCAGACGTCGCGGGAGCAGTTCCATATGAGGACAAGGCCCTCCTGTCATCGGCGCCACCAGCCGAAGGAATCCGGCTCCTCCCAGCGGCCGAGGCAGGAACACCGGCCACCGAGTCCAATGGCGATGTGACACAAACAAGTGCTTTCTAAATCTGTGTGCATAAAACATGAGTGGGAAGTCCCAAGGTCATGATGAAAAGGGGAAGGAGAAAATTGTTGGTGGAAAGAGAAGAAGGCTTGGTGTTCAAGGTGTACGTGGGGTAGGTGCTACTGCTGATATTACTGAAAGCAAACTAAAGATTGGCTAGTCATATCCCAAACGAAGTGAGAACTTCTATTACTGAACAGCCTACTCCTGTCTTTGCCAGCAGCAGAGCAATTTGAGTTGTAGATGAGGCCCAGAAAGACCTTTTGCTACAGTGCTTGGCAAACCATGCATCAAGTTGCCGGTCCTCCTGTTACTCCACCTCAACATCACAAATAGTACAGTCCTCAGAGAACTGATTGTGAGGAATAGTGATAAGTGAGCAGTAAAATGCTCGGGTACTCGATGCTCGGGTCGAGCATAGCAAGATGCTCGGGTGCTAGACCCAAACACCGAGCCCAATGTTAACCTATGGAAACCTGAGCATTTTTCCGGCGGCACCACTGGAAGCCTGGTGAAAACCCTAAAAAAGTCACAAATGTATAAGAACAGTGCTCAAATGACATGGGAACAACATGGGGAAGAACCCTGTAAGCATTTCTGAATCCCAGGTCATTGCTGTGAACAATGTTGTCTGAGTATTACACCACAGGGCTTTCCTATATTATGATTCTCAGCCGGGTACTACTAGGCAGCTGGGGGTTTGGGGCAGCCCGTACCTGCCTGCTGTACCTGGCTGGCATACAAAAATATGGCGAAGCCCTTGTCGATTTTTTATTTTGATTCATTAAAAAATAAAAAAAATAAACCCCAAACACATAATCCTAACCCTAGGGTTAGGGGTTAAAAAAAAATGCATGGGCCCCATCTACATTTTCTATTGCCAGCTAAGGGTAACCCAAACAGCTACTGGCTGCTAACCCCCACAGCTTGGTGTTACCTTCACTGGCAATGGAAAATCAAGGGACGCCCTTATTTTTACAAAAAAATAAAAATAAATTGACGTGGGCTTCGCCATCTTTTTGTATGCTAGCCAAGTACAGCAGGCTGATACAGGCTGCGCCCAACCCCCAGCTGTCTATTTGTACCCAGCTTGGAACCAAAAATATAGGGAAGCCCTGTTTTTTAATTATGTCATGAATGTCATGAAATAATTTAAAAAAAACTGACATGGGCTTTCTCTATTTATGTGTCCAGCCAGGTATAACTAGGCACCTGGGGACTGGAATCTGCAGTGCAGGGTGGCCCAAGCTTTCTGGAGCCCCCCGGTGTGAATTGAAGTCCATAGCCACTCCACAAAATGGCACGTTCATAGAAGCGCCATCTTCAACCACTATATCCGACTCTTCCAGATCCCTAGTGCCGGGTGGCTCACAGGGTAATAATGGGGTTAGTGCTAGCTGTGTACTATCAGCTGTCCAAGCCTGAAATTCATGGTGTCATGCCAATAGTAGACATGGTCACCATGAATTTCTAGTAATCCTATGAAAAAAAAACACAACACAGAAAAAATATTTTTATTAGAAATAAAACACAACTCAATTAGTGTCTTTATTGAACAAAAGAACCCCGCCTCTTCCAACGTAGTCCCGGGTCAAGGGTCCCACGACGTCTAATCCGGATCCAATATCATCTGATCAGTTTGCTGGCTTATAAACAGATCAGTTGATCAATATCAGTTTCAAGGACCTGAATGAGATGATACATCAGCTGATTGTTTAAAAACTGGTTAAAACAATCGGCTGATGTATTCTGAAAAAAAAAAACATACTATCCTCTCTGCAGACACATCCTCTCAGCTCCAGGATTTGCCAGTAATCAGCTGAGGCTGTCACCTGACAGCCTCAGCTGATCGTCTAATTTATGCCTGGTAAAAAGCCGTCTTTTTACCTCTCAGCTGGTTTAAATGATCACCTGACAGCATCAGCTGATCATTTACACTGGCCGGGCAGGAAAAAGCTGGCCTTTTACCGGGACATCTTGATCAGCTGATACTGTCAGCTGATCATTTAAACTGGTTGGTCGGCAGTAAAAAGATAGCTTTTCACCGTCGGGCTTAAACGATCAGCTGATGTTGTCAGCTGATCATTTAAACCGGCTGGTCGGGAAAAAAGCCGTCTTTCTACCACAGGAGTTCCCGATCAGCTGATGCTGTCAGGTGACAGCATCAGCTGATTACCGGCAGGTCATTGCAGTGACTGGACTTGTCCAGGGAGTCTGCAGACAGGTGAGTATGCTATGTATTTTTTTCACTTGGATTGCACTTTAGCAGTGAATGTACAGGCAGCCAGAAGCTGTTGCACATATGCTGCTAAAGTGAAAACATGTCACATGGGGGAAGGAACGAGCACAGGCATCAGGCCTGATATAGACCTGATGACGCTATGCGCCCAGCCAATCACTCTGTAGTTCCACAACCAACATGGTTGTGGCATTATAGTGTGTGTAAGCCAATCCCTGCATGTGGGCTGGCTCTGTAAAGAACATCAACAAGCAGGGAGGGGGAGCTGAGCATGAGCCCGAGCATCTCGCTGGTACTCAGCGAGCTCCGAGCATCCCGAGCACTGAGATGCTTGGACAAGCACCGAGTACCGGCGACCATGCTTGCTCATCACTAGTATTAGTACTGATGTAGCGACCGGTGGTAAGGCCGCGGGTGTGTGTGTATGATCTTTCTCAACAGAATCCCCATACTCAGATTTAAACGGTAGTAACATTTCTTTACTGTAAAACATATTTATATCACAGTCAACCGAATTATATGCGCACTTGTATATATTAGAGTCTCTGAATCTTCACTTCTGCCGGGTACGCAGCAAGAAAAAACACAACAATGAAGGTATCTTTCCCTAACTTTCCCTAAAATCACGTACCAGTCTATTACAGAAGAAGATGTCGCTCCCACGTAGCAGGCCTGGGGATCTCCTCACTCTTCTTCTTTGGTCTCCTTCTGCAGATAACAGTCTGTCTCTCCCAGTCTCAGGGCACACAGAGCAACAGCAGAAGGGAGACCACAGCAGCACAAATGGCTCCCTTATGTCGGTCACGGCCCCTGCACAAGCACTCTGGGTGCTCGGCGGGCAAGGTTTTGCAGAGCGGCCAGAGTCACAGCACCAAAGTCCAGTGGCCCAGGATCAGTCACAGGGGCTTCTGCGGGGTGATTTTTCCGGTAAGGTGTAGCAAAGTAGTCCACTTTAAACAGACATCCGCAGGGAGATCTTCTCAGCTCTGGATTTATACTGCTCTGATTCTCTGCTTTCACTTCCTGGTTCAACAACAGAGATGGCTGGGAGTTTCCCAGCTCTGTGATTGTACAGTCCACTGATGCCCCCTGGTGGACAAGTGCGGACTGTGCACAGTTCATTGCAGTTTCAATTTCAATAATACAATCTGAATTGTACACCTCATTACATACCCCCCCACTTAAAGGTTGACAGTCCCTGTCAACAACCATCGACTCCAAGGCAGTGATGGCCGTTGATATCACAGGGATTGATCTCCGGCGGAGTAGGGACCTCTGTTGGGGGAAACCGTCATCCCCCCGTTCACCTTCGCTCCCTTGTTCAGGGCTCACAATATCTCCAATAAACTCAGTCACGTTTTCTACCGGGGGAGAGTAGGATCGCCGGCGCGGTAGCGGCGCCGGTTGGGGGCAAATCTGCTTCCTTTAACGGGAACACCCCCAGGACCGGTGACGTCGGCGGCCTCTGTACCCCTCTCTCCCTTCACAACATCAAACTGTACCAATTTCCCTATCACCAACGCTGCGGAGGCACTTACGAGGATTGTTACGCTTTATGGCAGTCTGATGTACAAACACGTCATCCTTTGTGTCATTCCTGTTGATGAAGCCATACCCATCGCGGACATTAAACCACTTCACCGTCCCCTGGACCCGAGTGGCCAGCACTTGCTTATCGGTCTGGCTCTGTCTCTTCACACCCTTTTCCCTGATCTCCCTGCCGAGCGAACCGCTTTGGCTGGGGCGTCTAGTTTAAAGGTGGCTGCTGTTGTGGGGCATGGCTTGCTGGTTCTAGTATATCGGAGCACGGGTGGAGGCTGCGGACAACGGTTTGCCCTATGGCGGGGGTCGCCGCATGTCCAGCACCTTCCCATAGGCCGACTGGGTTGCTGTCTCGCTTGCCTGTCCGCCTGTTGGTCTAGCATGAGCTGCAGCTGTAGTATCTGTTTCTGCAACTCTGCTACTATCTGCTTCAATTCTTCCGTGTCACTGCTCTTACTGCTGGCACCGGATATGGACCTGCAGGCCGTAGTATAAGTCTGGTTATAAGCTACTACCGGGAGGAGATTCTGTTGATCACACATCCTGCCGACTACGCCAGATGTAGCGACCGGTGGTAAGGCCGCGGGTGTGTGTGTATGATCTTTCTCAACAGAATCCCCATACTCAGATTTAAACGGTAGTAACATTTCTTTACTGTAAAACATATTTATATCACAGTCAACCGAATTATATGCGCACTTGTATATATTAGAGTCTCTGAATCTTCACTTCTGCCGGGTACGCAGCAAGAAAAAACACAACAATGAAGGTATCTTTCCCTAACTTTCCCTAAAATCACGTACCAGTCTATTACAGAAGAAGATGTCGCTCCCACGTAGCAGGCCTGGGGATCTCCTCACTCTTCTTCTTTGGTCTCCTTCTGCAGATAACAGTCTGTCTCTCCCAGTCTCAGGGCACACAGAGCAACAGCAGAAGGGAGACCACAGCAGCACAAATGGCTCCCTTATGTCGGTCACGGCCCCTGCACAAGCACTCTGGGTGCTCGGCGGGCAAGGTTTTGCAGAGCGGCCAGAGTCACAGCACCAAAGTCCAGTGGCCCAGGATCAGTCACAGGGGCTTCTGCGGGGTGATTTTTCCGGTAAGGTGTAGCAAAGTAGTCCACTTTAAACAGACATCCGCAGGGAGATCTTCTCAGCTCTGGATTTGTACTGCTCTGATTCTCTGCTTTCACTTCCTGGTTCAACAACAGAGATGGCTGGGAGTTTCCCAGCTCTGTGATTGTACAGTCCACTGATGCCCCCTGGTGGACAAGTGCGGACTGTGCACAGTTCATTGCAGTTTCAATTTCAATAATACAATCTGAATTGTACACCTCATTACACTAGTACTAGTATTTAGTATTACCAAGGCCGTAAAAGTTTGATCTATCAAAATGTAAAATTAACTTATAGTAAGCCCATTGTAAAGAGAAAAAGACATTGAAAAGCCACAAATGGGGTTTTCAGTCACCGCTCCTTGTAAAAAAAGCGTAAAAAAAGCAATCAAATTCCACAAGCCCTAAAAAGATATCAATAAAAATAGTTAACTTCTCGTGTTCATATAGTCTCAGAGAGTAAAGACAAGAAATGAGTACCGGTATTTTTTAAAAATTCCCTAATTTTCTTTCACTAACTAAATAAAAGAAAACACATATAGGTTTGGTGTTACCATAATCATACAGACCTGAAAAATCATATTTGCTAATCATTTTTACTGTACAATGAATGTCATAGAAACAAAATGTCCAATCAGCATTTACCGTATATACTCGTGTATAAGCCGACCCGTGTATAAGCCGACCCCCCTACTTTTGCCCCCAAAACCTGGGAAAATCTATTGACTCGCGTATAAGCCGAGGGTGGACCCCAGCACAGGTATACAGCCCCCAGCAGTGGTATACAGGCCCCAGCAGTATGATATACAGCAGCCCCCAGTGGTATTACAGCAGCCCCAGTGGTATTGCAGCCCCAGTGGTGTATACAGCAGCCCCTATATACAGCAGCCCCAGTGGTATTGCAGCCCCAGTGGTATTGCAGCCCCTATATACAGCAGCCCCAGTGGTATTGCAGCCCCTATATACAGCAGCCCCAGTGGTATTGCAGCCCCAGTGGTGTATACAGCAGCCCCTATATACAGCAGCCCCAGTGGTATTGCAGCCCCAGTGGTATTGCAGCCCCTATATACAGCAGCCCCAGTGGTATTGCAGCCCCTATATACAGCAGCCCCAGTGGTATTGCAGCCCCTATATGCAGCAGCCCCAGTGGTATTGCAGCCCCAGTGGTGTATACAGCAGCCCCTATATACAGCAGCCCCAGTGGTATTGCAGCCCCAGTGGTATTGCAGCCCCTGTATACAGCAGCCCCAGTGGTATTGCAGCCCCAGTGGTGTATACAGCAGCCCCTATATACAGCAGCCCCAGTGGTATTGCAGCCCCAGTGGTATTGCAGCCCCTGTATACAGCAGCCCCAGTGGTATTGCAGCCCCAGTGGTGTATACAGCAGCCCCTATATACAGCAGCCCCAGTGGTATTGCAGCCCCAGTGGTATTGCAGCCCCTGTATACAGCAGCCCCAGTGGTATTGCAGCCCCAGTGGTGTATACAGCAGCCCCTATATACAGCAGCCCCAGTGGTATTGCAGCCCCAGTGGTATTGCAGCCCCTGTATACAGCAGCCCCAGTGGTATTGCAGCCCCAGTGGTGTATACAGCAGCCCTTATATACAGCAGCCCCAGTGGTATTGAAGCCCCAGTGGTATTGCAGCCCCTATATACAGCAGCCCCAGTGGTATTGCAGCCCCAGTGGTATTGCAGCCCCTATATACAGCAGCCCCAGTGGTATTGCAGCCCCAGTGGTAGTATACAGCCCCAGTGTAGTATCCAGCAGCCCCAGTAGTAATAAACAGCCCCCCCTCCTTATCACGTCCCCCCCAGGCTGCGGCAGCTGTGAAAATAACAAACAGTTTATACATCACCTTCCGACGCAGCTCTCCGCTCCTCCGGTCCTCTGCCCTCCGCTCGCCGGCTTCTTCTTCCTTGATGTGCCGACTTCTGTGACCGCGCGCAGGAAATGACGTCATCTCCTGCGCCCGGTCACATGACACCGGCACAACAAGGAAGAAGAAGCCGGCGAGCGGAGGGCAGAGGACCGGAGGAGTGGAGAGCTGCGTCGGAAGGTGATGTATAAACTGTTTGTTATTTTCACAGCTGCCGCAGCCTGGGGGGGACGTGATAAGGAGGGGGGGGGGCTGTTTATTACTACTGGGGGACCCATATTAAGGAGGGGGGCTGTGTAGTGCAATATGCACGGCATCCCCCCGCCGCTGATGGACGGGGGGATGCCGTGCATATTCATTGCACTAATGAGGCGGCCCCACGTGACCGCCTGCGGTCACCGCGGCCCCCTCCTGCCTCCTCCAGCCCCCGGTCACAGCCCTCCCCCCCCACAGCATACCGTATGACCCGTGTATAAGCCGAGGGGGGGACTTTTCAGCCCAATTTTTGGGCTGAAAAACTCGGCTTATACACGAGTATATACGGTAAGTTAAAGGTTGAATAGATGTTCACTTGCAACATTATAAAATTAACTCCAGGGAACTTTTTTTTGTTTGTTTCTTCTTCTGCTTCAACTGTATCATCCACACTAGCCCCAGTTACAGGAGAAAACAACACTGAAATGGTTAGTGTCAGAGCTGATCTGGGCCTGCGAGGAACCAGCACATTGGCTATAGCCAGTCAGAGAGCCGCTAATCATCAGATTGCCAGGTCAGCACTGATGATGCTTCTGTTTGCTGTACAGAGTTTACCGAGTGCCATGTACCGGCCAGAAAAGAAAAAAGAACCACTTTTATTTACTCTCAAAGTTCCAATTGTGTCTGCGAGCTGAAGACCTTATAATATCCTGCTATATTGCAGGAGCAGAAAATGTAACTGTGCTGTAAATGTAAAATGGTACATAATTAAAGGGGCTGTCCATTTAAATGTTTTGTCCCCATTAAAATAAGAACATCTATACTTACCTCTGGTTTCTGCTCCACTTCAATGGTGTATGCACATGCTTTCCTTGGGTTCATGTAAGGTTCTTAAGTCACATGATCCCTGTGCCCAATCAGTACTGGTTTCACTGTCCACGCCATATCCAACATCAATAGGAAGTAAGAGGGCAGCTGCCCCTGAGACTTTTTTTTGATGTCTCATTCATCTAAAGGTGGGAAGAGGGAAATATTGGGCACTGATTGTGTTCAGGACTTGTGTAACCTAAAACCATTACATTAAGGGGGAACTTCAGGGAGGTAAAATAAATTTGTAGAGTCCCTGCACTCATAGACTATAATGTTTAGCTATCTGTTATATTTGTAGAATGTTTATAATTATTATAAATTATGTATTCACTAACGCTGCTTAGCAGTCACCACTCCCATAGGGGTAAATATGTCATGCCTGAGTGAGCAGCACTCCCCGATCCCTCTGCAGTGAGCATCTGTGCTTCTGACTCTTCCTCATTCAATTACATGGTCAATTATATGATGTCACATAAGGTCCTGTATTAAGCTGGGGGTCTGGAGATCTCTTTCTGTGCAGAGAGCAGAGGGGAGACCTGTGTCGATAGGACCTGTTGTGAAATCAGGCCCATGTGATTGAAGGAGGAAGTGTTTGTTTTCAGAGCACAGATGACCAGTGTGGAGGGAGGGGGGAGAGCTGCTCACTCAGGTATGACATATTGTCCCCAATAGGAGGGGTGACTGGTAAACAGCATTAAGTGAATAACTGGTTTTTACTCATTCTAAACATTTTACAAATGTAACAGGCAGGTTATCATTATAGTTTATGAGTGCAGGGACCATACTAAAAAAATATTTCATCCCAGCGTTCCCCTTTAACCTCAGGAGAGGGAGCGCCGACACTGTTGGATTGGCACTGGATGTGAGTGTAAGGTTTTTTTTTAATTGGGGTAAACATTCAGAATGAGAAAAGGTTGTCCAAGTAGTGTAACTCCTGAAAAGCCCAGGACCACCCTTCCTACTCTCTTTCCCTGCTGTCTGAGTTAGTGGACTATGTTATTAGTGTAATATAACAATAAAAATAAGTCTACATAGTAGATGTATGCAAAGACTGTAGTTTTTTTTTTTTATTAAGCTTTCTAAAAAGTATAGTTTTAAATTAGATGCTTTGTAAAAACAACAAAATAAATGGTTAGAAAATTACACAAATTCAAGAAGCTTTTACATATAGAGATATTTTATAGCACAGCTCAGGTGTGATAGATACATTTTGTACCAGGATAAAGTGACAGGGGAACAAAGGTTGTCATATTTATTGATGATTATTAATAATGCTGTATATCATCCTGGCCATCTTAAGGCCCTCCAGCTCTTTTGGACCTGCAAGCCCAAGGCTATGCTGACACTTGAGGTTTTGCCACTGGAAAAACAGAGTTCATGTAACTTTCTTGACTAGTGGCTATTTTCTCATATTTCCAGTACAGGTTCTCGCATTCATTTGTATCTGCTTTCCATAGAAGAAAACACTACATTTCAAGGTCAACAGACAAAGTCGAATGTTTATCCTTCTCCAAAGTAAAAATATCAATAACGAAGCAATAAAGTATTTATAAAAGGAGCACTACATTCATAACATCTATCCTGTAATAGAAAGACGGTATCTATTTGCTCAGAATATCTTTGTGGAGTCCATATGTCTATTATAGTCACATATTGATGTTGGGGGGAAGATGATATTAAAAGAATATATTTTCATTAGTGAAGGTCAATGTACCTCCTGTGTAGCCGATAACAGAACATGCTGCTACTTACACACTTTTGTCATACGGTATGGTGCTAGCGCTAGGGCTCCATATGGTTTGTCTATCTCTCCCTTGAGGCTCGTCATACAAGAAATATAGGATTTCATTCGATCTTATAGTCTTTCTAGTTTCAGGCTCTGTTATTACTCTTTATCATATGAGTTTATAAGATTTTTTCTAGGTACCAAAGCCTTGTATTTTTGTGCATGACTACTTATTGTGATATCATGACTATCCACAAATTACTAGCTGACAAATTTCCATACTTTCCACCATAGGAACATAGAAATTCTCTGTATTGTTTATTAACTAATTAAAGGGAAAGGTGAACTACAGGGCTCCATTGTCTCCTCTTCAATGGCTCTCGAGACGCCCTGCTGGGCGTCATCAGTCTTTCTGTTTTACACCTACTTTTGAATATCCCGCCTTCTCTGCTGAATAATATGTCGGGCTGGAACGTCATATCCAGCCTGGTGCATTGTGGGGGTTGATCATGTGATATGGCCCGGCTCCAGTGCAGTGCGCATATTGAAGCCGAGCCGTACACGTCATAACGCCCCAGAATGCATCGGGCTAGATATGATGTGTACGGCTGAATACGACGTGAATACTGAATAACATTCAGTAGAGAATGCAGGATATTCAAAAGGAGGGGTAAAAACACAAAGATTGATGACGCCCATCGGGGCATCCTGAGAGTCAGCAAGGAGGGGACAATGTAGCCCTGTAGTTCACCTTTCCAGTCTCCTGATGGACACTGCTTGTAAGTTTAAATTTGCACTTCAGTAAGGAAGTGGAATAACTCCAGTGCCACCTTTAAGTAGCTCCTCAAAGTCATAATCGCTTTCCAACAATCTTTTAAATATGACTAAGGGATTTGTGCCAGATCAGAACCCCAAACTACAGACGCTGAGTTTCGGGGTAACTGCCCCTGATCAGTGTAGTGTGTGGAATATTCTGATTGGAAAGAGATTATGACTTTGAGGAGCTACTTAAATGTGGAGGGAGAGGTTTGTTGACAGAGGCTACAGCAACCGAAGCATAGGGCGGGGATATAGGAGGACAAGAGGTACACCAAGAAGTACACTATTGACGTTCAAGTCCCCGGGGGGCCCCACCGGGCGCCCCGTGGTGAGTTTCATATCTACTTATAATAACCAGTGGCACACCATCAGGGGCATCCTTGATAGACACTGGCAGGTTCTGAAAACTGATCTGGCTCTACGGGAGTTTCTCCCAGATCGCCCACTCATGATGGAGAGGCGTGGCAGGAGCCTTCATGACTTCTTGGTTCACAGCCACTATGTTCGTAGCCCGATGTTACCATTTAACACCGGGCGGCCTATATGTGGCTGTTACCCATGTGGTTCCTGCTTGTCATGCAGAAATATTGTGAGGGCCACCACTTTTGTGAGTGCGGATGGAACAAGGGAGTACTCGATCACAAAGTACATTCATTGTAGTAGCGCTGGGGTCATATACTATGCCACATATGGGTGTGGGCTTACCTATGTTGGGTTGACCTCAAGGGAGCTGAGACGGAGGGTCCGGGAGCAAGTGAAGGATATAGAGGGTTTGGTAGAGGTGGAGGACCTGACTACACTGCGTACCCTACCGAGACACTTCAAACTCCACCATTGAAGTGATCCTTTAAGCCTACGGGTCCGTGGCATTGACCAAATAAATCTGGGTATACGTGGAGATGACCTCAAGAAGGCACTAGTCAGACTGGAATGCCGCTGGAGCTGGGAACAAGAACATCTGCAGGGTTAAATGAACGTTTCATCTTCTCCCCTTTTCTTTGAACTTTTTTGAATCACACGGCTCAGCCCTTTGTCTCCTGTTCCCCTATACACTACATGTGCTGTTGTGTATGTACCCTGGCGCCCTTTTGATCGACCCAAATCCATATGCCCATGAGGAGATGTGCCTCCTTCTTTCTGCACTACATGCCGATGTGCCATATGCTGGGATCCATTAGATGGTGAGGGGTTGGAGGATGATACTAGCCCCTCTTCTTCAAATTTGGTTCCTCTCTCCTTCTTGTTTTCCCTCATATAAGACTAGCTTCCCCTTGCTGGTCTTGATTCAGGATCTGTGAGTCAGAGACTCTCATGAGGTCAATTTATTTGTTATTCTGGGGTCCCTGATGTTAACGAATCATTACTGTTAACCAATTGTGTGTATATATACATATACATAACTTCATAATGTGCCACCAGGGATTCCATTAGCTTGGTGTCCCCCTGTGTGTTGGAGCCTGGACTGGTCCTCCTCTGTGTGTCCTCTTTGATCCAATATATGAGCATGCTCTGTAAGTTTACACTGCCCTCGATAATCGGATGTCATTTTAACTTGTGTGTTTTTATCTTACTCTAGTTTTATATTCACTGGTCTTGGTTATCTATGGATCCCTTGTGGAAGCAAGCTTCATTATTCACTGGAACCTAAGGATATATTACAACGTCCGCAATTGCAACAATGACTTGGATTCCTTATATGTACATCTATTGTTGTTGATCTGTGTTCCTGTTATGTTGAGCATTGCTTCTTTTTTCTGTCTGAGCATCATGAGACTTGAGGTCTATGTAGCTAGGCTTTTGTGATCAATTCTAGTCGGTAAAGCGGTAACGGTTAACTTTTCCTCATCGCACTAGGAGTAAAAACACGGCCGCCCACAATTGCCCTAGGTCTGGAGTGCCAGTGCGCATGCGTCGAAGCCGCGGTCATGTGACCATGACGCGGCCACGAGAGGGTGGCACCAGGAACTACTGACATCATGGGAGGGTTTTTCCTCCTACCAGGATGCCGCTCTGCAGCCGCGTCATGGGTCACCGCTGACTGAGAGGTGGAGATGTCACATGTGCCATGATTGGCCCAAATAGTGGAGGGGCAAACCTATAAATTGCCCAGACCTCCTCACACATGCACCACAACCTCCTGAAGAAAACAGTGAAACATGTGTCGGGGCTTCCCTGACACCCTGCCGCCTCCCTCACTATGGGTATGATGACTTGACGTGTACTAAATACTTACTCAGCATTTGCAAAAACATAGAGATACTAGTGGGTTCTAGCAGTTTTTATTTTGGGCTCTGGTCATATGAAATGCTTTACCATGTGAAATTCATGAAATAGCATATAGACTATTGTTCAGCCATGCATTTTATAGTTCCTATACTGGTATCACCGTGTATATTGCTGTAACTGTTGAGCGTTATATATGATTTCTATACCCTGTGAGTTATATTATTGGCACTGAGTGTCTTCTATCACCCTTGTCTGCCTGACCTGTCCTGTTTACAATAGATACAGAACCAAATCCTGTTTGTTGCACTGCACTTTTTTATTAAAACCTTGTACTTTAACTGCATACAAACGTGTAGTTTGGCTCTATTTATGGGATGCATATATACATAAATGTGTTTGTTGTTTTCAGTAAGCTTAGGCTGCCTTCACATTAGCGTTTGGCGCCGCAGCGTATGCTGCGTTCCCATACGCAGTCAAACGCATGCGCACTGCGTTCCTATGTTCAACATAGGAACGCATAGTGCCTGCGTTTGGCAGCGTTTGCTGCGTTCGGGTGCGGATGCGGACCATATCTGCTCCTTCCGGTGTCCCGCGTCCGCACCCGGGACGCAGCATGTCGCGTCTCTGGTGCAGGGAGAGTGTGTGATCTGTACGCAGGCATCCGCCTGCGCTCAGATCACTAATGGCGGGCAATGAGAGCGCACGGCGATCTGCAAGCATCTGCAGACCGCCGTGCGCTCCATTATAAACATAGGGGCCGCGGTCTGCATGCAGATGCTTGCAGATGCATCTGCAAAACGCTGCAGATGCATCTGCAAGTCTGAAGGCAGCCTAAGATGTAGCATCCAATTACTTATGAGATCCTGGTGGTTCCCTAAAAAGCAAATAATGACCATCTGGATGTTTAAAGTTTATGGGTGGTCAAGAAGAATTCCTCATTATACATTACATAGCTAAGAAAATTCTTACATTGTATCAAAACTAATGGTTGGCTAGATAAAGACACCTGTGCCATAAACGTCTCCCAACAAAAGAATAAAAAAAATCATGATTTTTTTCATGGTTGGTCATCTCAGGCCTCATATAGTCATGGCCGAAAGTGTTGGCACCCTTGAAATTGTCCAAGAATAAAGAATTTCTCCTAGAAAATTATTGCAATTACACGTTTTGTCATACACATGTTTATTTCCTTTTTGCATATAGGAATAACCCAAAAAAATCAGAGGAAAAGAGGCAAATTGGACAATTTCACACAGAACGGCAAAACTGTCCCAGTTTCCAAAATTGTGGGTAAACAACTAATTTTCGAGCATGTGATGCTCGTTGAAACACACCTGTCAGGCCGGTTTCACATTGCGGGTCAGATCCGATCTGAGGCTGTCAGGGTGAACCTGACAGCCCCGGATCGGATCAGCACACAGAACCGGAGGGCTAATTTGCCCTCCGGTCCGGTGTTCATCCGCACGCAGCTGCCGCCACTGATGAATCAGGACCGTGGCTGGCAGGGAGCTAGCCGCGGTCCTAAAACAACTGCAGCGTGCAGCCGCAGGTGTCCAGTGGGATAGGGAGTGACAGTTTTTTTCTGTTTTCTTCTGTATATGTATATATATTATATATATATATATATATATATATATATATATACATATATATAATGAAAAAAAGCTGCACAGCACTCATAGACCAGTGTGAACTGGTGCATGCAGAGACACAGAAACATATAAAATAGAAAAAATTCCTTGCAGCACACAGCTATTACTTTTATTATTATTATTATTATTAATAAGTATTTATATAGCGCTATAAGGATACATGGCGCTTTACAATTTAGAGGGTGGACATAGACAAGTGGTCGAAGACGACGACCACAAACGGTGACAAACGATGACAGATCACAAATAGTAATACAGGTACAATGGGGTCGGGGATCCTGTCCGCGAGGGCTCACAGTCTAAAGGGGGTGGGGAGGGAGACAGTAGGAGGGGGACAGGTGAGTTGGTGCAGTGGATTAGGTCTCAGTGTGTGTTGTAGGCTTGTAGGAAGAGGTGGGTCTTCAGGTTTTTCTTGAAGGTTCCCAGGGTAGGGGAGTGTCTGATATGGTGGGGGAGGGAGTTCCAGAGTCTGGTAGAAGCCCGAGAGAAGTCTTGTGTGCGGTTATGGGAGGTGGAGATGCGGGAGGTTGAGAGGAGTTCTTGGGAGGAGCACAAGTTGCGCGAAGGGAGGTAGCGGAAGACCAGGTCGGAGATGTAGGGAGGGGACAGGTTGTGGATGGCTTTGTATGTCAGGGTTAGGGTTTTGAAGCGAGATCGCTCGGGGAAGGGGAGCCAGTGGAGGGCTTGGCGGAGAGGGGAGGCGGGGGAGTATCGGGGAGATAGGTGGATGAGTCGGGCAGCAGAGTTGAGGATGGTGCGGAGAGGATCAAGGGAGGTGGCAGGGAGGCCGGTGAAAAGGAGATTGCAGTAGTCCAGGCGGGAGATGATGAGGGCGTGGATGTTGTATAATGCTATAAGCCATGTGTTTGAGAAAAAGGTGATGGAGGGTATAGATGGAGTCTGCCCACTGAGAAGTGGGGGAGCGGAAAAGGAGGACTTGGGTGTCAGCATAGGACTCGTCGTGCCTGAAGTCACTTTGTCGCAGTCGACGAGCAAACAGACCTTGGCCAATGTTTGTACTAAGAACTTCAGAATTAAAAGATAAGATTGAGTTTTTTCAGAAAAACGTAAGATTTTAAACTTTTTTCTCAAACACATGGCTTATAGCATTATACAACATTGGTAATAGCTGTGTGCTGCAAGGAATTTTTTCTATTTTATATATATATATATATATATATATATATATATATATATATATATATATATAAATATATATATATCCCCCACAGATATAATCCCTTTTTTGATGTCACTCCCCCCATGCGCTGTAACTCCCCTTCTATGTGCTGTCTCTCCCCCCATGTGCTGTCTCTCTCCTCCTATGTACTGTCTCTCCTCCTTGTGTTCTGTTTCTCCCAATTCATGCATATCTTTCCCACCTGTGCACAGTCTCTCCCCACAATGTATTGTCTCTCTCATCTGTTTGGTTTCTCTCCCCTGTTCGCTCTCTCACCCCCTTGTTCGTGCTCACTCTCCCCCGTTCACTCTCTCCACTGTGCCTGTCTCCCACCTGTGCGCTGTGTCTTTGCCCTGCACCTGTTTCCCCCTGTGTGCTGTGTCTCTCCACTGCACCTGTCTCCCCCTGTGTGCTGTCTCTCCCCTGCACCTATCTCCACCTGTGCCTGTCTACCCACTGCACACTGTGTACTTTTTCCCCGACAGGGGGGACCTGGGCACTGTGTTATTTGCCCCTGACAGAGGGCCCCTTTGTAATTTGCCCCTGGGGGCCCCTGTGTATTTTTCCCCTTGGAGGCGGCCTCTGAGTGCTGTTCAACACACCCCCACACACCCTTTCTCCCTCCTAACCTGAGCGGCAGCTGGCAGACGCTGATTGCAGCGTCTGACTGTAGTGACTCGCAGCAGCAGATCTCTGTCTCCTAACCTGCACTATCATGGAGCGGGGGCACCTCTTCTATGCGTTCCACACTGTGGACCGTAAAGGAAGAGGAAGTGAGGGTGCGGAGCGGGGGCGCCTCTTCTATGCATTTAACAGTGTGGAACGCAAAGGCAGCAGAAGTGATGCAGGGGGCTGGCGGCCTGCGTCAGATATGAATGAAAGCACCATACCACACCAGTAAGATAATACCGGCGCACTGCGGGCGGGCGGCGGTGGGCCCCTCAGTCACACCAGGGCCCCGGCACTTGCCCGGGTATGCCGGGTGCTGACGCCGGCCCTGAGTCCACAGATCATTTACTAGTTACATTATATATCTATACCTTTATCACTTAAGCAAAAGTATAGTTAATTAAGGAGTTTTCCAATAGTTTTAGGCTAGGTCATCAATATAACATTGCTGGGATTCCTGTGTCTGTATATATAGCAGAGTTGGGTGAATTTTTTGGAGTGGAATTAAATTCTACTTTAACTTGACAAAAATCTGTATTCTTGAAATTGTATTTTTTTTTGTAATTTACTCAGCCCAAATACAACAAAATGGCATGTATATAGTAAAGTGAAATATGGCATTCAAAATACACTTCAATTAGTTCCACAGTAAAAAAACAAGCCCTCATATAGCTATGTAGATGAAAAAAATACATGTTCTGTCTTTTGGAAGAAGAAGAGGAAAAACATTAAAGCAAAAGTTAGACATGTCTTCTTCCTTAAGGGGTAGGGGATAGTAATGTGGCAATATGATATTTTCTGGCTCAATTAAAGTCAGTATATTGACTTTTACATTAAATCAATGTATGTTTCCATTAAAGGCAGATTGCTTGCTGATATGCTTCTACAATAGGCAATAGTAGCACTGTAAGATATCAGTCTCATTCCAGTCCAAAGAGTGACACTCACTTGACACGTCTCAGACTCCCCATTCACAAAATTCAAAATTGACTTCACCTATCTGAACCATTACAATCTGTCTTTCTCAGTAGAGCCACCCGTCTTTTTAATTTGTGTTGTTTCATGATCAGAGGAAAGAGTCAGGAAGAACATTGTCTGACTCAACCACGGAATAAAAAGGATTATTGAGCTGTCCTTTAAAATGTTCTATGATCGTCTTACACAGACCTGGAATATAACAATGGGCTATAATTGAATAAATAATGAGTGCAGCAACTGGATTTAATTAAACATAGATAAGACGACAATCTTATGGAAATGTGCCAATATCCTGGGGCTTCTCTCAATTAACTCTTACTGGTTTAACAGGCCAACATTTTCAACATGTCTGTTAGTTCCAATTTTTATACAGACAGATCCAAAATATAAAACCTGTCATGCTGATGATGGGTGTCAACCCACTGTGCCATGGGATCAGACTCATGCAGAAGGGGTGTACCTAAGTGACTACTTGTTTCTTCACTAGAGCCACTGATGGTGAGGACCAGGTATCAATTGAAGAGAAAGCTCGGTGCAGTAACAACTGTCTCCAGGGGTCAACCAATCAGGTACGGACTCACATGCAGGCAGGTCAGCTGGAATAGGCAGATAGACTGGTACCGGCAGGCACGTTGGTACCCAAAGAAGGTAGGTTTAGGAAGGTATGGCAGTTAGTAGCAGGTACAGCAGATACTGGCAGATATGGCAGGTACAGGTACACAGGGTGTACACTAGAAAACAGGTAATGGGTTAGCAGACACAGATAAGGGACACAGGATACAATGATCAGGATCTAACAACTAAAAAGTGTGTCTCTAAAAGAATGACTAAGTTTCTGGAACAGGCAGGTAGACTGGTACTGGCAGGTAGAGATGTACTGGCAAGCAGGCTGCTACTAACACATACAGCAGGTACAGCAGGCACTGGCAAGTACACCAGTTTCTTGCAGATACTGAAGGTAAAGGCAGGTGTATCAGGTACAAGTACACAGGGTGTACATTAGGCACAAGTAATGGACACAGTATACAGGAAATGGTACCTGATAACTAGCAATCGTGTCTTTAAAATAATGACTAAGTTGCTCAGGCACCTCCCTTAGGGGTTTACTGCCAGAGTAGATACTGCAGCCTGGGCTTGTTCAGGTGGAGCTTTTGGTGTCAATGCATTTAGTTGAGTGTCCATAAATATTTTTCTCAGACTTCTATAACCTCTCCTCAGGATCAAAACCTTTCTAGTCTATTAAGAAAAGGTTTTTACCTCTCACCCTGTTCATTAACAGGATATTCTTTACCTTGAAGATGTTTTCCGAAGAGTCATAGGAGCATATGGTGGAAGGAAGGGAACAAACAAATATTCCTTGGGAGCCTTGTTCTGAGCAAAGGAAGGACACGCAGAAACAAACTCTAAAATATCCCTCTCACATGGAAGACCGCCAGTTTTATAGAGTGGAGTAGTCTTTCTTCACCCAACATGATCTGCTGTCCTGGAAGTGTCCCTCAACAAGTCTTAGGCAACCATCTTGGAGGACTCAGAAACGTATTGTGGATCTTCCTTTTTCTTAACAAGGATAACAACCAGACACCCCTTGAGGCAATACTTACCCAAAATGAGCACCTTTAAGGGCTTCCAGTGAAGGATGGGTTCATGGATACAGAGACAAGGCAGTCCCAGGAGGAGTGGGTGAGACAGGTTGGGAAGAATCCATAGTTCTATCTGCTCAGTAACAAAGCATACAGGCTCATATAACTCTGAAGTTGATGGATGGAAATCTGATACGAATCCACCATGGTCTGCAACATTACCACTCCAGGGGAACTCTCAGTGCAGTAGCAGCTGACCCCAGGGGTTAACCAAATAGGTACAGACGCATGTGTAGGCAAGCAGATTGCTACTGGCAAGCAGGCAAGTGCTGGCAGAAACACAAGTACTGGTGGGCAGTCTGGTACCAGAAGGTGTCGCATGTTCAGGCAGGTACAGCAGATACTGACAGGTATGGCAGGTTCAGGCAAGTATTACAGGTACTAGCAGGTATGGCAGGTACAGGTACACAGGGCGGACACCAGAATACATGTACAGGTAAGCAGGCACAGCTAACAGACAGACGATAAAGGGAAAAGAACCTGGCAACTAATAAGCGTGTCTCTAACAGAAGGACCACATTACTCAGGCAACTCCCTTAAGTATGGCCTTTCTCTGTCTTTTAGCAGTGCCCCTGGAAGAAATATTCTCCAATCTAAACAGGATCTGGATATAATCAGCTCCAATCTGCCGCTGCTATGGTCCTCCTGGTATCTTCTACATGCGGGTGTATGTGGATCTCCTTTCAGTATGCCCTCCCTTTCACTTCAGTGATCTAAGACTCCTCTCAAGATGGCCGCCATTCCACACCTGTGATGGCCTTTTTATTCCAGCTTATAACTCTGCCTCCATCTCAGACTACAGAGACTAATCATAATATCAGTTTATGAACATCATCTGGAATCATATTTTCTGTGCAATCAAACAGTGTATATCAATTTAAATGCCTTTCTTATCTAAAAATCCAGGCATGTTTAATACTGTAGACATATCTCTGCCAGTATTTTGGCTGTGCAAGCGGCCCCTAGTGGCCGAAAAGTAACATTATTTACAACAGTCACATTGTTACATAAATGTGGACAAAGTTATACACATTTATATCATATTGGAGACCCAGCATACATCTCATGCCAGTAGTTCTTCTTTAGCTAATAAAATATTAGTCTGCGATCATCATTACTTCATCCTATGTCAGCCTGATCAAAGTTTCACAAATCTTTTCTAGGAGTGTCTCTCCCTGTAATACATGCTGGATGTGAGGTGTATGCGTATACAATATACTGTTGTTTTCACTGTACATCTAGTAGCACCGCTCTTATCCCCCACTTATTTCTTCATTTGCTTTCATCCTTTTCTGTAGCCTGAGATTCTTTCTATAATCTTTATGCCATGAAAATCTGTGCATCTTCCCCTTCCTGTAACAATCTCTAAAACTGACAGAAGACAGTAGAGAGAGGGCAGAAAGCTATCGGGACAAGAAGGAGCTCTGATGATTTTGAAACATTTTTGCAGAACACAAGGCTAGATAAACAACTTATAGCAGTTGTCCACTACTAGAACAACCCCTTTTGATACCACTTGTTTCCTCCAGGTAAAATAATATACCCTGTACTCACCTCTCATGCTGGTGCCATTCCAGTGCTGTCACTAATTGCTGTTTGGGGCTCATGTGACATTGTAACATCAAGCGAGGCGTATTGTAATCACTAACACCTTCTCTCATGACACCTCCAGAACAAATTAGCAACCAACATAAAGTGGGCAGAAGCCGCAGCATCACTTCCTTCTGATTATCTCATTTGGTCAAAGTCGGGGAGACAGAAGTCAGCGCTGATTGAACGCAAGGTCACATGACGTGATGCCCCAAACTGCGATTACCGACAGCACTAGCTGCTCCAATAGGAGGGGTGAGTATAGGCTCTATTATTTTACCTGTGGGAAACAAGTGGAATCAGAAAGAGTTTTCCTAGTTATAGCCAACGAGTTGAAAGAAGCTTTGTCGAAGCACATAGAAAGTTGCATTTAACAGCTGTGGTGCCCCACTGGTCAGGCGTCACACTTGGGCTCCTGCACCCATAAATGAGTGTGCGGATACCCCTGTCACAGTGTGAATGCAGGGTTTGTAGGAGGCCCCCATCCCAGCACTCCCACACACCCACCTAGAAAAACGGTTGGAGACTAGTCCCTGGGGGGAAAGAGTTAGGGGAGAAGGGAGGTAGAAACAAGAGGGAATCTAAGTTTGCCTCGAGGGACGAAGGAGCACGGGGGCCCAGAGAGAGAGAAGGGGACTCCAAGAGATGGGGCCTAGAAAGAGAGAACAGGCAACCCAAACTGAAGGAGGGGACCCCCCCAGATCAGAGCGCCCATACTCCGGGAGGGAACCCTGGTCCATTTACTGGAATGCCGGTTCCGAGGACGCGGCACAGGGAGTTCAGCCCCTGAGTCATAACACCGGATGTCGCAGATCTGTCTACTGGCCCAGACACCCTGCCAGAAAGGAATCAGTCATACCAGGATAACCCACCGGGGTCGAGTTACAGTGCAGGAGAGAGGAGAGCGGGTAGCTGGGACAGGACCCAATATGGCCTGGTATTAAGCGGGCTGTTCCAGGGCAGGCAGCAGCAGCAAGACACAGGTCAGAGCAAGGAAGGCGTACCATGGGAGTCTCCTAGAGACCTTGAAGCCCACTGTGACTACCCGGCCCGCTACCTTTACCAATCGACTGTTGTCCTCTGTGAACTGTACCACCACCAGCATTGTTCCAGTAAAGTACCCGGGTAGAGTGACAGAGTCTCCGTGTGCTTATTTCCCTGCTGCACTGCAATTTGTTTATCTCCATCATCAGCACTTCCATCACTACAGGTGCATATCTGCCCCGGGAGGGCCAGCTCCACCTGCAGGGAGCTTAACCATCTGGGCTGCTGTACCATCGCCCTCCGGAGGTCTGAAGCGGCGCTGGTGCTTAATCACCAGAATCTGCGGCTGGCGTCAAGTGAACTTTGATCTTTACTCCCATTTCAATTATCCCCTTTTTGTTGACCACCAGGGCCATGGGTCTGGTCCAGCCACCAGTGACATCCCAACCACAGCAGAGGGCCCACATACCCGAGTCCCCGTATAACCCTGGGCGAGTCACAGCCAAGGAATAAAAAATAAATTTGTGCAAGGGTATACATCCCTTTTAGACCAGCCCATATGCCATTTTAGCACACATGCAGTTTAATTGGTAATTGTATGGCAAAATTGAGTTTATCGCTTCTTGTGAGTTCATACATTTAACCTCAGAGACACAAATGTGTTAAGCACTAATTAAAATTGAATGATCTGCAATAAAACACTAATTTGTTGAAAGATACAAACTATGAGAAATATAACACATATTACAAAACAGAAAACATGCCATAAACAAATTAAAAATATAATAAATTACATTTCGTATCCAACCTATATAACATTTAATGCCTAAATATATTTCCACAGCTGTACAGTCATGGCCAAAAGTTTAGAGAATGACACCAAAATGATATTTTCACATGATCTGCTGCCCTCTGGTTTTTATTTGTGTTTGTCTGATGTTTATATCACATACAGAAATATAATTGCAATCATATTATGAGTACCAAAAGGTTATATTGACAGTTAGAATGAGTTAATGCAGCAAGTCAATATTTGCGGTGTTGACCCTTCTTCTTCAGGACCTCTGCAATTCTCCCTGCCATGCTCTCAATCAACTTCTGGACCAAATCCTGACTGATAGCAGTCCATTCTTGCATAATCAATGCTTTCATTTTGGCAGAATTTGTTGGTTTATGTTTGTCCACCCGTCTCTTGATGATTGACCACAAGTTCTCAATGGGATTAAGATCCGGGGAGTTTCCAGGCCATGGACCCAAAATCTCTATGTTTTGTTCCCTGAGCCATTTAGTTATCACCTTTGCTTTATGGCAAGGTGCTCCATCATGCTGGAAAAGGCATTGTTGGGCGCCAAACTGCTCTTGGACGGTTGGGAGAAGTTGCTCTTGGAGGACATTCTGGTACCAATCTTTATTCATGGCTGTGTTTTTACGCAAGACTGTGAGTGAGCCGATTCCCTTGGCTGAGAAGCAACCCCACACATGAATGGTTTCAGGATGCTTTACAGTTGGCATGAGACAAGACTGGTGGTAGCGCTCACCTCTTCTTCTCCGAATAAGCTGTTTTCCAGGTGTCCCAAACGATCGAAAAGGGGATTCATCAGAGAAAATGACTTTACCCCAGTCCTCAGCAGTCCACTCCCTGTACCTTTTGCAGAATATCTTTCGGTCCCTGACGTTTTTTTCTGCAGAGAAGTGGCTTCTTTGCTGCCCTCCTTGAAACCAGGCCTTGCTCAAAGATTCTCCGCCTCACAGTGCGTGCAGAAGCACTCACCCCAGCCTGCTGCCATTCCTGAGCAAGCTCGGCACTGCTGGTAGTCCGATCGCGCAGCAGAAACAGTTTTAAGATACGGTCCTGGTGCTTGCTGGTCTTTCTTGGGCGCCCTGGAGCCTTTTTGACAACAATGGAAGCTCTCTCCTTGAAGTTCTTGATGATACGATAGATTGTTGACTGAGGTGCAATCTTTCTAGCTGCGATACTCTTCCCTGTTAGGCCATTTTTGTGCAGTGCAATGATGGCTGCACGTGTTTCTTTAGAGATAACCATGGTTGACTGAAGAGAAACAATGATACCAAGCACCAGCCTCCTTTTAAAGTGTCCAGTGGTGTCATTCTTACTTAATCATGACTGATTGATCGCCAGCCTTGTCCTCATCAACACCCACACCTGTGTTAATGGAACAATCACTAAAACGATGTTAGCTGCTCCTTTTAAGGCAGGACTGCAATGATGTTGAAATGTGTTTTGGGGGTTAAAGTTCATTTTCTAGGCAAATATTGACTTTGCAAGTAATTGCTGTTAAGTTGATCACTCTTTATGACATTCTGGAGTATATGCAAATTGCCATTAGAAAAACTAAAGCAGTAGACTTTGTTAAAATTAATATTTGTATTATTCTCAAAACTTTTGGCCATGACTGTATATGCATAACATTATTATGTATCTATATATTGTGATAAAAGTTATTGTTACATTTTGTATTAATTGGAGAAAAACAAACACATAGGCAACTGCATTTTATCGCTCCATATCAAAAGTAAATAGACCAATCCGACTATACTTCAAAAGATTCTAGAGCTCCCAGATAATAATTCACTTTATCCCACAATTCCAGGAAAAAGATATAGGATATTGCGATGCCTGGCAGGCAGCAATTGGTTTAATGCAAAGTGATATATGGTATATTCACACAAGGCTGGTTATCCTTATCACTATATCTCAGTATAAAATAGCAAGGGTATTTGAAGCTCCATATTGTAATCTGAACCAGCGTAAGACTGCTGTGTGATTCTGATCTCCCCATCGTATTAGCAGATGGAAAAGGCCTGCAATTTCAGCTAACAGTATGATATTTGAGAACACATTATGTCCCTTTTACCTGATTTTAGGTTTATGTAAAATTAGTAGTAGTCATACATTTAGCAGTTTCACCTCTTTTGGGGTGATTTTAATAAAATAATAATAATTAATAAATAGTGATGAGCGAGCACTACTGTGATCGGGTGCTCTGTATTCATAATGAGCAGTTGGATGCTCAGATGGGCGCGACTCGAGTACCGAGTAGAATGAATGTCCACGGGGAACTGAATCATTCTTCCGGAAGATCTTCTTGATCTGATCTTCTGATCTTCTACTTTACTAATCTACTATGAGAGATATGTGGTGTGAGGCAGCGGCGGTAGTCAATCATGGCGGGAGGCAGTGACTCAGGATCTTATTCACACCACACATAGTTTATTGCCAGACCAGGTGATTACAGACCTTTAGGGTTCCTAGGTTTCCGGATCGCAGCCGGTACAGTCCTGGATATTCTGGTATAAGTCTGAACAAAGAAAACCACACAGCTGGACTGTGTATTCCTCCACATAGCCCCTGTCTCACAGCTCCTGCTCATTAGCCTCCTTGACTTCAACTGAGAACCACACCCTGTGTTGTAGTTAACGTTTAAACCCACGCCTGGCCATGGGGATTCTCCAAGACCCGGAGTGGAGGGGTCTTATAGGGATATGGAGCACAGTTTGGGAGACACATAACGGCCGTCATAGATCATCCCGGCCACTGTCTGACAGTGGATAGAGGAAGCGCAATAAGGATTACTCCAAAAAACACACTGTTATATTACGCGACAAGGTGTTGCTCAGCTGGCGTGCTTGTGTGAGACACAACCACCATTGAACACCTATGATCAATTTAGATTGTGAGATAGCCAGTGCAGTACAAGTTTCGGATGATACATAAACACCAGAGATGAGAACTACTGAGCCACGCTGTTATTTATCAAAGGATGACATAGTCCTTTAGTCTCCAAATCATGATTTATTCAAGGTGTTTCGGAGAGAGTCTCCTTCAGGAATTTCATCATCACATATCAGGATGAAATTCCTAATGAAGGAGATTCTCTCAGAAATGTGTTGAATAAATCAAAATTTGGAGACTAAAGGCATATGTCATCCTTGGATAGATAGCAGTGCGGCTCATTCACTCATCTCTGGAATCTACTGATCGACTGATGTACTGATCCAATGACCTACTGATCCAATGACCTACTGATCCAATGATCTTCTGATCTACTAATAACTGAAAATGATGCTGGTTCACTCATCTGGAAACTATAACATGTCATCCAGACATACACTAAGGATATATGACCGTATACTGGCACATGTGCTGAGTTTTGCAAAGCGAAGAAGCTTCAGGACAATATTGGTAACCAGCACAAAAAAGATGAAGACTTTTGAAATGTTGCTGAAATATGATTTTATTGAACTCCAAGTCTTATCTGGGTTGGAGTTCAATTAATTACTATGTCAGCAGCATTTCAGAAGTCTTCATCTTCTCGGTGCCGAAGTTACCATTACACTTTCCTGACGTCCGTCATTCTTCTAGTTCTACACACATTGGAGCAGACCCTCTACGTCATTTATATTTTTCCTGAAACGCTCTTGTCATTTTTTGCCATAGCTTTGCTTCTTGAGTTTTTATTTCTACATTTATTTCTATAGTGAGTGGCTTCCTAGTTGAATGTGGCCAAAGTATGGTCAGGTCAATTCTATAAGCTGCTTTGGAGATTTGGAAACATGAGGTGGTAAAAATTGGTTAAAAGCTTAGAAGACAAATGCATGCACAATAATTCTGACACTGCAGTGCATATGTTCATTCTTCGTTGTGTCTATTGATCGCTTTTACAGGTAGGTTAGTTATTAAAGCGGGGAAACCTTTTCACTAGCAAGGGCCATTTAAATACTTATAACATTTGTGAATATATAACCTTAGGGCTGTAGGTCTAGAGGGGATAATAAAGCAATAGGTGCAGACCTAAGTGTAGAGATATTATACTTGTGTGTAATAATGTAGGCAAGTGCACTCACCTATAGTATATCTTTGTAAAAAAGCACATCGATCACTGAGGATCTGGTAAGGGTCCTTCAGTATGCTGCTTCAGTCTAGGGAAACAGGTCTCTCAGCCAAGAGTCTGTGAGTAAGCTTTAGAGGTAATTATCCGGGCAGGTGAGCGCTCCCGCAATAGGAACCATAGAATAGGCTTCAGTTTCTTTGCCTTCTCAGGTTTATCCATAAAAATCACATCAATAGTTCACAAAATATTCATAAAACAACGCGTAGGACACAATGAGACTGCCTTATATATATCAAATAGGAGACACTGAGATTATTGTATACATCACATAAAATACACTGAAACTGTCTTATATACAAAACATAGGCAACACTGAGACTTATGTATACTTTACATAGGATACACTAAGACTGCCTTATTTACATTACATAAGAGACACTGAGAATGCTGTATAAACATCATGTAGGAGACACTAAAGCGTGTGCATACACCACATACCAAAAACTGAAACTGCTATATAAAACGGACATAGGCTATACTGAGACTGCTGTATAAACATTATATGGGAGCCATTGGGACAGCCATCTAAACTTCAATTAGAAGACACTAAGACTGCTTAATATACATCACATGGGGTACACTGATACTATTGTTTACATACAGGGGTTAGACAAAATAATGGAAACACCTGGAAAAATCAACAAAAGTTAGTTTAATATGGTCTAGGTCCACCTTTTGCGGCGATTACAGCCTCCAAGGTATGGATTCATACAAGCTGCTGTCATTGGCCCGGCGGATCTCCATGAAATAGCACCCCAGATCATCACAGAACCTCCGCCATGTTTTACAGTTGGGAGAAGGCAGTCTGGATGGAATGCTTCTTTCAGCTGTCTCCAAAAGTACACTTGACCGGAGGTCGGAAAATGGGGTAAACGATGATTCATCTGAGAATATCACGTTTCCACTGCTCGAGGGACCAATTCTGGAGGCTTCTACACCACTCTAAATGCTTGGAAACATTTGCCATTGAGATCAGCGGTTTTCTAATTGCACCTCTTCAGTGGAATCCAGATTTGTGCAGCTCCCAATGAACAGTTTTTGTGTAAACTGGGTTCTGTAGGTGTTCATTGAGCTCAGCAGTGATTTTCGGAGCCGTGATCTTGCGATCCTCTCTCACAATTCCCTTTAGAGTCCGACGGTCTCTCTCAGTCATCTTCGACTTTCGGCCGGACCTGTGCTTTGCTGCGGACGTTTTTCCTTCTCTTTCAAACGCAGTCATTACTTTGGAGACAGGACCTCTTGACACGCCAAGCATTCGGGCACTTTCTGTTACACTAGCGCCTACCATACGAGTAAGAACAATTTGGCCTTTTTGAAAAACCGAAAGGTCTGCCATTGGTATCAGGTTCTCATCAATGTTCTTACAATTTGGCAAAACAGTAAATTTACATACACATATCACTTAACACAAATAATCAGCTAGAAAATATTAACATATGTCACAGTTTGCATGTTTATAACATGTCCGAAGATTATGATGCCAAAACGTTAGGTGTTTCCATTATTTTGTCCAACCCATGTACATCAAATAGGTGAGACTGATACTGCTACATACAGTTAGGGCCAGAAATATTTGGACAGTGACACAAGTTTTGTTATTTTAGCTGTTTACAAAAACATGTTCAGAAATACAATTATATATATAATATGGGCTGAAAGTGCACACTCCCAGCTGCAATATGAGAGTTTCCACATCCAAATTGGAGAAAGGGTTTAGGAATCATAGCTCTGTAATGCATAGCCTCCTCTTTTTCAAGGGACCAAAAGTAATTGGACAATGGACTCGAAGGGCTGCAATTAACTCTGAAGGCGTCTCCCTCGTTAACCTGTAATCAATGAAGTAGTTAAAAGGTCAGGGGTGGATTCCAGGTGTGTGGTTTTGCATTCGGAAGCTGTTGCTGTGACCAGACAACATGCGGTCAAAGGAACTCTCAATTGAGGTGAAGCAGAACATCCTGAGGCTGAAAAAAAAGAAAAAATCCATCAGAGAGATAGCAGACATGCTTGGAGTAGCAAAATCAACAGTTGGGTACATTCTGAGAAAAAAGGAATTGACTGGTGAGCTTGGGAACTCTAAAAGGCCTGGGCGTCCACGGATGACAACAGTGGTGGATGATCGCCGCATACTTTATTTGGTGAAGAAGAACCCGTTCACAACATCAACTGAAGTCCAGAACACTCTCAGTGAAGTAGGTGTATCTGTCTCTAAGTCAACAGTAAAGAGAAGACTCCATGACAGTAAATACAAAGGGTTCACATCTAGATGCAAACCATTCATCAATTCCAAAAATAGACAGGCCAGAGTTAAATTTGCTGAAAAACACCTCAAGAAGCCAGCTCAGTTCTGGAAAAGTATTCTATGGACAGATGAGACAAAGATCAACCTGTACCAGAATGATGGGAAGAAAAAAGTTTGGAGAAGAAAGGGAACGGCACATGATCCAAGGCACACCACATCCTCTGTAAAACATGGTGGAGGCAACGTGATGGCATGGGCATGCATGGCTTTCAATGGCACTGGGTCACGTGTGTTTATTGATGACATAACAGCAGACAAGAGTAGCCGGATGAATTCTGAAGTGTACCGGGATATACTTTCAGCCCAGATTCAGCCAAATGCTGCAAAGTTGATTGGACGGCGCTTCATAGTACAGATGGACAATGACCCCAAGCATACAGCCAAAGCTACCCAGGAGTTCATGAGTGCAAAAAAGTGGAACATTCTGCAATGGCCAAGTCAATCACCAGATCTTAACCCAATTGAGCATGCATTTCACTTGCTGAAATCCAGACTTAAGACGGAAAGACCCACAAACAAGCAAGACCTGAAGGCTGCGGCTGTAAAGGCCTGGCAAAGCATTAAGAAGGAGGAAACCCAGCGTTTGGTGATGTCCATGGGTTCCAGACTTAAGGCAGTGATTGCCTCCAAAGGATTCGCAACAAAATATTGAAAATAAAAATATTTTGTTTGGGTTATGTTTATTTGTCCAATTACTTTTGACCTCCTAAAATGTGAAGTGTTTGTAAAGAAATGTGTACAATTCCTACATTTTCTATCAGATATTTTTGTTCAACCCTTCAAATTAAACGTTACAATCTGCACTTGAATTCTGTTGTAGAGGTTTCATTTCAAATCCAATGTGGTGGCATGCAGAGCCCAACTCGCGAAAATTGTGTCACTGTCCAAATATTTCTGGCCCTAACTGTATGCATCACAAAGGATACACTGAAGCTGTTGTGTATATACATAACATAGGAGACACTAGACTACTTTATTCATCATATAGGATACATTGAGACTGCATACAGTAAATATACCATAGGATACACTAAGACTGCTGTACATAAATCACAAATGAGAAACTAAAACGGCTTTATACATCACATAGAAAACACTGATAGGATACATTGAGACTGCTGTATATACATCTCATAGGTTTCCTTGAAGCTGGTGAACATAAATCACAAAGGAGACACTGAAGCTGATTTATATTTAAATCAGACGGCATACACTGAGACTGGTATGCACACTGGAGACTGCAACTTGTTAATATATCACAAACAGCAAAATAAGAGCACAGAACGTGATAATTTTGCCCAAAAAGAACTCACCAGCATCATGACATAATTCAGCATTTTCTGCGCCATGATGTTAAGTTAGGAATGCTGTATAAGAATTAATGGGCCAGCTATCCAAGTCCTGCGGCCCCAGGAATCTGCTTGAAGAAGTGATGTTGGAGATTGCCACCCCTGCTTTAGAGTGGCAAAAACAAGCCTGACATCTTATACCCGATGATGAAATCCTAATTAAAATTGTATTAAATTGCTTTATAATTACTCCATCAGTTACATAGCAGTAGTTATTAGCCTTTATGGTACCTTTACACGCCGCTACAGAAGGTTGGAAACAACCGGGTGTTTCACGTGCACGAGCATGTTCGACCGGTTGCAAACGGTACCCGATACCGCCTTTACACGCCGCTACAAGGTGCTCTACAGAAGGTTTAATCTATCTCTGGATGCACCGCCGGGTGCTCAAGTTACCTTCTGTAGAGCACCGTCCCTCATTTACACGCCGCTACAGAAGGTAATATGGGAGGACCTGAGGCAGCAGGGACAACACGTAGGGGTGCCAGAGTTGTGGATTAAGAGACGCTCGTACGATGATTGCATTGGCAATAGTATCATGATTAGCCAGCCAGCGCAGGAAGGCTGACTAATACATGATGCTATTGCAATTGTGTAGTGTGACTGGTCAGCTCCTTAAATATGCCGCCCTATGCAGCGACAACCAATCGTAACGCAAGAGCTTCCACCAATGATCGCTGAAGCGGGGCGGTTTCCGGAGGCTGTGTCACGCCCCAGGGAGTTTACTAGGTGACGAAAAAACCTTCCTGTAACTCATTTAGACGCCGCTACCATCGGGTTGAAACCAACCTGTTTTAGAGCACTGCTCTGAAACAGGTGTCGAGAGTGATGGGTGGCAAAAACCTAGTTTACACGCCGCTACCTCGGGTTGATTTGACGGTGCAAGATACATTTGTCTCCAACACCCGGTTGTTTCCAACCTTCTGTAGTGGCGTGTAAAGGTAACATTATTCTTTTTCTCATCAGAATAATTTCAGAGATCCCTCCGATTTGTATTAACAAAGCAGATAATTTCTGCTACTTGTGTGGAGTAGTGAATTTTGTATCACAAAAGCAAAACTTGACTCCAATCGGTATTAAAGCCTACAACCTGCATTTTGGCTTCAGGAAAGTAGATCAGGGCAATAGTTGGACCGCACACATCTGCTGTAATAGATTTTTAATTCCAGGCATTGATTTACTTGGGGATGTCACGGGCGACCTGCGCCCTTGTGGTCCCGACAGGGTCCCATCAGCCATCTGGCCCTAAGTGCTAGTCTAGAGACTGCCAACATATCAGTGTTGGAAGACCAGTAGAAGAACCTAACACAATACCAATTTAAAAATGCATCAGAATCAACCTTATTTATCCTGTACTTTTCATAAATTATCAGCAAATTGTTCAAATTACACCTATCAAAAAAAAAACAAATAACAGCCTCCTCCATATCCCCTCAAGCTGTCCATTCCATCACCAAGATAGGTGTGCTTTCTACCATTTTAGATAAAAAATATTTTCAATTTGTTTCCAATTTAAACAAAATACATGGAAGGTTTATCAAGCAAATAGTACTTGTGAGCCCATCAGCCAACCAGCCGAAGGCCACCGACACGGACCCCATCAGCCAGACAGCCCAAGCCCACCAACAGGGCCCCATCAGCCAGATTGCCCAGGGCAGCCAACAGGGCCCCATCAGTTATCCGGTCCGAGGTTGCCGACAGGGCCGCATTAACATTACTTCCCGATGCTGCCAACAGGGCCTCATCAGGCAAACTGCCCAAGTTTGCCTTACTTAAAGAAAGGGTCCGAATCATAAAAATATCTATTTTACGCTTTCCGGCAAGGTCCTATTGCTAATAGGACCTGTGGTGACGTCATGTTCTCGCGGGAACTCCGGTCACGTGACCGGAGTTCCCGCGAGAACGTGATGTCACCACAGGTCCTGGAAGCACAGGACCTTGCCGGAAAGCTTAAAATAGATATTTTTATGTTTCGGACCCTTTCTTTAAGTAACTTTTACTTAAAGAAAGGGTCCGAATCATAAAAATATCTATTTTAAGCTTTCCGGCAAGGTCCTGTGCTTCCAGGACCTGTGGTGACGTCACGTTCTCGCGGAACTCCGGTCACGTGACCGGAGTTCGCGCGAGAACATGACGTCACCACAGGTCCTAGAAGCCGCAGGACCTTGCCGGAGGCTTCGGTGGACCGCGGACAGGTGAGCATTGATTATTTTTTTATTTTTAACACTTTCTTTCACTTTTTTTCACTTCCACAATGTATGTATATACATTGTGGAAGTGAAAATGCCCCACAGGCCCGGTTTGTTCGTTTTCCGGTGTGTTCGACGGTGTTCGTCGAGCATTCGACGAACATTCGTCGAACACCCCGTCGATTCGACGAATCGAATCGAATTCGAACACCGGGGTGGTGGCTCATCTCTACTCCCTACCTTACAGGAGACTCACGTCAGCTATCAGTAGAATCCCATGGATACTGTATGTAGAACTGGATCATGTGCTGTCTAAGGGCGATATTCCGATGTTCGCAGATATTGCGAGAGTGGCACATAGCTCCTGACGTTCAATAGCACCCTGTATTAAGGCAACACAGGCTGTGCATTCTGGTGCCATGGCAATGTGGCGCCCCACTGGTCAGGCGTCACAAGTGGGGTACTGCACCCAAAAATGAGCATGTGGTTATCCCTGTTGCAAGTAGAATACAGAACACTGGAAGGATTTGATCCCAGCGCTCACACCCACCCACCTAGGCAATCGGGGGAGGTCCCAAAAAGTTAGAGAATTGCAGTTGTAAGGAGAGCAGGGAGGACGCACGGGGAATCTTCTGGAGTGTCTTGCCCGAGGCAAGACAGAGAATGGGAGTTTATCCGCAAGAGAAAGGGGGCTTCAAGAGAGGGCTAGAGAGAGAAATAGCCTAGACAGAGAGGTTCTGATTTGTTCACCCAGAGTGCGCAGGTCTGACATCGCGGCCTGGGGTGTTCATCCTCCGACCGAACTCTTCCCGGCTCCGAAGACGTTCTCAGTGTGTTCATACCCTGAGATGTAACACTACTAGCTGAGCAGGCATTGAGAAGAGAGAGAAAGAACAGGACAAGGGTTAGATCCGAGAATATATAACCAGAGTCTTCCACAGATTCTGCATTCTGCTGCCAGCCGTCCGGCTAGTGAACTGTGAGCTGTATCATCATCTTGACCAGTTTTGCAAGTAAAGTACCTGGGAAGAGTGAATTGCCTCCGTGTTGCTGTCCTGATATTATTGACTTTTACACTACACCGTCCTGGCAATGGTTATCACTGCCCCGGAGGCCCAGCTTCACCTGTAGGAAGCTACTCCATTCTAGCCGCAATAGCAACACCCTCCGGAGGACTGTGGCGGAGCTGGGGTCTAGTCACCAGGTACTACAGGTGGCGTCACAAGACTCATCCCTTGTAAATACAAAAAACCCTTAGGCTATCCCTCGGGGCCATGGGTCTGGGCAGGCCACCTGTGACATTGCCCGATTGGAGGGAGAGAGGCCCAGACATCTGAGTTCCCATACCCTGGGGTGCTACAGATCCTTCTGGCGTCCACGAACAGGATCCGAACCAACCCATACTTAATGGGTATTGTGTGCTTTAAAAACTTTAAAATTCAGTCTAAAGAGAACTTTTGCAAGCTACAGTCTTAAGCACGTCTTGAAGAGTGGGTTCCCGCCATGTTTGCCAGGAGCCCCAAGATGGCGATTTGACTATGTAAAAGACCATGTGCAGGCCTGGGGATGTGCCTCAGCCCCCTGACAAAGGAGGGCCTAGACAGAGGCACGAAAATGTTTGGCCACTCCTATGGCCATCAATCAATCAAGGGGGCGGCCCAACGGAAGTGGTCCCTGAGAAGCCAACACACGCCTATAAAGGGATAGCCGGAAGAGAAGTACACAATAAGAAAGACGACATACCCGGAAACATGGCAACCACGTGGACGGACATTCTACAACAGGTGGATCAAGAGGCCCGTGCTGGAAGTCTCGTCCCTGCTTACGGACGAGGGCAATGCCGAGTTCTGGATAGTCACATTCCAGGACCTGCGGAGCCGACTATCCGAGACGCTAGAATGGGTAATACGACAATGGAGTACGGAGCAGGCCGCAGGGCTCAGGGGTCGAGCCAGGGATAGAAAAGCGAGAGAGTTCGCATCCGCTTCACAGGCTGTAACGGATCTCTTGGCCGCCATCCCACCTGTTCAGACTCAAGAGGTAGGAGTCCAAACTGACATCCCAGAGGACCTGCCTGCTGCTCCCACTAACATCTCGGCAGTAGAGACCACAGCCCTGGAGAAAGAACCGGGCGTCATTGTGGAGGAGATTGACAACGGCCTGGTTAACATCACCAACATAGCCGAGGATGACTCCACGGAGGACGAAGAGGAGTTGTTTTACCGTTCCGGAGCCGCTAGAAATCGTACCCCGGAGCTGGCATGGTGTACCGACCAGCGGAGGCTACCTGTAGTTGTGCCAAGCTGCGTCGCAGATGTTACCACCATTCTGGAGACCCTGATACACCGCACTTCACCATCGGAGTATACCCCACTGGTTAGTACTTCCGACCAGGAGGCCCGGCAAAGGCGCCGAGAGGAGTATTTTCAATGGGAGATTGAGAGCCATAGGGTGAGAGAGGAAGCCCACAGACACACCCCACTACCCTTGAAACTTCGAAAGACTGGCATCATAGTGTCATTTACCTATGCGGATGGCTGGGGATTTATACGAGAGCCAGAACAACGTGACGAAATCTTTGTGGTACGTAGAGACATTGAATCACACCTGCGTCGTGGTCACCCGGACCAGGATGTGTACCGTGGAGACAAGGTAACTTATGAAAGACACGTGGAGCCACTAGGGTGGTTCGCTATTCGTACCTGTTCTCACCACAGACTTGAGATGTAAATAGTTCCTTTTGCTGCAAAGTGAACTGTGTGAACCTTTTGGTTTTTTTCCCTTATGTTAAAGATGTGTGCCAAATTCCCTGACTTAAGCGGAGACTCATAGACTTTCATGAGAACTCTTCTCTTCCATGAGTGGGAGAGAGAGTGGGAGAGAGAGTCCCAGACATCCGAGTTCCCATACCCTGGGGTGCTACAACAACTGTCGGGCATTCCAGTGTCTGTGCTCTCCTCAAAGGTATTGAGGATTTCCCGTGAAATTTTACCGATTTCGCGTTTACAGATGGCATCACCTGACCGCTGAACATAGTCTCGAGGGACTTGGCCACTTCCGCTAGACATGATGCGGTACAATTCAGATACGATGAACATCAGGAGCTATGTGCCACTCTCGCAATATCTGCGAACATCGGAATATCGCCCTTAGACAGCACATGATCCAGCTCTATATACAGTATCCATGGGATTCTACTGATAGCTGATTTCAGTCTCCTGTAAGGTAGGGGGATCAAATTGATTGGTCCATTCCCCCTGTACACACCACACTTCTGGGACGCTGGTATTCATTACCAATACATGACCTTCACCTGTCTTCCATGCACTAAGTGCAAGATCCATACTATATTAAGCAGACAGTTGCAGCAGTCTGTCACTACGCATTATTCCCTGAGGAAGCCTCATGTGCAGCGGCGATACGTGTGGGGTACTCCTACACACCCCCTCTCCTCACCCCAAGTGCCGACAGCCTAGCAGAGCCTCATCCGGTCAGATCTCAACTTAGGGGCTAGGTAACACTGATATTGCCTTATGCTGCTTTTTTATTTCTTGGTTGTTTCAACTTGAACAGGGACTGTTGTTCTCCTTTCGTCCACGTATAATGCTCTGGATTTTAGGATACAGCTAACTCTCGGCCACTTCCCAGTAAATAGACTGTATAGGTTCTGTAGTCTTAATTTATTGTGATGGAGTGAAGTTGATTGGTAAAAACTAAAATACACGGTACATAATAATCACAGTTAGTACTAGGTACATTAGAGTAATTAGCCCAGCAGTAATACAACAGAATGCAGTGAACATCAATAACTAGTGCATAGCTCACTGCAGCAGGCTCTATTCTATACAGAGGTGAATCTCTCTATATACAGTACAGGGGACACTAACTCGTATGGTGTATCTCAGAGCACAGTACACTACACTTTACAGTATTCTACACAGAAATACCTTTATCTACATAAAAGGCAAACATGCTAACATGAAGAATTACATGGTATAATATAACACATCTCCTATCTCACAGTTCTCTCTGTAGGAGTGGCTGGATTGTAACTTGCTCAGAGAATCTACACAAAAATATGAAACTGCATTTGCTCTTACCGGGATCAACTAACAGGAGAGAAGGAAATTTGTAGAAAGAAGGGACAGGAGCTAAGGATGCATGTCTTCTCAGGAACATGTCTGCCGTCTTCTTCTTCCAGAGAAGCAGGGGGGCGGTATCGTATAAATGGCTCATTCTCTTAAAGGAGACATTCTCTTATGTATTGAGAAACAAGATAATAAGGTATCTAGTGACCTCTATGGGTTGTAACTGGTATAAAATTATGAATGTTTATTTTTCTGCTCAGAATGGGCAGAACAACTGTAATTGAGCATCCCATTTGTAATAGCCATGGTGTCATTTAGTGTCGTATGTATAGGCCCGGTCTTTGGGTTTTATGGAGCACAAACTTGTGCTCTATAAGTAGTGAACTAGATTTCATTTGTTACTTTAACTTGTATTTATACTAAGTTTCTGGAGAACTGTAAAAGGAATGGCAATTGGTTATAAGGTTCTTCCTTCACCACTGTATGCACTTTATTCGGTACTGGAGCCTGTGAATTTGTAGGGTTGTGTCTGTATATTATTGCACATTATGCATTTTAATTGTTTTTAATTGTTGTTTGCTGTTTCTCTTCCAAATAAAAATGTGTGATTTTTTTTTTGCATTAAATTTGGGTGATCCCATTTAGTTTATGCACACCCCTTGACATTGCAGATCTAATTTTTGACACACCAAAGCTGTCATTAACGCACCAGGGAAATCTGGATGAGCCTGGTAATCGCAAGGATTGACGCATCCAATGGATGCATCATATTCTGGGGTGCCTCTGTGCTAGTGTATTTAGGCTGGTAGAGGCCAATATGTATGTTTTTTCCCACCTTGATAATATCAGCACCCATTATAAGGCTCGCTATAAGGCTGGGTTCACATTTGCGGACCCCTCCGCAGCGTTCTTATATTTTTTTAAATATAATATATAGTGTCAAAATAATTTTATAAAACTGTATCACACGAAATGCATTTACGGTAGTTGCTAAGCCAGAATACCCCTTTATAACATCATCTTGCTGACATTCTGACTCTTACTTGGGATGTTTTGCCACATGAATTGAAAGGTTGTTCAAGAATGGAGGCCAAGGTCTGCTCATTTCAAGATTGTAATGATGCTGTGATAGCATCCACTAGTTTCAGGAATGAGGTGCCACCATTGTCCCTGGGCTAGGAGGTTGACTTTAGACTGTAATAGATCCTGCTTGAAAACTGAGGAGGTTTAATCTTGGCCAGGAAAGCAGTTGAATCAGTGACCTTTACAGCTCATATCTATCCATGTCTTATACTTATTTCTTTAAAGACGCATGCTGTATTTTTATTGCTGTGACAATTGCTTTATAACTGAGGGCAAATCTAGGGCACTGACTCTCTATAGTAACCCCTTAAATCCAGGTGACTTTTTTAGTCAACATAAGTCATAATCTGAGATTCAATTTTTTTTGTAAAAATGGATGTTATTAGTATCATATTCTGAATGGTAATACCCAAGAACAAGCAAACAATTTTGAAGTGCACTTTGAGTTATCTTAAAAAATTGGAATTAAAGGGATATCATTTACAACAGTGATGTCACTATTCTGCTTTGCAAACCTCGCACATGCATATGTCATTCTTGCTCCCCAAGAATGTGCAGTGAAGGTGATTGTGTGGCGCACCTGGAGTTTTGGTCACTATAGGGTACAGCACCTATCCAATAGGTGTAGTATCATGCACGCAGGTAAGATAGGGAAAACTTTTCTGGGATAAGCCAACACTATCCAAACTCAGTCCCCATCTGCTGACAGGTGGGAGGATTGAGTTTAGGGGTGGGAGAAGTTAGTGAGTGAGTAAGAGAAAGAACAGCATGGAAGCAAGATGGAATGAGTTCTAGGGAACTCAGCTGAGGAGAGAGCAGAACCCGGGCAATGGAGTCAGCTAATCTTCAGGCTTGAGGACCCGAATCTGCAGCTGGCTGGATGGTCGGGCAGAGGAACGAGTTGCACAGGGGTGCCGGCCCCCATTTGGTCTGGGATCTTCAGGACCAGCCAAGAAACCGAAGGTCACTGAACATCTTGTGCAGTGATGAGCAAGTTGCACTCTCCCAGGCAAAGGAACTGCAGAGGGTTAAGAGAACTTGCAAGGCAGTCGCTCACAGGACCCGTTGTCACCAGATCTATAACTTGTAACTGCCAGGACACTAGAGAGAAAAGGAGTAACAGAGTGTCAGACAGCAAAGGACAACAAGTAAAAGCCTTATACTCCGTATCTCAGCAGGGAGAACCGGGACTACCTGTAAGCTGGCCAAGCTCCAACCTTGAAGAATACAGTACCCCAACTAGGTTGTCTCTGCACTAAGCTTAAGCTACAAGTAAAGGTGAGAAGCAAAGGTAAGAACTGAAACCGTTGTGTCTGCCTATTCGTCCCTGTGCCTTCCTGCACCAGTAACTACTACCACCAACATTTACATTACCATCTACACTTTATCCCAGGGGCCTGCTCCATTTGAGGTGAGTGCTCCATCAAGCTGCCACAACACCTATCTCCTGGGGACCACTACAAGCAGCTCTGGTCCAATCTGACCAGAAACCTCAGATGGCATCATGATAAACTTTTCCCCTTTAAATTTCTGCTTTCTGCTATTTGCACCTTTGGGAATTTTGTAATTTTTCATTTTTATACTCTTTATACTTTGTAATGTTCAAGGAATGTGCCTCACACAAAGGAAAGATGTTATTTGTTACCATGCAAAAGAAAATTTTGGGCTTGGTTGTCTTTGCACTAAGCTGCAAGTAAAGGTAACCGGTAAGAACTGCAACCCCTGTGTCTGTCTACTCCTTCCTGCACCTTCCTGCACCAGCAACTACTACCACCATCTACATTATTATCTAAACTTTACCCCAGGGACCTGCTGTGTTTGAAGGGAGTGCTCCATTAAGCTGCCACAACACCTCTCCCCTGGGGACCACTAAAAGCAGAGCTTTTCCAATCTGACCAGAAACCTCAGATGGCATCATGATAAACTTTTCATCTTTAAATTTCCACTTTTTAATGATCGGTCGCAAACCACGACTTCCAGGGAAGGCCACCGTGACATCCCCTTAATTGTGGAGCCCTGGAGAGTCGAGTACTCTGACCCCATGACCACTGCAATTACTTCTGGCATCACAAACAGGATCCAGAACCCTGTTAAACCTGGTGCTGTGTGCCAAAGACTGTTTGATTGAACTATTTAATGGTGGCCACCATACTGTGAAACCATCTGCTGGCCTGGGGGAGTGTTGTGTCCTCCCATCGTGGGAAAAGCTAGCAAGCGACTCCAAAAATTGTGCCATCCATCTCTATTGACTGTTAAACAAAGTGTTGCATCCATCAGCCGGGACGCTCCACCCCCCCAGTTGCCCAAACCACGACCGAAAGCGAGGTCTGCCCACAAAAAGGAGGGGCAAAAAAACAGATCAGTGCATGCAGGAGAGAGGACACATGTGGCTGGGACCACACGATGGCAGGAGAACCAGAGTGGAGACGCATTGACTGGGGAAGTGGATGAGGGTACTTCAGAAGAGCGGGCCATCCTCCAGAATGAATAGACACTACCCTCTGTGAATGCCCGTGCAGGGTACCTACTGGCCTGGATGCCCGGAATCCATGTGACTACACAGAGGAGATAGGTAGAACAAGCATCAAAATGGACACAGGACCACTCTGCAGGAATCCAGCTTAAGATTCCTCCTACTACAACACTAGCAGCACTGATGGCTTTGGAGCTGCAGTTGGTTGAAGAGCTCAAGAGGGAGGACAGAGAGGAAGAGACCACCATCCTGGGGCCAATAGCATCACCGGAGAGTCCTGCACCTGAACCATCGAAAGCCCCGACCCCTCCACCAGCCGCAGAGGAATACCAAGGCTCGGTAATGCAAGCAGTTAGACTATGACTGAACTGTAATAGATTGCAGAAGTTGGACCATTGTGATAGTAATGACATTTACTACTGTTCAGTATGTATTGTTAGATATTGTAAACGGTTATTAACAGAATTTAGCTGACCCAGCTTTAGCCAGTTAAGGTACTGTATTTATATAGTAAGAAAATAAGTAGCCCAGCTAGGCCTTAGGATGTTTATGTTCATGTTAATGTTTACAGAATTACCGGTTAGGCTGGGTTCACACTTGCGGACCCCTCTGCAGTGTTCTGCGTAGGGGATCCACAATCTGAGTGCAGCCTCCACAAGCCCCTATGTTTATAATGTGAGGGCATGGTGCTGCGCTTGACTGCGCATGACCGTGCGCTCCCATTCATTTGCCTGCGCACAAATCACACACTCTCGTCTGCACCAGGAACGTGATATGTTGCATTCCTGGTGCGTACAAGAGTGTATGATTTGTGCGCAGGCATCCACCTGCATACAAATTACACTGGCAAATGCATGGGAGCGCACGGTCATGCGTAGTCAAGCGCAGCACCGTGCGCTCACATTATAAACATAGGGGCTTGCGGAGGCTGCACTCAGCTTGTGGATCCCGTACACAGAACGCTGCGGAGGGGTCCGCAAGTGTGAACCCAGCCTTAGGCTGTGACAATAAGCTAATAATGGACAATTGGGCCACAGGACTATGTGGTGGCCAGGACATTATCCTGTAAATAGTTGTACTTTTTAAGGTGCATCCTTGCTGGTTTTCAGACCAGGATGTTAAGGTGCACTTTGGAACCTGTTGCACTTTATGAAAGCTGTTGCAGAACAACAATTTTAGCATTAAATCCAGACATCAAAAACCGTCGGTATGGCCAAATAATAAGTTCAATATGGTCTCTGTGCCCTGTAGCCACACCCAAAGATGACGTCTTAAGGTAGTTTGGTGTGGTAACCCACCAATTGCACTTAAAAAGCTGCAACATGATGCACCCCATAAATGACAGATTCCAAGTGGTCATCATAGACTATTAGTAACCAGATGCAGCTCAAAGGCATATATTAAGAACATGTAAAAAATAGCCTAGTGCACCACTAACATTCCTGATCAACAAGTAAAAAGGTCCAACTAGTAAATGCAAGTGCCTCAGACATGTTCTGTGTGCCCTCATATTGGTAGTGTCATGGGTGAGGGATTAACTGATACTGGTCTCTACTAAGCACTTTATGGTTTCATAGGGTTTTGGCACTATTATTTTGTATGCTTACCAAATGCATATTGTTACAAGTGGTAGCCCTAATGCCTGTATAATTGAAGACCTGTTTTCTAGTTTACACTATTGATGTTCTCATGCTTACCAGATTATGTTGGGTGCACAGTTCTGTCTGCCCTCACAGTATTGCCTAATTCGTTCGTTCATTTGTATGTTACTATCTTGGTCATATGATTTTTCAACTGGTGTCAATAAACACTTTATGCCTTGCACTTACTAGTTGGACCTTTTTACTTGTTGATCAGGAATGTTTGTATGTACTAAGCTCTTTTTTATATTGTCTTGAAAAAGATGGCACAACCTGCTGGCGTCGTTGCAAGACTGCTGACTGTGTTAGATGTTGCTGATTTTTGCACCTTTGGTATTTTTGTAATTTAGTATTTTTATACTCTTCATACTTTGTAACATTCAAGAAATGTGCTTATCATAAAGGAAAGATGTTATTTGTTACTATGCAATAGAAAATTTTTGGCTGGGCTGTCTCTGCAATAAGCTGCAAGTAAAGGTAACTGGTAAGAGCTGCAACCCCTGTGTCTGTCTGCTCCTTCCTCCACCTGCCTGCACCAGTAACTACTACCACCACCATCTACATTACCATCTACACTTTATCCCAGGGGCCCGCTCCGTCCGTAGCGGCGGTGGCAGGGATGAAGACATCAGCGGCTGGGAGATCAGCGGCGGCGGCCAGGATCTCCGCCACTGATCTCCGCCTCCCAGCAGCTGCCGCTGATTGGATGGCAGGGCGGCTCACATCACATTTTCATGTGAACGCATGCGGACAATCTCTGCTGCGTTCACATGAAAGTGTTTGCGTTCAGCACTATGTATTGGTATGTGCAGCATACGCTGCAGTGCCGAACGCAAATATGAAGCCAGCCTAATAGCATGGAAAGATGGTTCTACTAAGTAGGGGGGCTGAATACAAATGCATATCACAACTTTTATGGTCACTTTACACACACCAACTTATCTGTCCAACTTCTGACCAACTTACTGGTTGCAGTGAAATCATGGACACATTGTATCATTTGTACACAGCCACAAAATGGAGCAATGTGTCCATGATTTCACTGCAACCAGTAAGTTGTTCAGAAGTTGGACAGATAAGTTGGTGTGTGTAAAGTGGCCCTTAGATTTATATTTTGAAAATATTCAGAAAATCATGTATTAGGCTGGGTTCACATTTGCGGACCCCTCCGCAGCGTTCTGCGGAGGGGATCCGCAATGTGTCCGCAGCCACCGCAAGCTCCTATCTTTAGAATGGGGACACACGGTGCTGCGCTTGACTGCGCATGACCGTGCGCACACATTCACTCCCACATGTGATCACACACTCTCGTCCGCACCAGGCACGCGACATGTTGCATTCCTGGTGCGGACGAGAGTGTGTGATTTGTGCGCAGGAATCCGCCTGCGTACAAATCACATATGGCAGTGAATGGGTGCGCACGGTCATGCGCAGTCAAGCGCAGCACCATGCGTCCCCATTCTAAACATAGGGGCTGGCGGCGGCTGCGCACACATGGCGATTCCCCTCCGCAGCGTTCTGCGGAGGGGAACACCAGTCTGAAGCCAGCCTAATTTCCTTTACACTTCACAAATATTTGCTGCTTAATACTGGAATATCACATAAAGCTTCAATTAAATCCATTTTAGTTTGTGCATGGTAGACACCCATTGTATAGACAGTATACACATTTGACAAAAGATTGATTGCTCTCAGTGGGACAAACAAAATAATAATCTTGTTACTATGATACCTTTAAATGCCTTGAATATTGACCCTTAAGCTGCCGTCACACACAACGATTCACCAGCGATCCCGACAACGATACGACCTAGTAGGGATCGTTGGTACGTCACTTTGGGGTCGCTGGTGAGATGTCAAACAGTCAGATCTCACCAGCGACTCAGCAACGATCCAGAATGATAGAAGATAGTTGGGAATTGTCACTCTCGGGAGTAGTATTGAGATTGTTGGTTGTTGTCCCTTTCAAACACAGCAATGCAGCATTCCCAGCGGGAGCGCAACAACCAAAAAATGACCCAGAGCACTTTGTAATGATCAGCGATCTCGCAGCAGGGGCCTGATCGCTGCTGTCACACATAACGAGATCGTTAGCGAGATCGCTGTTATGTCACAAAACCTGTAACGTTACAACGATCTTGCTAACTATCTCGTTATGTGTGATGGGTGCTTTACTCTCTAAGGTCCCTCATCTATGTATTATTTGCTTTTGTAGTATAGTATTTACACACTTAAACTGCAGAGCAAGGAATCACTTTTTTTTAAGAATAGTTGTTTTCAATTACATCTCTTGTTAATCTTTCCAAAAGTAGCAAACTTTAATAAATTGCCCTATTTCTGAGCAACAACTGTGAAATTATCCCATGAGCGTATTCAAAGTAGTATTAACTACTCTGTAGTCAGCTAATGAGTCAGCTAATGGTAGTGCTCAGTATATAATAAAAATACTCTTAGTAAGAATAAAAATATAGAAAAGCTATCCATGAATAACATGAATTCTTTCCAAAATTAAAAATGAAAACAAAACAAGCAAAAATTATTAATTGATCCACAAGGAGGTAGGAAAAGGGGACCAAGCCACGCTGCCGTGGAAATAAATCTGATCTAAAATAGAAGAATAGGTGATTTGTCAATGCATTTCAGACAGTGATCGCTCCTTCTTCAGGATTAAAATATCACATACTGTGGAGAAAAAAAGGATTTAGTTAGCAAAAAATTGTGCAAGTTCTCCCACTTAAAAAGATGAGGTCGGCCTGTAATTGACGACATAGGTGACCTCAACTATCAGAGACAAAATGAGAAAACAAATCCTGAAAAGCACATTGTTTGATTTGGAAAGAAGTTTTTTATCAAATTTTTGTGCAAAATAAGTATTTGATCACCTATAAACAATCAAAATTTCTGGCTCTCACAGACTTGTAACTTCATCTTTAAGAGGCTCCTCTGTCCTCCACTCATTACCTGTAGTACTGGCACCTGTTTGAACTTGTTATCAGTATAAAAGACACCTGCCCACAACCTCAACACAGTCATGCTCCAAACTCCACTAAGGTGAAGACCAAAGAGCTGTCGAAGGACATGAAAAACAAAATTGTAGCCCTGCACCAGGCTGGGAAGACTGAATCTGCAATAGGCAAGCAGCTTGGTGTGAAGAAATCAATTGTGGGAACAATAATTAGAAAATGGAAGACATACAAGACCACTGATTATCTCCCTCGATCTGGGGCTCCATGAAGATCTCAAACCATAGTGTCAAAATGATCTAAAAAATGATGGGCAAAAATCCTAGAACTATACGGGTTGACCTAGTGAATGACCTGCAGAAATCTGGGACCAACTGTACACAGGCTACAATCAGTAACACACTATGCAGCTATGGACTTAGATTCTGCAGTGCCAGATGTATCCCCCTACGTAAGTCATTACATGTCCAGGTCCATCTGAACTTTGCTAGAGAGCATTTCGAGGATCCAGAAGAATATTTGGAGAATGTCATATGGTCAGATGAAACCAAAGTAGAAATGTTTAGAAGAAACACAATTTGTCGTATTTGGAGGAGAAAGAATGCTGATTTGTATCCTGTGAGGCACCGCCGACATGATCCTCATGGCCGGGGCGCATCACATGCAGGATCAAAGTATGATCCTGTGCATACTGGCCGGTTTTACTGTGATGATGCTGTGTGAACTCAACCGGAACACAAGGGGTTAATTGTGAGTGACTGCTATAGACGTGATACACTCATGAGCCTAATGAGCGGCAGTGAGAGTGGGATGAGATTGATGAGGCTCTAAGGAATGTAAGGGCTGAGTGCTGACAACCCGGAACACAGGGAGTTAACCTGAGCTGTGTGAAAGGCTGATTATCAGCAGCTAAGGGGGGGGTGTCCATATGGGAGTGGCTGGCACGATAAGAGGCAGCCAGCTGAGTGATTGAGAGATCCTTTCTCAGCCAGACATCAGCCTGAGATTCAGATGGAAGCTGAGACCAGCCAAGTGCAGAGCCGTCCAGAGGCTGTGTGAATGAAGGGAGCATGCTAGCTCCAGGCCGGTGTCAAGGTCCGTGGTTGTGATAGCACCTGGTGGGGAAGCCGTGGCTGAACCCGGTGGAGACTGGTCCGGGCGTGCGGTGAACCACGTCCGGGAAAGGAGCCCTTGGGGGACGCTTGGTGGACCCGTTATCCAGGTAGCGAGACCCGGATCCGTGCCCGGTAAGACAGTGGTTCCCGTGTAACGGAGTGAGCTGTGTGTGAGTAATGCCAGGCGGGCATAACCGCTATTGGGTCCGACTAGGCAGTCGTTAAAGGACCCGTTGATGTATGTAGGGGCTTAGGCAATTGCCCTGAATGTAAGATGATGACCTATGTAAGAACATTGTGTAATAATGTGGGGAGAAAGTGACCCAGCCAGTATGGATGATGTTGGAGGCGTTCCGTCCCTGTGGGACGAGAGGGAGGCTTGCCCTGCTGCTTGCAGAGGGTACCCGTCCCTCAACCACGGCCTCTAATGGTGTGGGTGTGCCTGTGGTGCCAGACACAGGGGTAATAGGGCTCCTAGTAGGTAACGGATGAGGTTCCCGTGTACTATGGTTTGCCAGTCCCTGTAATGGGCCATGGAGGAGCCACAGTCCATGGATGATGGGCTGTGAGCGTGTGGAAGAAATGTATGTGATCCATGGACGTTTGAATGATGGATCACACATGGTATGTAAGGCCCGGTCAGGCAGGAATCCTGACTACGGGGTAATGTTAAGTCATCGAGCTGGGTGACTAAAGCCAGGCGGCAGGAACCGCCATTGGGACCCACAGGGCCCATTGAAGCGTATGTAACGAAGGTCAGAAGCAGGGGTTAAAAGGGCTCCTAGAGTGGGGACACCATGGTTGAACCAGGTGGACTCTGACTGGGACGTAGGCGGAGATACGTCCAGAAAGGAGCCCCTTGGGGATACATGACATACCCGGTACTCAGGTTGCTCAATCCCTGTTCATCGTCGATATATAACACATATATTTATTATAAATGTACTGTAAGATGTGTAAGTAGGCCGGAGGCCGTAGCTACCCCGGGAGCAGGTGTTAGAGCTCCAATGGGGAGAGAGTCGTGGTTACAGGTCCCGGGTTATTGTGAATGTATATGTGCAATGTTCTATGTAATGTATGATGTATTTATGTAAAGTGTTTATAATCAATGTGATATGTGTCCAACATGCTACCCGGGTTATGTTATTATATGTGAAAAATAAACGGGTAGACATTGGTTAAACTTATAAACACGTGTTTTGTCGTTATGCAAGCGGGTTCCCCGGTTGCTACCTCACAATCCAAAGAACACCATACCTTCTTTGAAGCATGGGAGTGGCAACATCATGTTTTGGGGCTGTTTCTCTGTCAATTACCAGGACGACTGATCTGTGTACATGAAAAATTGAATGGGGCCATGTATCGTGAAATTTTGAGTGCAAACCTCCTTACATCAGAAAGGACCCCCCTCCTTTATTCAAGACTCTTTGAGTGTTCATTTCAAGCAGCGCGGACTGTGATACACCATCCCTGGATCCAGATATTTCTACACGTGTTACGTGGAGGTGGAAGTCCTGCAGCAGCTTTTTGTACTACATGCGATTTAAACTAATTGTGGGTGCACACAACTAGAAAAGGTGAGTGCACCATCATTGTGACCTGTGTGAAAACTTTTGCCATATTGATAGGGCACTATTGCGCCTCGTGTTTGTCTCCTTTATCTTTATTACATCAGAAAGGGCATTGAAGATGAAATGTGGCTGGGACTTTCAGCATGACAATAATCCCAAGCCCACCGCCAGGGCAACAAAGGAGTGGCTCCGTAAAAAGCATGTCAAGGTCCTGGAGTTTCCTAACCAGTCTCCAGATCAAAACCCTATAGAAAACCTTTGAAGGGAGTTGAAAGTTTGTGTTGCCCAGTGACAGCCCCAAAACATCACTGCTCTAGAGATCGGGCCAGCATGCCAGCAACAGTATGTGCCAACCTTGTGAAGACTTACAGAAAACGTTTGACCTCTGTCATTGCCACCAAAGTATGTATAAGAAAGTATTGAGGTGAACTTTTGTTATGGACCAAATAGGGTCATTCCATGTCAAGTGAACCAATGATTATTACCTCTATATTTTTAATTCTTTTGAGATTTTGTTATTTGATAATAGCATGTCAGACAATGAAAAATGTGAAGAGAAAAATTTTTTAAAAAATTTATTTTTTTTTAAATGATTTTCAAAGTTCGGAAAAAGTGTGAATTTCGCTGTTGCCTGCCTTTACGTTTCTCCTCATAACTAAGGCTAGGAATAAGATAGAGAGACAAAATAAACACCATTCTACTCAGAACTATACAGGCTTTCACCAGATATGTCACAAGAGGATCTTTGTTAATATTTTACCCATGTGATCCCAAGCGCAAAACTTTAAAATGCATTTCCGAAAAATTGGCGCGCTTTACATATTTCAAAAACTGCCCATGTGTCTGCTTTGCTCTTAGCCACATCTGTACCAAATTTCAAGTTGGGATCGCGATGGGATCATATTTTAACATATTTTACTATTAATAGTGTCAATGGGTCATTCCATATCAAGTGATCTAAATATGAATATTTTTTTTTACCTGACGTCTTTAGATTTTTTTTTATTTTTTTCCTTTATGAAGTACTACTTTAGTTAATTACAAATTAAAAGTTTAGAATTTTTTTCTTCATCAGTTAATTTTTTACAGATTTTTAAAGTTTAAAAAAAGTGTGAATTTTGGCCTGGAATGACTTTACATTTTTTTATCTTGGGCTAGAAATAAGATAGAGAAACAAAATAAACACCATTCTACTCAGAACTGTCCAGGCTTTCACCAGATATGTCACAAGAGTATATTTGTCAATTTTAATTTTTTAACCATGCGAACGCAAACGCAACATTTTGAAACGCATTTCCGAAAAAACGTTTTAATAAAAATTTTCCAAAACTGCCCATGTGTCTTTTATGCTCTTAGCCACATCTGTACCAAATTTCAAGTTGGGATCGTGATGGGATCATATTTTAAAATATTTAACTATTATAGTGTCAATTCAAAAATCTTGAATTCAGATCTGTTCAACCTGTGGTCTAAAAGTGTGGGGTCTATATTTATCAAATCCATTATTTTTAGACATTACTGTATTATTTTGATATGTTACAGCTTAGAAGCAGGAGAGGACACATAGGAAAAAGCTTTGTTAGGGCTCAACCTGAGAAGGCACAGGGATAGACAGTGAATGCAGAGCAGATGATAGGCCAGCAGCTCTGTCAATCATGTTAAGCGTCTACCCACTGCATTCAGGAAGTAAGACAGCTCATTCAGACCTTTCATGTCCTGACATGTCTAGACATCTTCACTCCTGAACAAACAATAGTCTGTACAAAGCCATCAAGGCTGTGTACTAAAATATGGGTGAGTAAATATATTAATAGTTTAATGCTTTTATTATTAAGGGCCAATACACACAGTGCTATTCTTAGGGATCATCATTCAGAAAAACAGCCCCATTGATTTCTATGGGGTTCACCACATGCAGTGTTTTTGGAAACACTCAAGAGTGAGTAAATCACTGCTTGAACTACTTTTTAATCGCTGCAATAAATGCAGCATTTATCATTTATATAAAAAAAGCTGCCATTTTTTTCACTAGCGATTAAAAAAAACTAACGCATATGTGGTAAAAACGTGGTAGAAAAACAAGCTGCCAAAACTGCAGCGTGTATCTGCAGACAGAAAAAACTGTGCGCGCTAGCCCTAAAACTCACTTTATAGTAATACAGTTCTATCTCAAGTGTACTGTAAATCTTTATTTTTATTACCTATCTTCCTTACTTAATATTAACTGTATTTTTCCCACACATCAATGGCTGCTACTTCTCAAGAAACAGCATTTTATCATAGACACTGTTGCAATCCTTTTGAAAAAATATGAATATGATTGGTGCTGGTGGCTGGCTACTGTACTCTCCAAAGATTGTGAAAATGAAGAAGTAAAATTGACTTTATTGCATCCTTCTGGTCCAGCGCCATCCTTTGTGTATCCAAGAAAGCCAGACATTTTAAAAGTGCACAAAAATCAGATATTAACTCAGGCGGAGCCTAACACCGTGACAGGCCGGACATACTCTTTGACACACAAGGAAATGGCGATTGCTAGTAAGCGTTTATGGACAAGATTACATTTCACCCACTAGAAGGGACAAATTGATAAAATGCCACTTTAAAAACATACTATTAATTGTTTGATTAGTTCATAATTTATAGGCGGCCGTCACACGGTTCAATATTGCGAACGATATCGTTTAAGCGATCTGCTTTTTGATCGCTTAAGCGATATCGTTTGTGCATCGCTGCGTGCAATCAAGCGATTTTACAATGTAAAATCGCTTGATCGTTACATCGCAGATATGGGAGCCGGAGCTCATATCAAGCAATAATCGCTTGTTCAATCTGCTTCATCGTGGTGTGTGACACCACGATGAACGATCTCCCAGCAGCAGAGCCTATGCTGGGAGATGGTATCTATGGTAAACGTCGGGTTACTAAGCGCCACGCGGAGCCTAGTAACCCGATGTGTACCATAGTTACCAGCAATCTCGCTGGCCCACATCGCTGGTGAGTCTGTCTGTCTGACAGCTCACCAGCGATGTGAGCGATATTGTTAGCGATCGCGCGTGCACGTGATCACTTACAATATTGCTCACGATATTGTAGCGTGTGACGGCCGCCTTAGAACGATGATTTAACTACTGTACTATTCTTATTAAACACTTCATAAATCACATGTTTAGTGATAGAATAGAAAACAAATTTATATGTATAAATAGGGGTTAACATTTTTGGTTCTTTTAATCTTGTTTAATCAAACTTGAGGATATGATCACCTTTCTTCTTTTGGTTTGTTCAATACATTCAAGTTGAAAATGCTGAGCGTTGTGTTCTGATGATTAAGATGTATTTATCCTGGCACTTATGGGATTTGTTTTTTGTGTTTCTTTTTTGTTGCATATAAATGTTTTATTCAATAAGTTGTGATAACTCATACAACCATAAAATAAAAAATATATAAATTTGACAGGTCCCAAGTTGAATCTCTGCACAAATATAACCAAGAACACAATCAATCTGTCATTTTTTCACAATTGCCCGTCAATAGTTTGAATTTGATATAAAGAAACATAGTCTTGTAACATATCAAATGAAATCTGTTACCGTTCTGAGTAAAATGATGCCTCTCCCACTTCATTATCTTATTTCTAGCCTGAGATAAAAAAAAATGTAAAGTCATACCAGGCCAAAATTCACCCTTTTTTTAAACTTTAAAAATCTGTAAAAAATTAACTGATGAAGAAAAAAATTCTAAACTTTTAATTTGTAATTAACTAAAGTAGTACTTCATAAAGAAAAAGAATTAAAAAAATCTAAAGACGTCAGGTAAAAAAAAATATTCATATTTAGATCACTTGATATAGAATGACCCATTGACGCTATTAATATTAAAATATTTTAAAATATGATCCCATTGCGATCCCAACTTGAAATTTGGTACAGATGTGGCTAAGAGCAAAGCAGACACATGGGCAGTTTTTGAAATATTTAAAGTGCGCCGATTTTTCGGAAATGCGTTTTAAAATTTTGCGCTTGCGATCACATGGGTAAAATATTAACAAAGATCCTCTTGTGACATATCTGGTGAAAGCCTGCACAGTTCTGAGTAGATTGGTGTTTATTTTGTTTCTCTATCTTATTTCTAGCCCGAGATATGATAGAATATGTAAAGCCATATCAGGCCAAAATTCGCACTTTTTTTCAACTTTAAAAATCTGTAAAAAATTAACTGATAAAGAAAAAAATTCAAAACTTTTTTTTTGTAATTAACTAAAGTTGTTCTTCATATAGAAATTTTTTTTTAAAAATCTGAGGACGTCAGGGAAAAAAAATATTCATTTTTGGATCACTTGACATGGAATGACCCAATACTTATTTTCCACCAAAATTTGAAAAAAAAAAAAAAATGATTTCCAAATCAGATAATGTGATTTTAAGGATTTGTTTTCTCATTTTGTCTCTCATAGTTGAGGTCTATCTATGATGTCAATTACAGGCCTCTCTCATCTTTTTAAGTGGGAGAACTTGCACAATTGGTGGCTGACTAAATACTTTTTTTTCCCCATTGTATATCATGTGATATATGATTTTCTGACATTAAAAAGAAGAGATCACTCTCTGTAAAAGCATTGACAAATAGAAATGACCTATTCTTCTATTTTTTATCAGATTTTTTTGAATGGCAGGATGGATTGGTCCCCTTTTCCTACTGCCTTTTGGATTATGTATCTTCAGGGATGAGGCAACAGTCATGTTCATGCTCTTTAAGGGAACCTGTCACCTGGATCTAAGCCAATACACTATCACTACCTTTCCCTGCACCTTCCTAGCTGCTCCCTATCTATCCTCTCTGAGCTAAATCCACCCTATAAAACAGTAGAAAAATAATTTATAACTTACAGAAGTCCCTGAGGCTGGGGACTGAAAAGGCGGCCCCAGGGTCCATTCTGCCCCTCCTCGATGCAGCAGCACACGCCCCGCTGGGCAGCGTTATTCTTTCTACATCGCCGCCTCCTCCATTTGGAATCTCCCGCCTGCTTTACACCTATCATGTTGTGATGCGACCTCGATGTGTCCCCTCACTGGGACACAGCATATGAGAGATTGTATCTTCTGCTCGGTAGCAGCACACACAGGGTAAGCTGCTACTGGAGCTGAGTGCTGATTGAAAGCACTGACGCCCAGGTGTGCGGGTGAATAGGAGATGATATGAGTTGCATTGGGCTGTGGGGAGGGGGTGGATTGTGTCAGGACAGCAGCAGGAGCTGATGTGTAGAGGACTGTGTGAAGATTTAACACAGCCTGTGAGCTCTCTCAGAGTGGATGTTCATGAGGCTAATGAGCGGATGGTGAGGAGAGAAAGGTTGTGTGCTGACCTAACACAGCCTACCCGGGGGAAGGTACAGAGCTTCTATATCAGTTGTTGGGATTGTATGAGGTTGTACTCGGCTGCGTCCCGGAACCTGGAGGTCTGTAAATACCTGAACTGTGCCATTAAACTGTGTGCTATGTGAGTAAATACCTGAGTCACTGCCTTCTGTCGTGCCGATCCTAACCGCTACCTTACAGTGTAAAGTGGGTGGGAAATTCCAAATGGAGGAGGTGGCGATGAAGAAAGAATAGCACCGCCCAGCGGGGCGTGTGCTGCTGCATTGAGGAGGGGCAGAATGGAGACTGGGCCCGCCTTTTCAGTCCCTAGCCTCAGGGACTTCTGTAAGTTATAAGTTATTTTTCTGCAGTTTTATAGGGCAGATTTAGCTCAGAGAGGGATAGATAGGGAGCAGCTAGGAAGGTGCAGGGACAGGTAGTGATAGTGTAGTGGCTTAGATCCAGGTGACAGGTTCCCTTTAATAGCAATTGTGCCTTTCACAACTACCTCAGTTGAGCCTATTGTCCCCTTCGTTGACTGTCTCTCCCCCCAGATAAGACCCTATCTGCGCTTCTAATGTCTTTTCAGCTTCTCCTCTAATAACAATTATTTGTGCAACTGTATTTCTGAAGGCCTAACTTTTTAACCTTTAGCTCAAATAAAGCATAGAAAAATGTTAACACTTCTATGCAGGTAGATTAAATGTCAATTGCAGGTGAGTGGTAAAAATAAACTATATATAAAGCTCTTTGAAGTTTTGTTTTCTAAAAGGTTATTGTTATTAGTTTGTACCAAGAGGATCTTTAAAAAGAAAAAATACAAAAAGTTGACAATCTTCAGTCTTCGGCATTTTACAATGTACTCCCAACAATCTTGTGCATTTGCAACCACTTTTGAGGTTGGATACCATGAGTTCCTTCCTGTTATTACATTTTTAATGACCTTTTATCAGGAAATGGCTGCTGTAAATAATGGGCATTTGACAGAGTTCAGGATATTTGGCTATGGAACTTTAAATTGTGTGTTTCTGTGCTCTCACTTCTAGGACACATACTATGTATACCATCTACAATGCATAGGGAAATATACTGACAATATACGGTAATTATGAACTTGAAAATAACAGTAAATTGTTGCCATTTTGCTGGATTTCCAGAAAGTAGATTTTTGTACAATTGAAGAAAAATACAATTCCAGCTAAATACGTTTGTCCATCTCTCAGGGTGTACATGGAATGTCAAATAGTGCACCCATGATGTCAACAAAAGTGCCCCACAGACACTATATGATCCCTCACAGCCGCCCATATAATATAATTTACCCACCATAGGCCTTGTTCACACATACCAATCCGTTTTTTAAACCCTTAGAAAAACAGATCCGTTTTTCTAAGGGTGCCAATAGTGTCCCCTGAGGTTCTGAATGTTTTTTGGAACTTTTGGGACTTAGTCATTTTTTCACCAAAAACACATGCAAAAACGCATGTGTTAACGCATAGTGCCCCTATGTGCCATGCAAAAACGCATGTGTTTCCCATAGGGCCCCATGTTAAAGAAATGCATGCGTTTTTTTACAGCACCCAAAAACGCTGCATGCAGTGTTTTTTGGGATGCTGAACAAAAACGCATGTGTTGTTAAAAAACGCATTTACACTTAAGTGCACCCTGCGTTAACGCATATGCGTTTTTGGACTTTTAAAAAAAAACAGTCCAAAATGTTCCCAAAAATGGATTTAAGGCAAAACTGATGGTATGTGTGAACAAAGCCATAATCCTCTATATAGTAAAATGCACCCCATAGTTCTCCATGTAGTATAATGCACCCTCATAATTTTCCATATAGTTTAATATACAGGCCGTAGTCCTCCATATAGTATAATGCACACCTCATAGTTTCTCATATAGCATTATGCACACCTGATAGTCCTCCATATACAATAATTCAGCCCCATAGTCTTCCATATTGTAAATATGCACCCCCATAATCCTCCATATAGTGTAATGCACCCCTATAGTCCTTCATATAGTATAATACAGAGGCCATAGTCTTCCAAATAGTATAATGCACTCCCCAGAATCCTACATATAGTATAATGCACTCTCTATAGTCCTCCATATAGTAGAATACCCTATAGTCCTCCATATAGTATAATGCACCCCCATAGTCCTCCATCTTATATATATGCACCACCATAATCCTCCATATAGTATAATGTACCCCCATAGTCCTTCATATAGTATAATGCACAGGCCATAGTCCTCCATATAGTATAGTACACTCTCCATAGTCCTCCATCTCTATACATAATCACCAGTTTAGTGCTTCCGGCCACTGTGCCGCTATCAAGCGACCGCGTCTGCGCAAAACTGGTGATTACCCGGAAGCGCCGCCATATTAGCACTCCCAAAGCTCCCGGCGGCGGCCTGCAGCCTCCCGTCCCCGCACCTCCCCTTCACCACCCGCACGCCCCTGTAAGACACCCCCACATACCCCCGCAGTACAAGCTCACATCCCCCCCTCCAGTGCCCGCTTCCTCCCCACACTACACCCCCGCGCCCCCCTTTACCGCCCGCACACCCCCCCACCTACTTACCTCTTCACATAGGACCTTTGGTGATGTCACAGTCAAGTGATCATTCACATGACCGTGAATCACCCTAGCTCCGCCTTCTCTACTCTACGCTGCTTCCCAGCTATGACATGGAGCTGTCACAGCTGGGAAGGAGAGAAGAGGAGGCAGACAGGCACAAGCCGACCTCAAAAACATAGGGGGGAGCACAATTACTCAAGGGGACCAGACACACATAAAGGGGACTACAAACAATGAAGGGGGCCACAGAGATGAAGGGAGGACATATACACTAAACGGGGGCACCATAAATAATACACAGGACCTGACAAACATCAGGGACACCATAAACACTCAAGTAGGAGCCTGACAAACAAGGACGCACCACTAACACTGAAGGTAAACCACAAACACACAATCAGTAGTAGAGACACTGAAGGGGAGCCAGAGACAGGGAAGGAGCAGGAAAAGGGAAGCAGAAAAGCACTAAAGCAGCCACCAGACTGACCCAAGGGAGACAGAGACACATAAAAGGAACCAGAAACACTAAAGCCTTGCACACAGACCAAGGGGAAAAATGGAGCACTGATTCTAAGAGGCACACACACATAACGAGGGACTAAAGAGATTGAAGTGGCCCACACACAAACTCTGCAGGGGGCCAGACACACAAAGGCTCACCACTATTACTCAAGGGAAGCCCACACATGGGGAACAAGACAGACGCAACAGAAGCCACAGACAGGCAGCAGAGAGAAAAAAGTGGGGGCACAGACACAGGCAAAAAAACAGACTGAACAGGGGTCAGAGACACAACACGCACCAGACAGCCAAACATTGCACAGGGTGGTCAAAGGGAGCGCAGGGGGGCCACAAATACCACAGCGTGCCACTGACGACCTCCCGATGCGATAGCATCGGGCCTATTTTCTAGTATAGCATAATGCACAGTCTATAGTCCTTCATATAGTATAATGCACAGTCCATAGACATGTACTTTCTAGATAGCTATATCTATGAATTTTTTTTGTGTATTTTATCAAACATGCTTGCTCAGCCAAATCATCAATGTATTAGTATATCACATTCAGTTTGCTGGAGAATAAATGTCCTGTGAATTAATTTACTCCTCTCTGTTGGTATATGATATATTATAACTACACTCATCAGATATTATTAACAGGATAATGTGTGGCTGGTATATATTACGTTAGGATTACTGACATCAAATATTATACCAATCACATATTATCTGTATATAACATTGGAGGTCCATGCACACAGTATAGTACATCTAGTATATGTGAGAATACATGGCAGTCTAACTTACACTATGACTACAGATATCAGATATTACCAATCACATATTATCTGTATATAACATGAGATGTCTGTGCACATAGTATAGTACATATAGGACACAGAAGAATATGTAATGGCGTATATATAGTGATAAAGACATAAGATACAGAATATGCAGGACATAATATGACAGTGCATATTATAATATGATTACAGAACATCAGATATTACATCACTTATTATATTTACATAATATTGGATGTCCGTGCACAAATTATAGTACATACAGGAGAATATGTAATGTTATATATACTGTGATACAGACATTAGTAGAGATGAGCAAACTGTCCTTGACTATGTTCGCCAATTTCAAATTCGGCACAAACATTGGAGGTTTTGTTTGCGATCGGAAACCCGAGCAATTCACTAAAAATCAGTGAACACGGCTTTGTTTGGGAAAAAGTTTGAAATTTAAAATGGTCCTAATACTTTCCCTAATTATTTGGGGTGAAGATTAGGGATGAGCGAGTATAATCGTTACTATTCGGTACTCGCCGAATAGTAACGATATTCGGGCTACTCTCTACTCCCTGAGTCTCTTGTGATTACTCGGGAATAGCAAGTAGTCCTTTATCTTTCGCAGTGTATCTATATATACACTGCAAAAGTGCACTAAAAGTGAATAAAAGTTGTTAAAAAATAAAAAAATATCATACTCACCTATCCGACGCCTGCAACGGCTCGGCAAAGACATCCGATCACCGACAAGGACCTGTGAGTCTCGCAGCCAATCAGATGGCTGGTAGCGATCTGGCCAATCAGATGGCCAGACGTCACAAACCACCTGATCGCTTCCAGCCACCTGATTGGCCAGATTGCCAGGTCATTGATGCACGTTCATAATTAAAAAAGGAGGGACTCCCTGCATTTTGGTTACCAGCCAGGTAAAACTAGGCTACTGGGGGATGGTGGCAGCCAATATCTGCCTGCTGTACAAGTGTTGGTGACAAAAAACAGAGCAGAGCCCCATCAGCACAAAGCAATGGAAGTATGCTATTTTTACCTGAATTGCTAGGAAATAAGTGTAGAAGAGCTGGCCTTGCATGCTACTGACCCTCTACAATAATAGAGATTTGCTCTCCAAAAATAAAAAATAAAATAATAATAATTATAATAACAATAATAAAAGAAAAAAATTCAAAATAATTTCAAAAATATATATAAAGGTCTCATAAATAAATGTTTAAAGGACACTGTAAGGTTCCTGGACTTAACAGCTTCCTGTTATCTCTTGCACTGTTTAAAAAATTCACATCAAGCAGGTGTCAAAAAACATGCAAACACCAAGAAACTTAAAAAATGTATTTAAAGCTCCAAACATTTCTACAGCTTGATACAAGCCAGTAGACCTGATGGTAGAAAGAAACTCTCCAAACAGTAATGGCCACTTTACACGTCCCGATATCGTTGTCCAACTTCGATAAAAAGTCACGTGGTTCGTGCGTTGGTGACGATATCATTCGTGCATTGTATGGTGTAAATGACCAGTTCGATGCAAGAACGATGCCAAAATGATATCGGGGAATAATTGTGCAGGCTCTTCAACTGCCCGATATTGGAAGGACGATCTGGCAGGATTGTTCTGTGTGACAGCCCAACACCGACTTGGAGAGCAACTTCCCCTATTCACTCCCATGTTAAATGGTCGTTCCCTTGTTCGCTCGTACAAGGGGGCGTAGACATCGCAGTTGTGTTGCCTGCTGATATCACCCTGTGTAACATCTCCTATGCGATCTTGGATTGCAGCTAAAAAAATGTGCGCTCCCGTGCCGTTGTATACAATATCGAAATGATGTTGGGACATGTAAAGTGACCATAAGGTTTGGTATTGTTCCCAGCCAACGGGTCTCCCAGCAAGCGTTTTGGCCCCAAACGAACTGGGGAAGTTTTAGGGCCATTTTAAAATTCAAACTTTTTTCTTAAACAAAGCCACATTTGCCATTATTGTTTTTTTTTTTTGGGAAATTGCTCAAGTTTCGGACCATGAACAAATTTTGCAATGTTCGTGCCAAATTTGAAATAGGCGAACATGTTCGGGGAAAGTTTGCTCATCTCTTGTATGGAAACACAATACACTACACACACTCCCATAGCACAAGGATGGGCAACTTCAGTCTTCAAGGGCTGAAAATAATGTATGATTTTAGTATTTCCTTAGCATACCATAAGGTGTTGCAATCCTCCCCTTTGCAAGTGATTACCGTATATACTCGTGTATAAGCCGAGTTTTTCAGCCCAAAATTTGGGCTGAAAAGTCCCCCCCTCGGCTTATACACGGGTCTATACGGTAGGCTGCTGTGGTGGGGGCTGTGGAGGCTGGAGGAGGCGGGGGGAGGCTGCTGTATGAGCGGCCCCGTCACGTGGGGCAACTCATTATATATGCACTGCTTCCCCCTGTCAATCAGCGGCAGGGGGAAGCAGTGCATATGGCCCCCCAAAAGCTGGCACTGTCCCCCCTTGTAAGGGCCTTCCCCCGCTGCTTATACATTACCATCCCGGTGTTCTGATCGGCGCCGCCCCTCGGTGCTCCTTCTTCATCCTCCCGTCCTCGCTGGCTGCATCCGGGATCTCCGGCCGTCGCAGGCATATGACGTCATCGCGCGATGGCCGGAGATCCCGGATGCAGCCAGCGAGGACGGGAGGATGAAGAAGAAGCACCGAGGAGCGGCGCCGATCAGAACACCGGGATGGTAATGTATAAGCAGCGGGGGGGGGCCCTTTCAAGGGGGGACAGTGCCAGCTTTTGGGGGCTGTTGGTACCCCAGGGGGCTGCTGGGTACCCCCAGGGGGCTGTTGGTACCCCCAGGGGGCTGCTGGGTACCCCCTGGGGGCTGTTGGTACCCCCAGGGGGCTGTTGGTACCCACAGGGGGCTGTTGGTACCCACAGGGGGCTGCTGGGTACCCCCTGGGGGCTGCTGGGTACCCCCAGGGGGCTGTTGGTACCCCCAGGGGGCTGCTGGGTACCCCCTGAGGGCTGCTGGGTACCCCCTGGGGGCCGCTGTATAACCCCTGGGGGGTGCTGTATAACCCCTGGGGGGTGCTGTATAACCCCTGGGGGCTGCTGTATAACCCCTGGGGGCTGCTGTATATACTGCTGAGGCCTGTATACCACTGGGGCTGCTGTATATACCACTGGGGCTGCTTTATATACCACTGGGGCTGCTGTATATACTGGTGGGGTCTGTATATACCACTGGGGAGGCTGCTGTATACTACCATTGGGGGGCCTGTATACCACACTGCTGGGGGCTGTACACCTGTGCTGGGGTCCACCCTCGGCTTATACACGAGTGAATAGGTTTTCCCAGCTTTTGGGGGCAAAAGTAGGGGGGTCGGCTTATACACGGGTCGGCTTATACACGGGTATATACGGTAAATTACCACCTGTACAATGCTAAGGGAACTTCTGAAAACTTGTGCTGTTTGAAGCATCTAAGGATTATAGTTGACTACCCCAACTCTAGAAGTCCCTACAGAGGTAACCAGGGAGCAAAAGATATCCACGAGCCCTTGCACTAGAACTGCAGCTCTCCCTGGATTTTGAGAATCTGTGCATGTCAATCCTGAAGCCATCAAAGTCTATGAGAGTTTAGACATGCTGTTACTTTTTTTCCTTACAAATTTCTTTCTTCTGCCTCAAAATCTGCATCAAAACAGCAATGGAAAAATATCAACATTGGCACAGTACTTCTGAACTCTCATAGACTTTGCTGGCTTCAACATAGACATGCATATTTTATGCATATTCTGAAAATCTGCGTAAAAATAGACAACAAACAGCGTACTGTGGGCACAGGGCCTAACCAATATATGGGGGTCATTTTTCACAGAAAGCATCCCCCATGTGAGAGCACTGATCTTTAGCCCCCATATGCTGGGGCTACTTCAGCATTTATTTTGTTTTCAATTTTTTTTATTTTTCTAATTATTTTTTACATGCTTTTTTTTGCTTTGGGTGGAATGGGAAACTTTAAAAAAAAATGTGATTTTAATTAAAAAAAATTGTGAAAGAGGTTAATTGTAAAATAGGTATTGGGGTTAATTTTCAAATAAAATATTTATTGGTGTGGTTATTAGTGTCCTTACCGACTCGGTTAGTCATATTGTTTATCTGATTGACACCTCAGCAATACTAACCTCTGGGCTTGATGTCACTTGACATTGCCCATCTGGCATCAACTCCAAATACCATTATCCTGTTTGCCCTGGTGCAGTGGCAGTTGGGGGTAATAGAAAGTGAGTATGGTCAGCTGTCATTAACTCCTGAATTTGTAATGTTGAGGCATCTATGATATCCCAACATTAACAATCCAGTAACTAAATAAAAACACAGATGCAGGGGAAAATCCTTTATGAGAAATTAAACACAAGGAAAAAATTCCTTTATTATAAATAAAACATTCAGACAACCCACTGTCATCCATTTATTAAGCCCAAAGATAACCTCCAATGATAATCCACAGCAAGGTCTCTCGAAAATCTGCAGCCCTGCTACATTCCTGTGAGCAGACACATATTCATTTACATGGGGCAGCAGGCTCACACTGACACATGGCTGTGCCTATTATCTTTGTACCGTTAAAGAGTTCTACAGAGCTGCGCATGCCCTGTCCTTAGATGAACTGTCTGACATCACCACTTAGTTCAGAAAGCTGGCTGCCATGCATGAATGCTACTTTCAGTAGGCAGAAAGGTCTGCTCATTGAGATGTGGTAGAGCTAAAATTGTTTGTCATGGGACATCTCATGCTGGCTGTGGATTACCACTGGAGGGCATGTTTGGTTTAAGAGGGAAAACTGGGATGTCTGTGTGTTTTATTCCAAATAAATGATTTTTCTGTGTGTTGTGATAGTGATGGGCGAACCCAAATTTTAAAATTTGGGGTCTGTACCGAACACCTAGCATTCATGCACAGATCCTGAACATGGGTTTTCGTGAGAAATCTGTGTTGCAGTTAAGGTTTGGGAGCTGTAAAACAAAGCACATTATTAATAAACTTCAGCATTATACTTACTGGGTCCCACAGCGCCCGCCCTGCCGTCCTGGCCACATCTACTTCTGGGGCCACTCATTTACTTCTAGTAATAATCACTGCACTGCGGAGAACCGCTTCATTTCTCGACAGTGTTCGAGGTGACGTCAGGGGTCACCCAAGTTCATGACTCTTCTATGAACTTGATTGACCTTTGTCACTGTCAGTCTCAGCCTGTTTGTCACTCTGGAGAGGCCCTTTTCTGTTTAGATTGAAGAAGCAAAGCTGAATCTGCTCTGCCTGTGGACTGCATCAGAGAGAGGGTTTTTTTGTAATTAAAGATGGTGTCCCTAAATGTGTTTTTTGTTTTATTTCTAATAAAAAAAATTGTCTCTGTGTTTTCAATTAATGTTTATTAGAAATTCACGGGGGCCTGACACCATGAATTTTGAGCTTGGTTCCAGCTGACCATACAAAGCTGGTATTAACCATATTATCACCCAGCATGCCAGCCCCACCAGTGCCGCTGGAACACCCAGGTAAAGCTCCTGGAAATGATGCTAAGATGAATGTGCCATTTTAAAGGGGCAGCTGAAGGCTGCAGTTTTCAGTGTGGGGGGCCTTGAAGGCTTGGACCTTACCACCCTTAGAATCCCAGCCCCCAGCTACCTGGCTGTACCTTGGCTGACAATCAAAATACAGGGAAGCCCAAGATTCTTTTAATTATATAATTAAATAATAATAATAAAATGCGTGGGCAACCACCATATTTTGATCACCAGGAAGATAAAGCCAGGTACTGGGGGCTGGGATTCTTAGCGTGGTAAGGTCCAAGCATTTTGGGCCCCCACACTGAAAACAATTGATTAATTGCTAGCCAAGGTAAAGACAGGCAACTGGGGGTGGCAACCCATAGCTGTCTGCTTTATCTGCGCTGAGAATCAAAAATACCGCAAAGCACTACTTCATTTTATAAAATTATTTATTTTTGTTATTATGATGTCAGTCAAACTGTAAAGGGCCAAGCAGCCAATCACAGAATCTAGAATGTATGGGCAGATTCCAAGTTACTCCAACACCCAATCACAGATGCCCATTCTCTGTTACAGCATCTGTGATTGGCTGTTGGGTCTGTCACCCATATAGTAGTGTAAAAATAAATAAAGAATTTAAAAAATGATAAAGCATTACACGGTATTTTTGATTATCAATGCAGGTAAAGCAGACCGCTATGGGCTGCCACCTCCAGCTGCCTGACTTTACCTTGGCTGGCAATCAAAATACAGGGAAGCACATTATTTTTTTTTATTATTTAAATAAATAATAAAAAAAATGCATAAGCTACTGCCATATTTTGGTTGCTAGCCAGGTAAATCCAGGCAGCTGGAGGCTGGGATTCTCAGCGTGGTAAGGCCCAAGCATTCTGGGTCCCACACACTGAAAATAGCAGCCTGCAGCCGCCCCAGAAAATGGTGCATTCATTGTAGCATGATTTCCAAGTGCTTTACCCAGCTATTCCAGAAGCCCAGTAGAGGTAACACGCTGGGTAACAATAGGGTTAATACCAGCTTTGTATTGTCAGCTGGTAATAAGCCCGAAATTCATGGTGTCAGGTCAAATTAGATCCACCCACCATGAATTTCTCATAAACATTAAAAAAAACACAACACAGAGACAACTTTTTTTATTAGAGATAAAACAAAAAACACATTTAGGGTCTCCATCTTTAATTGCGAAATATGATATAGGCCACAGGCAGAGCAGGCTCAGCTCTGCTTTATCGCTCTGAACAGACAAGCACCTGTTGTCAGTGACAAGCAGGCTCAGACTGACAGTGACAGAAGTTAATCAAGTTCATAGCTGAGTCATGAACTCAGTTGAGCCATGAACTGAAGCGGTTCTAGGCAGTGGAGTTAATGAGCAGCCTCAGAAGTAGAGGCAAATGGGACAGCGGGACTGCAGGGTTCAGATGCAAGATCGAGTTACGTCCAGCCCCGAACTCAGACTTTACAAAAAGGTCCGGGCAAATCCGCTGATCCCAAGCATTGGCGGGTACACACAACACTATTCATAGATTGAAAATGGCCAAGTAAAATAAAGGCCTGACATATTTTATCTAGGGCTTTGTGTCAGCTGGCTAATCATCAGCTGACAATAACTCATTATTACCCAGTCTGCAACCGGCATAAGGGTGGCTGGAAGAGCAAGTTAACCACCAGTTTTTGCATCTCTCATAAAGGGGCCAATCTTGGGGCAGCTGCAGACAGCAATTTTTTGTGTGGGGGCCCAGAACACTTGGGCAACCGATCACAGATTCTGGTATAGAGTGGTAAGCAGGGCTAGGTCTGACTATAACTGCTTAATGGGTGGAAGCAGTCAGGTTCATAAGTGATCCTAGCAGGGTGACAGCAACGTTGAAGCTGGGTAAGTGATAGTCTAGCAAGCTAATGTCTATGCCAAAACAGTGGGGCTCTACTGTAACAGGGCTTGAGCTGTGTTTGGCAGCTTTTATGCCCTTTGAATTTGTTTTCTAGGCTCCTGGTTTTGCCTCCCATTGATTTGAATGTGACTTGGAAGTTCAGCGAACTGTTTGCCGATCTATTTGGCCAACATGTGCCCATTTGGCCAAATCTGAAATTCAAAAGTTGTGCTCATCTCTAATTACGTGCCTCATCTGCCTGTTCTTCACTGTAGACTGGTATCTTTAGCTGTGACCAGACTCCGGTAGTCATTGTGCATTGTAAGGTTGCAGTGCTATCATGTTGCGATAGATAGATAGATAGATAGATAGATAGATAGATAGATAGATAGACAGACAGACAGACAGACAGACAGACAGACAGACTTTTATGGTGCCGCCACACAGCACGATCTGGCCAGCGATGTCGGAAGCGATGCGCGGGTGCCCGCTCGGTTCCGACATCGCTGGCCAGCTGTCACACAGCATCGCTGCGACTGGCGACACCACAGCGATGCGGGCGGTGACATCGCTCGCTGGGCTGGGCTCAGCCCAGCGAGCGATCCGCAGCAACGCTGCGGTATATGCTGGATCGCCGCCGACATCACTCTGGCGATGTCACACGGCGCGATCCAACCTTATCGCAGATCGCAGGTTGACAGGTTTACGGTTCTTCCCGTAAACCTGTCAACCTGCGACCAGCGATAAAACGCGGTCGCGCCGCTCGTTTACACAGCGCGACGTTGCTAGCGACATCGCTGATACGTCACTTTTTCGGCGATGTCGCTAGCGACATCGGCAGGTGTGACGGCACCTTCAGTTTTAATTTTTCTCTAAAAACATGTATAAACACATCAAGTAACATCGTTGTTTGCATGTAATTGGCTCTACCAGTGTGCTTCAAAATTTTACGTGATATGTAATTCAATAGTTAGATTTGCACCTGGGCTGAAAATTTAAATGGAAGTGCTGTCTGTTTTTTGATAGATAGATAGATAGATAGATAGATAGATAGATAGGTTAGCTAAATCAATAAGGGTATGTGCCCACAGGACGTTTTTCAATCAGTCGTGAACGCAGTGAAACCTGAACTGCTTTCAAGGATCCTAGAGTCCTTGACAGGAGATTAGCTATGATCTTGTCTGCGTTTTCTGAGCGTTTTCTGCGCATATTTTGCGCATTTTTGTGCATTTGTCCTGCGTTTTTGCCATTGACTGCAGCAAAAAAGTAACATGTCAATTCTCTCCCATCCGCACAGGTATTTGACAGTTCTTTGCACTTGCAAAACCAATGTGTGGACACAGCATTTCTGTGAAACACATTGGTTTTGCTGGGAATCAAAACCGCAGGAACGAATTAGCAAAAATTACCATAAAACCAATGGTAAACTGCATGCAGAAAGCGCACCAAAAACGCAGCAAAAACGTCCTGTGGGCACTCACTCTAATAATTTCTATTCTAAACCTTTTAACATGCCACCAAAAAAAGAAATAAACAAAATCTAAAACTAAATTGATACATCCCAAAAACTGAATAATCTTACCAAACAAAAACTTATTACATCTCGAATAAAACTTTTAATAACACATGACTTCTCCGTTACACTTTACTTTTCACTAGGAATGGCTAAATTACCAGTTTGTTTGCTAAGAATGATTTATTATAAAGACAAAGAGAGACAGTGTTACTTCTGGTCTATTAGATCTTCTCGGAATATCCTGTTGGTCTTGATGTTTTCTTCTCTTGGCAGACTATAAACAAGGATAAAGTCATTAGTGAACTGATTGGATAGAGCAGACAAGTGTAAAACAGGACATCTGCTTATACCCACTCAGGAGGGTCCAGCTTGGGATGAGTGACCTTCATTATAAGGTTATCATAGCTCGTGCACTGCTCTATCTTGTTATTGACTGAAAATGATTACCTGACGCAAGGAGCCCATATATCCTAGGTTACCATGTTAAGCAGATGCCAGGATCATTACTGCCAGAAAAGGGCAGAACATCTGGGATTTGTCCTGCAAGAAACACGTTGAGATGGTATTAAACAACATTTTGGTTATTAGAAGTCTTTCTGACTTTTTCTTTATAAACAGTACACAGAATTTTCACTTTTTTTTAATCTACTTATATAATCGGCAGTTGGGAATTCGGGCAGTGTAGCCCAATCCCAAGATGCTCACGAGCCGCAGCCGCACTACCCTTAAAAAAAAAAAAAAAATATGCTCACCTCTCCCCGAGCCCCCGCCGTCTCCTGCCGTCTTCCTCCACGCTTCCTCCAGGCTTCCGGTGGCTGCTGCAGGCCCCCAGTGTCTGCAGAGCTCTTCTACTGCAGTCAAGGACCTGTGGTGATGTCACAGTCACGTGACACCAGGTTACTCCATGGTAACCTGGTGTCACGTGACTGTGACATCACCGCAGGTCCTGAACTGCACTAGAAGAGCTCTGCATACACTGGCAGCCTGCGGCAGCCACCGGAAGCCTGGAGGAAGCGTGGAGGAAGACGGCAGGAGATGGCGGGGGCTCGGGGAGAGGTGAGCATTAACTTTTTTTTTTTTTAACCCCTACCTTCCTGTTTGGAGACCTTTTACTGTACTGAGCATGCTCAGTAGAGTAAATGCCTCCTCCAGCCTCACAGCCTCCCCATCCTCACTGCCTCCTCCAGCCTCACAGTCTCCTCCAGCCTCACAGCCTCCCCATCCTCACAGCCTCCTCCAGCCTCACAGCCTCCCCATCCTCACAGCCTCCTACAGCCTCACAGCCTCCTCCAGCCTCACAGCCTCCCCATTTTCACAGCCTCCTCCAGCCTCACATCCTCCTCCAGCCTCACAGCCTCCTCCAGCCTCACAGCCTCCTCCAGCCTCACAGCCTCCCCATCCTCACTGCCTCCTCCAGCCTCACAGTCTCCTCCAGCCTCACAGTCTCCTCCAGCCTCACAGCCTCCTACAGCCTCCTCCAGCCTCACAGCCTCCCCATCCTCACAGCCTCCTACAGCCTCACAGCCTCCTCCAGCCTCACAGCCTCCCCATCCTCACAGCCTCCTCCAGCCTCACATCCTCCTCCAGCCTCACAGCCTCCTCCAGCCTCACAGCCTCCTCCAGCCTCACAGCCTCCCCATCCTCACTGCCTCCTCCAGCCTCACAGCCTCCTCCAGCCTCACAGCCTCCCCATCCTCACAGCCTCCTCCAGCCTCACATCCTCCTCCAGCCTCACAGCCTCCTCCAGCCTCACAGCCTCCTCCAGCCTCACAGCCTCCCCATCCTCACAGCCTCCTACAGCCTCACAGCCTCCTCCAGCCTCACAGCCTCCCCATCCTCACAGCCTCCTCCAGCCTCACAGCCTCCTCCAGCCTCACAGCCTCCCCATCCTCACAGCCTCCTCCAGCCTCACAGCCTCCTCCAGCCTCACAGCCTCCCCATCCTCACAGCCTCCTCCAGCCTCACAGCCTCCCCAGCCTCACAGTCTCCTCCAGCCTCTCATCCTCCTCCAGCCTCACAGCCTCCCCATCCTCACAGCCTCCTCCAGCCTCACAGCCTCCTCCAGCCTCACAGTCTCCTCCAGCCTCACAGCCTCTCCATCCTCACAGCCTCCTACAGCCTCACATCCTCCTCCAGCCTCACAAGCCTCCTCCAGCCTCACAGCCTCCTCCAGCCTCACAGCCTCCCCATCCTCACAGCCTCCTCCAGCCTCACAGCCTCCTCCAGCCTCACAGCCTCCTCCAGCCTCACAGCCTCCCCATCCTCACTGCCTCCTCCAGCCTCACATCCTCCTCCAGCCTCACAGCCTCCCCATCCTCACAGCCTCCTCCAGCCTCACAGCCTCCCATCCTCACAGCCTCCTCCAGCCTCACAGCCTCCTCCAGCCTCACAGCCTCCCCATCCTCACTGCCTCCTCCAGCCTCACAGTCTCCTCCAGCCTCACATCCTCCTCCAGCCTCACAGCCTCCCCATCCTCACAGCCTCCTCCAGCCTCACAGCCTCCTCCAGCCTCACAGCCTCCCCATCATCACAGCCTCCTCCAGCCTCACAGCTTCCTCCAGCCTCACAGCCTCCTCCAGCCTCACAGCCTCCCCATCCTCACAGCCTCCTCCAGCCTCACAGCCTCCCCATCCTCACAGCCTCCTCCAGCCTCACAGCCTCCTCCAGCCTTACAGCCTACTCCAGCCTCACAGCCTCCCCATCCTCACAGCCTCCTTCTGCCTCACAGCCTCCTCCAGCCTCACATCCTCCTCCAACCTCACAGCCTCCCCATCCTCACAGCCTCCTCCAGCCTCACAGCCTCCCCATCCTCACAGCCTCCTCCAGCATCACAGCCTCCTCCATCCTCACAGCCTCCTCCATCCTCACATCCTCCTCCAGCCTCACATCCTCCTCCAGCCTCACAGCCTCCTCCAGCCTCACAGCCTCCCCATCCTCACAGCCTCCTCCAGCCTCACATCCTCCTCCAGCCTCACAGCCTCCTCCAGCCTCACAGCCTCCCCCAGCCTCACAGCCTCCTCCAGCCTCACAGCCTCCTCCAGCCTCACTGCCTCCTCCAGCCTCACAGCCTCCCCATCCTCACAGCCTCCTCCAGCCTCACAGCCTCCTCCAGCCTCACAGCCTCCTCCAACCTCACAGCCTCCCCATCCTCACAGCCTCCTCCATCCTCTCAGCCTCCTCCATCCTCAGCCGCACTACCTGACACCGCTGCCATCCTGCCAACCGTCGGCCCCGCTCCATCGCCACCGCCCTTGCGCCCTCCGCGAGGTCCATGCTGCCCGGATGCCGCCGGAGCCTTCCGCCCCTCGCCACTCTCTCACAGCTGGGCTCTCAATGTCGCCATGCTGGTGGAGTAGTGGTCTACGGGCTGTGGCCGGGTGCTGGGAGCCAGGGACGTCGTCCTGTGGCCGGCAACAGCCAATGGGAGTGAGCGGATCGTGTCAGCCTGAAAAGCCTGACACGCCCCGCTCACTCCCATTGCCTGCCCCCGCCGCCCCTGCAAGCGGATTGGGCGCTGTGTTGTACACACAGGACGCCCATCCCATTGCCCAGGACTTGGCGTCCTAGACCAATCGGATGACCGTCCTGTCTTTACCACACACTGCCCAATCCGCTCCTTCCGCTCAGGTCACATGTGTGACCTGAGGGCAAGAACTGATCCCTCTCTGCATCACCCAACCCGCCGCAGAGGACAATGGCGTGTGACCGGGGCTGCGATCAGCCCCAGCACGCAGCCACGTCCTGCCGCCGAGCGGTGATGTCACCCCTCCAGCCGCATCTCTCCTCACCCCTCCAGCCGGACCTCTCCTCACCCCTCCATCTGGACCTCTCCTCACCACTCCAGCCTCTGCTCTCCTCACCCCTCCAGCCTCTGCTCCCCTCACTCCTCCAGCCTCCCGCCACATCATACTCTGCTATCCACAGAGCCCCCTCTATACTCTGACACCCACAGAGCCGCCTGTATACTCTCCTACCCACACAGCCGCCTCTATACTCTGCTACCCACAGAGCTGCCTCTATACTCTGCTACCCACAGAGCTGCCTCTATACTCTGCTACCCACAGAGCCGCCTCTATACTCTGCTACCCACAGAGCCGCCTGTATACTCTCCTACCCACAGACCCGCCTGTATTCTCTGCTACCCACAGAGCCGTTTCTATATTCTGCTACCCACAGAGCCGCCTCTATACTCTGCTAACCACAGAGCCTTCTCTATACTCTGCTACACACAGAGCCGCCTGCAGGGCCGGCGTTAGGGGCAGGCAGCCTAGGCATTTGCCTAGGGCCCCCAAGCTTCAGAGGGCCCCCTGGCCCGGCTGGATTATAGCCAGCGCGGCAGCACCGCGGCCGCTTGCAGTGCTCTGCACCGCGCTCCGGCTTCATCCGGCTTCTTCCTGGTGACTGGCGCCGGGCGCAGCCGCAGGCAGAGTCGTCACAGGAAGCAGCCAGGAAGAAATCGGAGCGCGGTGCAGAGTGGCGAACAGCGGCAGCGGCAGCGCGGCAGAGTAAGTATATCATGTGTATTCTTTTACAGGGAGGGGAGGAGGGGAGGAGGGGGCCCTGTATACAGAGTCACCAGCAGTGGGCCCTGGGGCCCTGTATACACCACCAGTGGGCCCTGGGGCCCTGTATACACCACCACTGGGGCCCTGTATACACCACCACTGGGCCCTGGGGCCCTGTATACACCATCGCTGGGCCCTGGGGCCCTGTATACACCACCACTGGGCCCTGGGGCCCTGTATACACCACCAGTGGGCCCTGGGGCCCTGTAAACACCACCAGTGGGCCCTGGGGCCCTGTATACACCACCAGTGGGCCCTGGGGCCCTGTATACACCAGCAGTGTGCCCTGGGGCCCTGTATACACCACCACTGGGGCCCTGTATACAACACCACTGGGGCCCCTGTATACACCACCACTGGGGCCCTGTATACACCACCACTGGGGCCCCTGTATACACCACCACTGGGGCCCTGTATACACCACCACTGACTGGGGCCCTGTATACACCACCACTGACTGGGGCCCTGTATACACCACCACTGGGGTCCTGTATACAACACCACTGGGGCCCCTGTATACACCACCACTGGGGCCCTGTATACACCACTACTGACTGGGGCCCTGTATACACCACCACTGACTGGGGCCCTGTATACACCACCACTGGGGCCCTGTATACACCACCACTGGGGCCCTGTATACACCACCACTGACTGGGGCTGCCTGTATACACCACCACTGGGGCTGCTGTATATACTGGTGGAGCCTGTATACACCACTGGGGAGGCTGCTGTATACCACTGGGGCTGCTGTATATACTGCTGGGGCCTGTATATACAACTGGGGAGGCTGCTGTTTTACTGCTGGGGCCTGTATATAGCACTGGGGAGGCTGCTGTAATACTGCTGGGGCCTGTGTATACCACTGGGGAGGCTGCTGTAATACTGCTGGGGCCTGTATATAGCACTGGGGAGGCTGCTGGATACCACTGGGGCTGCTGTATATACTACTGGGGCCTGTATATACCACTGGGGCTGCTGTATATACTGTATACAACTGTACGGGTACTATTTTTATTTCATAGTTTGGGGCCCCACTCTCAATCTCGCCTAGGGCCCCACTTGGTCTAAAACCGGCCCTGGCCGCCTGTATAATCTGCTAACCACAAACCCGCCTGTATACTCTGCTACCCACAGAGCCGCCTGTATACTTTTCTACCCAGAGAGCCGCCTGTATAATCTGCTACCCTCAGAGCAGTCTGTATACTCTGCTACCCACAGACCCGCCTGTATAGTCTGCTACCCGCAGAGCCCCATGTATAGTCTGCTAGCCACTCACCCGCCTGTATACACACAATTCATTTCACCGCGCTCCCGATGCAATTGCATCGGGCCTTTTTACTAGTGCTCTAATAAATAAAAGAGTTTCACATAAAACAAAACTAGCAAATCTTTAAGGGCCGCTTTACACATACCAACTTCTGTGTCCAACCTCTGAACAGATCTCTGGTTGCAGTGAAATTATGGACACATTGTTCCATTTTGTGGCTGTGACAAATGGAACAATGTGTCCATGATTTCACTGCAATCAGACATATGTTCAGAAGTTGGACACAGATATCTGTGTGTGTAAAGCAGCCCTAACAGGAAACTGTCATGTGAATATACTATTAACCTGCAGATACGAGGTTATTTTGCAGGAATTGCAGCATTTGGAACCTGTCCGGCACCTGCACATTGAATCCCGTTGCCAGCAGGAAAATAACTTTATTCCTTCCTGCAGCAATCAGGTTTCAGTCATGGGGGAGGCGCTGGTGCAGGTTCAGTCACCACTCTTTGTATGGAGAACAGTGACTGTAATCACACCCCCCACTGACTGGCAGATGCTCATTATTAGAGGAGGCTGTCAGTCAATGCGGGGGTGCGGTTACAGCTGTCATTCTGCATACACAGAGCAGTGATTGAACCTGCCCCCATGACTGAAGCTAATTTCCTATCAGCAACAGGATTCAATGTGCCGGCACTGGGCTGGTTCCAAACACTATTAACTTGCAGATTAAAACCATATCTGTAGGGTAATGGCATTCTTGCATGTGACAGGTTCCCTTTAACTGGTTATCTGCTTTATAATACCCCCCTTTTCTTAGAAGGGTTCAGACATTTTCTATTCTAGTAAGCAGTTGCATTTCCATTGAAATAACAATTCAGTATAAAGTTTAGCATGTTTTCTTGGCATTCTGAATTTTAATGTTCCTTGGTTATACTATGTAGGGTAGTTATGGGGACCCCTTAATGTGCATAGGGAGGCTTTGGGGTATTGTGCTGTGTGAGGACTTATGTTGGTATCTATTGGCCTTTTCACATCTCCATTTATATTCTGTTTGGCTTGCAATCCGTTTTTGACCGCATGTGTGCCGAAAATGCATTGCAAACGCATGCGTTAATGAACCCATTGATTTCACTGGGAAACACATTGAAACCGCAATTAAAAACGCGTGTCATTTTCTGTAGACGCAGAACGCATGCGGTTTCGGAAACGCAGCCCAAAACGTGTCCTGCAACGTTTCTAAAATTGCATGCAATCTGCGTTTGCATAAAATGACGTGCAATTTTTTGTTGCGTTTTCAATGCGTTTCCCAATGTAATCAATGGGTGCATTAACGCATGCGTTTCATTGCATTTCTATGCAATAATGCAGTGCAACATGCAACCCCCTTAGATATGAACTTAGCCTATCATAAAGTTTGGGGTGCGGTCTACTGTGTTTAGGACACTGTGGAGGCCATCATACAGTGTAAGGGGTAGTATTCTATATATAGAGGGGCTTTGGGGCATTATACTGGGAGACATCATAAGGAAGAGTACTACCAATAATTCTATGTTGAAATGTTCTGCACATGATTAGTTGAGGATAAGACAAATAAGACGACTATATGGTTAGGATTTTACAGCCAAAGATGAATCTTCACATCCCTCCGATAAATAAAGAGAACTTTCACATCTGCACATTCATCTTATACATGAGAGGAGTGTGAACGAAAGCAGAAAAGTCGGAAATTTGGAGGAACATTGCTATTATTTACTTTGTGGATCTTATCTGTGGATGTAAATATAATGCTAGAATATCACATAAGAGCACTGCTCAGAAAGGCAGACAGACACTGTTTGACTAAGATAATTACAATTTGTACTTTACCAAACTGTTTATTTTCCTAAACTATGAATTTCAATTGTATTCTATATCTTTCTGTAGTTTTGTCGTTTTTCAAGTTACAGTCATTGTGTCTGTAAACCTATCCAAAATGTGACAATTTAGCCCAATCACTTAGATTTTCTGTATCTACTCTTTAACTTTATCACTGGGGAAATCTCTTTTGTTATACACTTATTTTTATTAAATATAGGATTCCATAGATAGAGCAACTTAAAGAAACACTCAGAGAAAAAGTAATATACAGGATGCCAAGAACAGTAAAGCCTGAATCCCTGTGTCAAAGAGATGAGTGAAACTTTTTTCAAGTATGGGCTCGAATCGCTGAATAATAATAATAATAATAATAATAATTTTATTTATATAGCGCCAATATATTACGCAGCACTTTACAATTCGGAGGGGACATGTACAGACAATATGAGACAATACAGAGTAACAAAAATTCAAAAACCATGAGGAGTGAGGTCCCTGCTCGCAAGAGCTTATAATCTAGAGGAAATAGGGGAGGCACAAAAGGTAACAGTAACAAATGATGTCGTATATGGCCCAGCCATCGATATAATAGTTAGGGGAGTCATGTAATGCTGCATGAATCGGTCATCAGTTAGGATCTGTACAAGTACGGATAAAGTGCTATATTATGCATGAGGGACAGACAGTCTACAGGTGCAGACAGATGACACGAGAGGCCAGATTTGGAAAAGGGAAGATAGGAATAGTTAGACAAGTGAGGTGAGGTGATAGGCCAGTCTAAAGAGATGTGCTTTTAAGGCTCTCTTAAAACTATTGGTATTAGGAATTAATTGAATTGTTTTTGGTAATCCGTTCCAAAGAATTGGCGCTGCTCGTGAGAAGTCCTGGAGACGGGAGTGGGAGGTTCGGATTGTAGCTGATGTCAGTCTTAGGTCACTTGCGGAGTGGAGGTCACGTGTAGGACGATAGACAGAGATGAAGGAGGAGATGTAGGGTGGTGCAGAACTGTGGAGGGCTTTGTGGGTGATAGTGATAATTATATCGTACTATATAGCGGATTGGCAACTAGTGCAATGACTGACCCAGGATAGAGGCATCGGTGAAGCAGTTGGAGAGGAATATGATCCTGGCTGCTGCATTGAGGATGGATTGGAGAGGAGAGAGTTTAGTAAGAGGGAGACCGATTAATAGAGAATTGCAGCAATTCAGGCGAGAATAAATAAGGACCACGGTTAGAGTTTTTGCAGAGTCAGCAGTAAGAAAAGGTCGAATTCTAGAGATGTTTTTGAGGTGTAGGTGGCATGAGCGAGCGAGTGACCGGATGTGGGGAGTAAAGGAGAGATCCGGGTCAAATATAACCCCAAGACAGCAAGCGTGCTGCTGAGGAGTAACGGTAGGACCACATACAGAAATGGCAATATTAGGTTTCGGAAGATTAGGAGACGGAGGAAACACGAGAAGTTCAGTTTTTGACGGATTAAATTTAAGGTAGAGATTATTATTATTATTTATTTATATAGCGCCATTATATTCCATGGCGCTTTACATGCTAAAAAGGGCAGACAAGGACAAGTAACATAGTAACAATACAAGTAACAGTACATGTTGACAGTTCGGTTGTACAGAAACAAGAGGGGAGAAATCCTGTCCACAAAGGCTCACAGTCTACGAATAAGACATGATGTTTGAGACAGCAGGCAGACAATCACTGGTCTTTTGTAGTAAGGTGGAGGTGATGTCAGGAGAAGAGGTGTATAACTGGATGTCATCAGCATAGAGATAGTACTGAAAGCCAAATCTACTGATGGTTTGTCCAATGGGGGCAGTGTATAGAGAGAAGAGAAGGGGACCTAGGACTGAACCCTAAGGAACCCCAACCGTGAGGGGAAGAGGAAAGTTTGAGGAGCCAGCGAAAGATACAGTGAAGGAGCGGTCAGAGAGGTAGGTGGAGAACCAGGAGAGAGCCGTGTCCTTAATCCCAATAGAGCAGAGCATAGAGAGAAGAAGCTGGTGATCCACAGTATCGAATGCAGCGGAGAGATCCAGGAGGATCAACAGGGAGTAGTGACCATTAGATTTAGCTGTTAGTAGATCATTAGCGACTTTAGTGAGGGCAGTTTCAGTAGAGTGTAAGGAGAAGAAGCCGGATTGTAGAGGGTCAAGAAGAGAATTATCAGAGAGATAGCGGATCATACGGGAGTGGACCAAGCGTTCCAGGAGTTTACAGATGAAGGGGACATTAGAGACAGGTGGTAATTAGCAGCAGAGTTCTGGTCAAGGGAAGGTTTTTTTAATAATGGATGTATGCTGGCATGTTTGAAGGAGGAGGGGAAAACACCAGGTGAGAGGGAAAGATTAAATATTTTAATTAGGTGAGATGTGACAGCTGGAGAAAGAGATGGAAGGAGATGTGAGGGAATAGGGTCACTGGGGCAGGTAGTAGGGCGAGAAGATGCAAGAAGCCAGGTAACTTCTTCCTCTGTGACTGCATCAAAGACCCAAGGGCATATGTTCGCCAAACTTCCGAACCTCATTCAAATCAAGGAGGCAAAATTAAGGGCTTAGAAAACACCTTAAAAGGGGCACAAAAGCTGCCAAAAGAGCTCAATTTAAGGAAAGACACAAGGAAAAGGTCCATCTATTTCCCAGACTCAAAATGTTCATCACTGTGCATTATGAATTATAGGGCCTGGCCCAGCATTTCATGGTTAAACATTCATTAGTAACAGAGGGATGAGTGACATGTGTGGGCATCGTGCTCAGAAAGCCCTGTTAAATACAGGAAACAGACAAAAAGGAGACTTCAAGATGAGTCTCGACATTTTAAAAAAATAGGGCCAGACACCATCAAAATGACACCAGTTGACACAGAATACAAATTGTATAATGGTATAGCCTACCTGCATGGCACAGGATCTGGGACAAGACATTTGAAGGTTAATGAAGGTTAAACATTAACTAGGAACAGGAGGATGAGTGACAGGTGTAGGACTGTTGGGCAGGGGGCCCTCATACCTTATTGCTGTTTTGGGTAAAACCAGTTGTAAGATTGTCTAAAAGCTTTTTTTTTATACTCCGGCATATGCATGTCCCTGTCCAAGGTGGGAAGCATCTGGATACATTTACTCTTGTACCGTGGATCTAAAAGTGGTGCAACTCTCTAGTCATTGCTAATTTGAATCCTAACAATGTGAGCATCATGCTGCAGATAGTACAGCTCATGTGTCTGATGCATCTATGAGTCCTATGACCTTTTTTTTTGGTGGTGGCATAAAAATTGACCTTGCTTCCTTTGTTCTCTCTCACTAACCTCAAACAACAAAAAGGGGAATCATTTCTTCTTCATCTCCTACTCATCCCCTCTTCATCCTCATACTCTTCTATTTGTTCCTCTGCACCTTAAATACCGGTATGCAGACACCTGTGTTGCCTCTCAGAGGAGCTGGCAGCTGCTGCTAGGTGCAATGGGTATTTACCTGGCAATTTTTTGGTGAGACCACCACCTCACCCCACAGAACTTTCAAAGTCTGCTCCAACATGCAGATGACCAAAAAAGTGATGTTGATGATGACATCCTCTGCACTGACCATCTTAGTAGCCATTTTGAAATTGTACACAATGGTGCAGAGGTCCCTGATCTGTGCCCACTCTGCAAAGTTTGCAAGTTTGCTCCACATTCAGCTTGTTTGAGTCACTGAATGCATCATTACTAGTGATGAGCGAATGTGTTCATTACTATTCGCACGAATAGTATGATATTCACATTAATCATTATTCTGCAAGTATTTGTCTACGCACTTTGCTATATTTGGATATCCCACTTTGCAGTTTTGGCACTTCCTTTGCAGCCACTAATCATGCTGAGCTTCTTAACCAATCACAGTAATGCCACAGACATCTTGGTTGTAGCATTACTGTGATTGGCTGGCCGCCCAGCATCATAGGGTCTATTTAAGCCCTGCACTGCATCCGGCGACAATGTTGGAGAAGCCTAGGGAGAGATCGCTCAACTGCTAGGGAGAGTTTTTAGGCTTCTTCATAAAAGCCATTTTCAGGGCTACCTCTAGTGTATACTATTTAAGTGTTGAGTAGGAAGGGAGAGACAGTTGAAAGGACTTTTGATAAGGAACAGAGTCAGACTACAGGAAGGGAGAGTTACTCCAGCAGGTACAGTGTAAATGGGCAGCTTAGTAGCTCATAATACCCCAGAAAATAGCTCTTTTCTGAGCTGAAGACACACAAGTAAGTAATTTTTCCCCATTGTTTTTGGGGTGACAGGCAGCCTGCCTTCTGCTGTCCACATTACCAAAAGGCGGTTATTGCACAATGCAAAGCAGTAGTCCAAACATTTCCTACTGCCTGCTACAAAGTTCACCCCAGGCCATTTTACCTGCTGTTTTTGTTGTCACAGGCTGCCTTCTGCTGTCCACTTTACTACCCTTAAAAAGGCATTTATTGCCCATATGCAAAGCAGTAGTAGACATGGTTCATGTTGATTACTGTCTCTGTGCAATCACAGTTCGTGAGCAGGAGGTGGAAGCGCCTGCTTCATGGACAGCAGATTGTGAAGGACCCTTCCCAAAAGTATAGAGGAGGGCCCTCCCAATTGTCTAAGTAAGAGTGGTCCCTCTAAAACATATGCCATCTCTGGGCCCTTAGCAAGTTTAGGTTTTCTGCCTACTACAGGCCCTCTGAACATTTCAATTTAGGGCCACAAAATGTCATGGAAGTGGAGGAGGGTTTTGCCCAATGCTGCAATGAGCACATTGTAAACTACTATGGAATATGTATTCCACTGTCTGAGTATCAATGAGGATGGGACCACCCAAATGTCTAAATAAATGCATGTTAGAGGGCCACTTGAGGCCTCTGAGGTTAAAGATCAACATACCTACTGGCATTTAGTAGCTTGCCTTGTAAAGTGCTGGGGAGTAGCTAACTAAAAATGATGTATGACAGAGGACGGACAAAATGTATAAGTCAGGGCCTTCCCATTTGTAAAAGGTAAAACAAAGCTACAACAGTTTGTGTGAACAAATGCTAAAAGCAATATTGTTTTTTCTATGGTTCATTTAGCCTTATATACAAGTGATTATGCAGGAAAAACTGTTTCTGAACCTTTTTGTCCTGTTAAATTTGATTTAGGTTAGGTTTGGTAGTTGTTCTTGTGTATCTGTAAGGGCCCCTTTACACGCCACCACTGCGTGGTAGCAACTGCCTAGCACTGGGGATAATTGTGCCTGTTGCCATGAAATTGCTACGAAATGGAGGCATGTAAATAGGGGAAATGCAGCAGTTGACTCAGATACCTGTTTCTGAGCTGTGCTGAAAAACCGAAGGCAACACAAAGGCACAATTGCCATGGTAGTGGCTTCTAAACGGGGCACAGGGATAGAATTTGCGTCACCTAGTGAATTCCCAGGGGCGTGCCACTGCGTCGTGGATACCAAGCCCCATGAGCGATCATTGGTGGGGGCTACTGTGTTACGATTGGCTGTCCCTTCTCAGGACGACATATTTAAAGAGCTATCCATTCACAGTCCACAATTGGAATGGCACCATGTATTAGCCAGCCTTCCTGCGCAGGCTGGCCAATCATGATGCTATTGCATTGTCCAATCAGCGTATTAGCGTCACGAAATACACAACTCTGTCACGCCTATGTACTTGCGGCGCGAAAGATGTACGCGCCATATTCCTTTGTGGTAGCGGCATGTGAAGCAGCGAAGGTATTCAACAGGAAGTTATCAGCAATATCTGTCGGCACTTCCGGGGCAACACGATGCTTTCAGTTGATAACGCAATGGCGGCGTGTACATGCGGCATCAGCGATCGGTATCCACCGTCAAAAACGTGCGCGTGCACGAGCGGTGGATACCTGTTGCTAGGCACAGTGGCGGCATGTAAAGGTACCTTAACAGTGGCGTACTAGTGCGAAAAGCTATTCCCACAAACCGTATGTGAGTGAGAATGCAGGCATATTCTCTAGGCTCTTCCGATTCTGTTTCATCACTTTCCCATGTATTTCAGCCTCCTCCTCAGGCTTCCAGACTCTTTTGTAGGGTCCAGCAGAAAATTACTTGTGTTTCCCTTTGACTTACATTGTATTAACTATTCAGAGTGAACCGTTATTGCACTTGGCATTCCCTGGCACCAGGTTTAGCAGAGACAGCCATTGAAACTTGACCTGCATAGCTGTCCACAACTCTTCAAGCTGTGTGACTGACATCTCCAAAGCGTTTTAGTTTTAATACTTCTTGATGCCGGTGAACCCTGTCAGCACAGTACGGAGGTGGGGGGATCTGTCTGGACTATTGAAACATTAAGGAAGAGCTGGAGGACACAGCTTGAGGCCCTTGAGGAGGTGGAGGAGGCAGAAGCAGTGGATGAAGAGGTACATGCAGAGGTTTGTCCCAAATGTCTTTTGGATTTCCAAACTTTGGAAGTAGCCCCTTCCCCATCTGGCCCTGCAGCAACTAGAGTCACTCAGTACCTAGTAGGCGAGATGTAACACCTTGGCCATGTCCAGGTGTCAGCTATCTTCTCCATGTAGACCAATATTTCACAGTTCTGAAGGTCAAAGGAGAACCAATGTGCTTGGGGGTCTCTAATAAACTGTCTATTCAGTATACATGTAAATTACTTTAGAGGGGGAGATGATTGAACCTTTTGAAATTTGAGTTCACCAAGTTCTGAAGATTGAATTTGAAGTACTCCAATTTCATTGGAAAGGTGTGTAAAACATATTGCCATCTACCAATACTGTATCCAAACTGTATTATTGGTAATATTGCCAACTTTTGTACTGTAAGAAGGATAAATAATGTGTGAAATTAGAATAAAGTATATTAATCAATTATAGTGACACTGCTGCCTTTTTTTTGTGTTTTTTTGCTGTCTCTTTGTGAAATGAGCTATATTCTCTGAACTTTATCCTTATTGATCAATTAGGGGTCTGACTGTGGGACCCACACTGATCTGAAAAAGTGGGAACTTTTTTCCCAGACAGGACACTTTTATTCCTGTTTAAAAATGGAGTGAAAGGTCAGATGTCTTACCACCACTCCAATCATCTTCCAAGTTGCTATGAGAAAATGCCACATAGGAAATCAATCAAGCAGCGAACATCAGTTTTATTGAAAAAGGGGAGAATTTCTGAAATGTTGCTACCAAAAAATAAATCATCTATACCTGATAAAATTGGCTTTTAAACCAGAGTGGTTATGGTTATTTCCTACTATTCACTAATATTACTATTTCCATGATAAAATGTCTGAAAAAGTCATATTATGTGGACTATATTCAAAAACTTTTCATAAATGAAATATTGATCAAATCCTGTAAGATCGCATGATCACTATGGTCACATGATTGGGACATCACACAGGTCCTTTAGACAGACAAGTTAATAGTGAGTTAACTATTAACCTGCCAGACATTCTACATCCTCCAAGATGTAGACTGACTGCCTCATTTACATAAGAAAATGTAAGTGTATAAATGCTTTTTTTTCACCTTTAACATTACACTATGATGTCAGACAGGGATGATTAGAATAGTATTATGAAGCTGCATAAATGACCTCACAGATTCCCTTTAAATGCATCTCTGCTGCTGTGCAACAGTATATCAAAGGAAATGGAAGGCTTAAACTTTAATTTTTTAAGGAAATAAAGAATATTCTCCTTATTAAGAGTAGAGAGAACAACTCGTCTGCTTACACAACACAATCCACTATATAAAGAGCAACATATTTATAATAACACAAGTGAAAAATACATGACCATATAACTTAATACCACTAAATAATGAATGAATAATGCTATAAACAAAACATAAATATTACCACATTATGACCAAATAATTACACAAACAATGGTCAAATATCACCACACCGTGACCAGACCACATATTACCACCATATAGTGGACAATACATCAATCAAAAAAGCTTCATAAAGTAAAAAAAGCTTGCCAAAAGCTTAATATCCATTGCACTCGGTACGACACAGAAGTGGACCCAGTGATAACAAGTTTTGAATTTATGTCCTGTGTAGCGTTGTTTTTTTCACCACATAGTGACCAAATAATGCTACCTCAGTGATTAACAAAAACTACAGTCATGGTCAAAAGTTTTGAGAATGACACCAAAATTATATTTTCACATGATCTGCTGCCCTCTGGTTTTTATTTGTGTTTGTCTGATGTTTATATCAAACAATCGAAAAGGGGATTCATCAGAGAAAATGACTTTACCCCAGTCCTCAGCAGTCCACTCCCTGTACCTTTTGCAGAATATCAGTCGGTCCCTGATGTTTTTTCTGGAGAGAAGTGGCTTCTTTGCTGCCTTCCTTGAAACCAGGCCTTGCTCAAAAAGTCTCCGCCTCACAGGGCGTGCAGAAGCACTCACACCAGCCTGCTACCATTCCTGAGCAAGCGCGGCACTGCTGGTAGTCCGATCCCGCAGCTGAAACAGTTTTAAGATACGGTCCTGGCACTTGCTGGTCTTTCTTGGGCACCCTGAAGCCTTTTTCACAACGATGGAAGCTCTCTCCTTGAAGTTCTTGATGATGCGATAGATTGTTGACTGAGGTGCAATCTTTCTAGCTGATACTCTTCCCTGTTAGGCCATTTTTGTGCAGTGCAATGATGGCTGCACGTGTTTCTTTAGAGATAATCATGGTTAACTGAAGAGAAACAATGATACCAAGCACCAGCCTCCTTTTAAAGTGTCCAGTGGTGTTATTCTTACTTAATCATGACTGATTAATCGCCAGCCCTGTCCTCATCAACACCCACACCTGTGTTAATGGAACAATCACTAAAACGATGTTAGCTGCTCCTTTTAAGGCAGGACTGCAATGATGTTGAAATGTGTTTTGGGGGTTAAAGTTCATTTTCTAGGCAAATATTGACTTTGCAAGTAATTGCTGTTAAGCTGATCACTCTTTATGACATTCTGGAGTGTATGCAAATTGCCATTAGAAAAACTGAAGCAGTAGACTTTGTTAAAATTAATATTTGTGTCATTCTCAAAACATTTGGCCATGACTGTACAATACTAACACCCTGGTGACATTATATACGGGAACTCTGTACATAGAAAATAGTGTAATTATACAGGTAATCGCTCTCCTTCATCCGGTGCAGACTGCATTGACTTCTTCTAGCTACAATTTGTCTGTACAAAATGAAACACACAGACATCTTTAACTGATCACTTATAGAATCTTTTTCCCACTTTGGTCTCTACTTCTACTGACTGCAGATATAGATAAAAAGTGCCATGATGCCAACCAAGTGTCCTGCACAGTAACTGTGTCCCCAAAAATAAAGTAGTGATAATGATCCTCTTTATGACCATATGACAGTAGAAATCTCATCTTTCCACTCTTGTGTCCCCATACAGTATTTATGCATATTTCTACCCTCTTACAATAATAAAATTCCACTTTGTTCCCTGATACAATAGTAATACCCACCTCCCCAGTTGGACCCATACAGTAAAAAGGTCCACCAGTTATGCCTTGATAGAGTTGGAATTTGGAAAATAAAAACCCCATAAATGAATAATGTATGAAGCCATAAGGCGACCATTGTTAGTATATGAGGCAACAATAGGGATATTATTATTGTATTGTTCCACAATGAGGACATTGTTAATGTCCCACGTTATGGCCCAACGCATAAATAAAATACCTCCATATAGTATGATATTCCCTTTTCTGGCCCCCTATTTAGTAAAAACATCCCCCTCTATGGTACCCAAACTGTATACTATAACCCTCTGTAGCTGCCAAACAGTATAAAGTCCTGATTTGTTTCCCCCATGCAATATAATGTTATCCTATTTTGCCCCATGTAGTATAATATTCACCTCTTTGGCCCTCATATTGTAGAATGTGTACCTTTTTTTTACCCTCATTTAGTGTAATCTTCCCCTCGTTGTAATGTTCCCTATTGTGACGTCTTTGTATCGTCTGCAACATCATCTGCTGCTTGCCTCTAATTAGCCTGCATTGCAGGCACCAGTTGCATCAACGGACCCCCTTTACCCTGGGCCGGAGGCACCATCTCCTGCAGGTCAGGTGTCCACCAGAGAGTAGGAACCTACCTGGAAATTTCTTGGTTCCCCGTGGACCAGTTCAAGCTAGATATAGAATTGGGATTCAAAGTAACTGTGTGAATGTATCATTAGTATTGCTGAAAAAAGCTCGATCCTGCTGTACACGTAAAGCTACATTCTAAATAGAGCAGACACGTACAATATTGTTTCCTTCTTCCATCACAAATGCCATCACTGCATATTTTGTCCTTTACTATACAGTATATATTTACTAATAAATAACAGAAGAGTTCAAGGTTGGTTGTATACAGTATAGGATATAGTACAATGTCAGATACGCCATTGTGAAAGAATAGTTCATAAGGAGACGCTACAATAAGGAGTTGTCCTTCGATACATAATAGTCTTGATTGACAGAATCTAAATTGCTTCTGTTTTTGTCCTACAGAGATGAGTCTTTGAGTGAACTAATAAACTTAGTATTGTTATTTAAAACTGACATGGATTATATTCATGGGCGTAACTACAACAGGTGCAGGGGTTGCGATCGCACCCGGGCCCCGGAGTCTAGGGGGCCCCAAAAGTCCCTTTGGCCTATAGAAAATGACTAATACTATTAAAGATTTGCAATAATTGGGGGCCCC
>JARQOC010000004.1:102850714-102881295 GCA_033576535.1 Allobates femoralis
GGAAGCAGTGTGAGGGGTTTCATTATGGAGAAGGAGCAGCATGGGGGGTACAGTATAGAAAGGGGCAGTGAAAGCACAGTATGAAGTTAGGACAACATTAGTGGGACATTTTGAAGAAGGAGCAGCAGGTTGTGAGGACAGTGTGAAACTCATAGTTCATAAGTGAGGAAGGTGTGGTTGGTATAATTTATAACGGAGGAGTGTGGAGTTTGTTTCTTAGGGTTCAGTGTTGAAGTCATACTGCAGAAGGGCAGATGGTGTGGCGGTCTGTTGTGAATTTATTGGAGCTCCCTCCGGTGGTTGTTGCTGGTGATGCAACTGACTGTGTGGGCTTCACAGGTGAGGGTGATTGGCAAACTGGTTCTTGGAGCATATAATGGTTGGAAGTGGATCAATCCTTGCCAGTTGTCTTTGGTACCTGGAGGAGTTCACATCTCTCTGGTTTCTTCTGCTCTTTGGAGATCTTTGCAAGATAAGTGAATGTTGTTTTGATATTTTGTGGCACACTTTTGTGTGCTTAAGGATCTGCTTATGTTTTGTTTTATTCTGAGCTATGGGTTGCTATCTAGTCTGTATATTTGTTTATCTGCTCTCAGATAGGAAGTTTTCTTCCTAGGAATTTTACTATTCACTATTATCTGTTATTTCCAGTTCTGCTGGCATTTTATTTATAGAAGTCTGCAGATATAGTTGTAGCCGAGTCTTAGTGACTCAGGGTAATTTTTGTACTATCTGCTGTTGGTGTTTTTTTTATAGTGTTTTATACTGACCGCAATAGTATTCTATCCTGTCTTTCCTATATAGCTAGTTTGGCCTCTTTTGCTAAACCTTATACTCTGGCTGTGTTTGTTTTAATTCTCTTGTTTCCCAGTTAATTTCTGTGGGGGGCTTGCTATACTTTTGGGGTTCTGCTCTGAGGTAAGATAGCTTTTCCTACATCCATCTATCCATCTTTAGGAGCAGTTAGTTCTCCGGCTGTGCAGAGGTGTCTAGGTCTGGTTAGTTACCTCCCACGGCTACTTCTAGTTGCGGTGTGTAGTCAGGGATTGCGGTCCGTACAGTTACCAATGACTTCTACGGAATCAGAATTTTACTCCTAAGTCATCGGTTCATAACAGCGGTCGTAGTATATAAGGGCGTGGCGGGATTCTTTAATAGGACATGATAGTGTGGAGGCCATGTACTGTAAGAGGGACAGTGAGGTAAAGAGTAAGGCTAGGCTCACATTTGCATTATGACCCTAGCCTGATGCAAGCACTAAATGCTTAGCAATTTTAGCGGAAATTTCAGCTGCCAGGCAACGGAGCCCCATAGAAACCAGCTGTTTACCTTGCCCACCGGCCACACACATAGCTCCAGGAAGTGCGCTTTAGCTGAGCTCACAGGAAACGCGGTCTGTAGCGTTTTCCTGTGCGCTGTTCAAAAGCACACATCCAGGAGCTTTGTGTGGAGCCGGCTGCTAAGATAAACAGCGGGTTCCTATGGGCAGCATATAGCGTTAACGCAATGCGCTGCGGCTGAAATTTCTAAGTATTTAGCGCTTGCGTCTGGCTAGGGTCATGATGCAAGTTTGACCCTAGCCTAATTCTTTTTTTGTTGGGGCATAGCATAGGGATTATTTAAGACACAGCATGGGTGACTATTTTTTATTTAGGAGCATTATAATTACAATGTTTTTTTAAGGTCCTTGTCTTGGTATGTTCTGAAGAAGATCTGAAAAGAGGGAACTCTGCAGAGCTGAGCTGTGGATGTGAAGTCAGTATGGAGTCTGGCACATGAAAAAAACAGCGATCGTGAGTATATTGTAACAGAGACATTACAGTACACTAGTCCTCAGTATCTATATTACCGTATTTTGTATATACAGTGTTGGCCAAAAGTATTGACACCCCTGCAATTCTGTCAGATAATACTCAGTTTCTTCCTGAAAATGATTGCAATCACAAATTCTTTGGTATTATTATCTTCATTTAATTTGTCTTCAATGAAAAAACACAAAAGAGAATGAAGGAAAAAGCAAAACATTGATCATTTCACACAAAACTCCAAAAATGGGCCGGACAAAAGTATTGGCACCCTCAGCCTAATACTTGGTTGCACAACCTTTAGCCAAAATAACTGCAATCAACCGCTTCCGGTAATCATCAATAAGTTTCTTACAATGCTCTGCTGGAATTTTAGACCATTTTTCTTTGGCCAACTGCTCCAGGTCCCTGATATTTGAAAGGTGCCTTCTCCAAACTGCCATTTTTAGATCTCTCCACAGGTGTTCTATGGGATTCAGGTCTGGACTCATTGCTAGCCACCTTAGAAGTCTCCAGTGCTTTCTCTCAAACTTTTTCTAGTGCTTTTTGAAGTGTGTTTTGGGTCATTGTCCTGCTGGAGGACCCATGACCTCTGAGGGAGACCCAGCTTTCTCACACTAGGCCCTACATTATGCTGCAAAATTTGTTGGTAGTCTTCAGACTTCATAATGCCATGCACATGGTCAAGCAGTCCAGAGCCAGAGGCAGCAAAGCAACCTCAAAACATCAGGGAACCTCCGCCATGTTTGACTGTAGGGACCGTATTCTTTTCTTTGAATGCCTCTTTTTTTCTCCTGTAAACTCTATGTTGATGCCTTTGCCCAAAAAGAGAGAACATTCTTCCAAAACGTTTCAGGCTTTCTCAGGCAAGTTTTCGCAAACTCCAGCCTGGCTTTTTTATGTCTCGGGGTAAGAAGTGGGGTCTTCCTGGGTCTCCTACCATACAGTCCCTTTTCATTCAGACGCCGACGGATAGTACGGGTTGACACTGTTGCACCCTCGGACTGCAGGGCAGCTTGAACTTGTTTGGATGTTAGTCGAGGTTCTTTATCCACCATCCGCACAATCTTGCGTTGAAATCTCTCTTCAATTTTTCTTTTCCGTCCACATCTAGGGAAGTTAGCCATAGTGCCATGGGCTTTAAACTTCTTGATGACACTGCGCACGGTAGACACAGGAACATTTAGTTCTGTGGAGATGGACTTGTAGCCTTGAGATTGCTCATGCTTCCTCCCAATTTGGTTTCTCAAGTCCTCATAGAGTTCTTTGGTCTTCTTTCTTTTCTCCATGCTCAATGTGGTACACACAAAGACACAGGACAGAGGTTGAGTCAACTTTAATCCATGTCAACTGGCTGCAAGTGTGATTTAGTTATTGCCAACACCTGTTAGGTGCGACAGGTAAGTTAGAGGTGCTGTTAATTACATAAATTAGAGAAGGATCACATGATTTTTCTAAGGGTGCCAATACTTTTGTCCACCCCCTTTTTTATGTTTGGTGTGGAATTATATCCAATTTGGCTTTAGGACAATTCTTTTTGTGTTTTTTTCATTGAAGACAAATTAAATGAAGATAATAATACCAAAGAATTTGTGATTGCAATCATTTTCAGGAAGAAACTGAGTATTATCTGACAGAATTGCAGGGGTGTCAATACTTTTGGCCATGACTGTATATACTGCACAGTACCACTTCTCCTGTCCCCTATACTGGGTATAATCCTCAGTACCTGTATTATTCTGTATATATACACTTAAATGTTGTTTAAATTAATTATCCCCTATATGGTAGACTGTGAGGATCTTCTCTCCTCACATATTGTATCCTTACCCATCCCTTGTAGATTGTCGGCCCTTGTGGGCAGGGTCCTCTCTCCTAACCTACTGTATTCTCACCCATCCCTTGTAGACTGTGAGCCCTCATGGGCAGGGTCCTCTCTCCTCCCCTACTGTATCCTCACCCATCCTTTGTATATTGTGAGGCCTTACAGACAGGGTATTCTCTCCTTAACTACTGTATCCTAACAATGCCATATAGACTGTGAGCCTTCATGAAAAGGGTCCTCTCTCCTCACCTACTGTATCCTCACCCATTCCTTGTAGACTGTGAGGCCTCATGGGCAGGGTCCTCTCTCCTAACCTACTTTATCCTTATTCATCCCATGTAAACTGTGAGCCTTCACAAGCATGGTCCTTTCTCCTCACCTATTGTATCCTCACCCAACTCTTGTAGACTGTGAACCCTCGCTGGAAGAATCATCTCTCCTTCTTTCGGTTACCTTTATTGTTCTTTTCTATGTATACTCCTTTTTCACTTGTAAAGTGCCATGGAATAAATGGTGCTATTATAATAATAATAATAATAATAATAATAATAATAATAATAGTAATTTTGATGGTTGTCCAAATTCTAGTAGTAAACTTTTGAATCAAAAAAGCCAAGAATCCAGCATTGCCTATAGTTAGCATGCAATACAAAAAGTGCAGATTAACATATTAATTTCTAACTGTACTTTAAAACTGAGACATTTAGCAAACAATTAATTCTTTGAGCCACCCCGTAACTTCACGGCATTCTCAGATGGGCAGTCCTACTGCAACCATGGATGAGGAAGGAACTGGCTCAGACACATGTGCATACAATCAAGCAGAGCCTATGGGGAGGTTGGGGTTGCTTGCTGTATGTGCACTATACTTTTTTTTAGAGCACATCATAACGCAGTCTGCAGCGTTTCCTGTGCACTGAGGAAAAGCAGCTGCCCAAGACGCTTTGTGTGCGGCTGCTGTGCAGGTAATTCATGAGGTGCTATGGTACTGCGTCCCGCTGGAGTGCATACCATTAACGGTATCCGCTTCAGCAGAAAATGTCTAAGTTTTTAGCGGATCATCCCCTAAAAATGGTGAGTGTGACCCTGGCCTTTAGGGCTTGGGCCCATGATCTTTTAAGGCCATAGCAACGTACCTAATGTAAGTATTGATGTGGTATAATGTAGGATTTTTAATGAAGAAAATATTCTATGGTGAAAAATGTGAAGTGTTTACCTCTTTGATTAAGAGAGTTGTCTGATACTTGGTGAACCCCTTTTTTTTTTTTTTTTTTTTTTTAAAAGAATCTGTCAGCAGGATTTTACTCTGTTTTTTGACAACAGCACAAGGTGTAGAGAAAGACACTGAATTCAGCATTGTATCACTAAGTTTACTAAGTGTAGCAATTGTGATAGAATAGAAATGTTCTCTGTTGTAGATTTTGCAAAGCTTAGAAAGTTAAGTTGGTTATGAACCTGCCCACAACACTGATTCGCAGCTTCCTATGTATAATGGATATTGACAGAAAGCTACTAATCAGGGATATGGGCCTTTTTGGACTAGGAGGCCTGAGGCAGCTTGTCCAGTTGTGATAGTCTCCTGCTGATAAAACACTGATTGTAGTGATACAGCAAAGCAGATTCTAGTAAGTCACACATCCCTACATTTCCCTGACAGCATGCTGTTCTTAGATCCCACAGCAAAAACCTGCTGAGAGATTCCGTTAAAATGCCCAATTCTCTTAAATAAAATGAGAAAAGCTATACGGTACTCTCCTTTCATATCGGTGATGTTCCAGAGACGTTGACAATAGATCTCCCAGCAGAAAGTTATGTCTCTGAATGCTGCAGCCAATTGGTGGATGCTGACCATCACCAAAAACAGCAGTGCTAACATCACTGTATTGACACTGCTCCAGGAGGTGAGTATCCATTGTTTTTATTTTTGTTGAGAATTGACTAATCAGGGACTGTGCATGGACAACCCCTTTAAATACCTCTAAAATTCTATCCAGCGTAATTTTCAGCACACTTGTATGATTTTTTTATTGCCTCCTCGGCCTTACATTTTGCATATTTACTACCTAAAATTTCTCTTTAAAGACTAAAAGAATTAAGTACTTTTTGAATTATAGGTTCTACCTTCTGAGAGCTTGGTAATAATTATAATTATTAAGTTAATAGTGGTCTGATTTCTTGATTCATATCAATGTATAAGAATCTGTCCTTCCTTTTATTTTCACGATAATGGATATGAAAAAAACGAGAACGTAACTTTCCAAATTATTACATTATGATTAACCGCTTCCTGTTGACGTCAGTTTTCAGATTACTGACGGAGCCCAGCAATTTGGAAATTGATTTTTCTGATTGCGTTAAAGCCCAATATATGGTTGGAAACTATTATTTGGACACATGGGAGGACCCGTTGTTCTACAGTGCAAGTTGGCAGGCATACTTTGTGGATGCCACTAGCAAAGCCCCTGAGGTGCCAAAACCGCAGAAAACCTCTACCACAGCTCATAAGCGATACCCCATGGGGAATTAATATAGGGCTATGTGATCATTTAATTTACCATTGGTCTGCAAAAAGATGTAAAATTACATTTGTTACAATAATAAGTAAATTTAGCTCAAAATGTTACTTTTTCTTTAGCCACTAAGGAAAAGGTCCCTCGTTATAAAGTTTCTCCCAAGTGAGGCAATACCTTATATACCTGCAGTCTCATACACTACTTTTTGAGTACATAGTAGGGATCAGAAGACAAGAAGTGCCTTTTCATTCTTGGACCAAAAATGTAGCTGGAGTATTTTGAGGGCCCCATTTGCAGAGGGATTAAAAGGTTCCCAAATAGGGGTCCTAATAAAGTTAGAATCTCAGGGCATCCATGTATACTGTAGATGTAGTGCAGGGGTGGGGAACTCCAGGCCTTGATGGCAGCCAACAAGTCATGTTATCAGGAATTCCTTAGCATTGCTCAGGGGTAGAAATGATCACCAGTGCAGGTGATTATATTATCACCTGTGCAATACTAAGGAAATCCAATAAACATGACCTGTTGGCAGCCCTCGAAGCCTGGAGTTCCCCACCCCTGGGGTAGTTGTAGCTCCCTTGTGGATCCAGTTGCTACAGTGGTACTGCACCCCTGTTAAGGTGTAGAACCCCATTCCTGGGTAAGGGGGACACAGACCAGTATAGGGACACCCAGGCCACGCACTACACTAGGTTCAGGTCAGGGTTAGGGTGAGATTGCTCCTACGGGAGAGCACAGTCCCTGATCCTGTCTGGAAGGAGGAACCAGGGTAGTGGGGATGGGTGGAGAGGAAGTAATAAGGGGAGCACCTGGGAAGGAGTGAAGTCAGGAAGAACACACATAGATGATGTGATGCATGTGACAGAGGGCATATATAGCACAGGGAAAGATCTAGAAGTCAGTTGAGTTGGAGGGAAGCTAGAGTAGTGAAGCTTGTCAGAAGAGGAGTAAGAACTTGAGAGAAGTGTCCAGAGAACTGGAGCCAGGGGGAGCTCATCCTAAGGCCTGACTGAGGAGCAGAGGGAGAGAATCAGGATGCTCAAGGAGGAAGAGGGGAAGGAAAAGCAATCCGTCCGTGGGGCTCACATCCATTGCCAATCACAGGCAGTGGAGGGACCAGGCCGCAGAACAGCTGCATCGGGACCCCAAGACTAGTGAAGAAGACCTGGCTCAGCTAGGAACCCGGATGCTGTGGTGTTTCCAAGGTGCTGCAGCCAATACTGTGCACATCCACTGAAAAGATGGCCATATAGGGTCCGGGGACAGACTTCAAGTGACCCCAGGAGGGACCCGTGGTCACCAGCTTGGGGCTCTGTGTGAGACGACCGAGAAAGGACAGAAAGAAGGGGTACCAGTTGAGTGTTATCTCACCCCCCGGGAGTAGCTGAATCCCTGCCTCTGAGAACCCAGCACTCAGGGGGCTGTTGCACAGTGACTGTAAGTAAAGACTGCAACCCTGTGTCTGTGACCTTTTTGATGCCCAGTGCATTGTGGGTCTAATCACGTGATCAGCCCCACTTCAATATGCGCATTGTGCATGCGCGGAGCTGGGCCAATCAGGTGATTAGGCCCATAATGCACCGGGCCGGATATGACGTTCCAGCCCAGGCATTACACTGGCAAAGAGGGTGGAAGATTCCAAAAGGAGGAGGAGGGATGATGCCCAGCGGTGCGTCCTTGGACACCGTGAGGAGGGAATCATGGAGCCCAGAGCCTGCCTTTCCAGTCTCCTAGATGGAGACCATATGTAAGTTCTAATTCATTTTTCTTAATCGATATAGGGCCCCTTTAGCTCAGAGAGGGATAGTTAGGGAACACCTAGGAAGGTGCAGGGACAGGTAGTGATAGGAGTGAGGGCTAGATAGAAGTGACAATTTCCCTTTTAAAGGGGTTGTCCAGAACTTTAACAATATTGACGTATCCTTTGGATAGGTTATCAAAGTCTGATTACTGAGGGTGTGACACCCGCCACCTCTGCTGATCAGCTGTTCTAAGTGCCGGAACTACTTAGTTGCAGAGTTGCACAGCAAAACTCCATCAACTTTATGGTGGACTCGGCAAGGTACAGCAATCCACCTCCTATTCAATTTAATAGTGCAGTACCTGGCCATATTCACTATGCTATTGCCGGAGCTGTGGTGTGCAACTCTGTATCTTAGTATTTTCAGGGGTAGCGTCAGGAACAGCTGATTGCTGGGAGTGTTGAGGGTCACACCCCTAACGATCACACATTGATGACCCATCCTAAAGATAGGTCCTCAAAGTTAAAATCCTAGAAAACCCCTCCATCTGATGCGAGCTCCAGTGCTGAGCTCGCGTCATTCCCTGTACATGTCAACTGATCTGATTATCTGACATGTGTAGCTAACAGCACCAATCTGATGAGTGATCGATGGCTTATGTTAACCCTTTGGATTGTGCTGTAAATCACTGACAGTGAGATCCAAGGCTTAGTTCTGGCTTGCAAGACAGCGGATCATTGCAGTTTTGGACTCTCACTGATGTCATATGATGTCATTAAGGATCTCCTTAACAATTTATGGGGCATGAGTCTTCAGAAGCCAAGCAGAGCACCATGTAAAGGACAACAATGTGGCATATTTGCAATGTTACAATCTCCAACACACACTACCACTATACTGACATCATTGGTGTTCTCCAGAAATTAATCACTACACCTATGGATGATTTACATGAAACATTTACTTATACAGAACACTTCTTTGGGAGCTGTTAAATTCCTCTACCTTAGTGTAAGGGAGGTTCCAGGTGTCAAAGTAGGTAGTGGAGTTCACATGTCTAGTGACAGCTACAGGGCCATCTAGTGGCAAAGGTAAAAGCTGCTCCCTGGTTTTTCTCCATCATGATAGAGGATTATAATAATAATTATTGGTATTCCTTAGGAGGCAAGGCTTAGCTGATAAAAGGGGCTTATGTGCATTGGAGAGCAGGAGAGCCTGAGGAAAAGGAGACAGAACAGAAAACCAGTCAGCTTCTCTCCAAAATAATTTGGCCAGATCTTTGGGTCACCCCCGGGACATGGGTACAGGACACGGGACATAGATTTTCAATTATCACTGAGGGTGCTTCTCCCAGTGCTGTCCCCCATTTCCTGTCTCCGGCAGGGCCCTCGATAGTGACTGTTCTTCCCTATTGTCGGTGCAGTGGATCCCACTTAGATCCGGGCAAACAAGTTACCACAGTACAAGTGGTGAAGTATCTTTTCTGTGGCGGAGGCCTGGTTGTTCCTTTGAATACCTGGGGTGGGATAGTTCTGTACTATGTACACTACATGAATTCAGCATAGACTTCTGTGTTTGAGGGTTGAGAGTCTAGAATCACCGAGACAATGGGAAGCATCCTGGAACAAAGCAGTATACTGTATAAACTTGTAATTCTGCAACGTTCAAGATGTGTGCCCAAGGTTTACAAGACTTTATAAATAAACCATCCATAAAGACGTTAATAGACTCAATGAGTTCTCTTGCCCTCATGGACAACCACTATAAAAGCATATCAAGGCTGCTGCAGTCCCCAGTGTGGTGAATATAAGGAGAAGGAAGGGTTAAAAACCACGCTGCCATATTCCATGAGACATCAAAGGGTGAATATGATATTGATTTATTAGGCAACGCATTTCAGGGCCCCTGGTCCTTCCTCAGGACAAATCAATATTATATTGCCATATTTGAGGTTGCTCAATATTATATTCACTCTTTGGTCTCTCGTGGAATACGGCAGTGTCATTTTTAACCCTTCTCTACTTTCATTTCCTGAGATAATGACCTTTGGGTTTTCATTGGCTGTAAGTCATAATCATCAACATTAACATAAACAAACACTTGAAATAGATCACTCTATGCGTAATGACTTATACAATATAGGCATTTCACTTTATGTATTGAATTACTGAAATAAATTAACTTTTTGATGATCTTATAATTCATTGAGATACAGCTGTAGAGAACCCCCAGAACAGAGATTAGAGCAGACTGACAAGTTTCCAGAATGATCCGCTTGTCTTCCTAGCAAGTTCATTAAAACAAACTTATTCCAATATTCTAAAGCAAAGTATTCCCATAAGGGTCAAATCAAAGGCATTTCCATACTGTATGGTACTGACTCCTGTTTCTTTTGACCATTTATAAACTAATGCAGGGATATTTGCTAACCTTGGAATAAACTAGTCTTTTTACCAAGTAATTAAATGAAGATATTATATTTTTTTTTTCTGGTTGGTTAACTTTAAACAAGATTTTAATTAAAGTTGGTTTCAGTATTTCTAAAGCAATAGGGGCACTGTCATACGCCGGCAGGCCATTATTAATAGTATTATTATTCATTTACACAGCTCCAATTTATTTCCCAACAAGGCAAACAAAGGAAGTATACAATTAAATGAAAACAGGCTGCAGCAAATCTAAAGCAACGTGTGCAAAAGAAGCGTATTGTATGGAATATTATTATATATTTTTCTGTTTATGAATATAAAGGATAACTTATAACAGTCATATATTTATTGCAAAAGATGGGATCCATTGTCTAGTTTGACCTATAGCAGATTTCCATTGTCATTGGCTGTGATTGTGGGGAAGGCCCCCTCACTGCCATCTCCAGCCTCCAATCATTGTTGGTTTTAGAGAAAGTGTGGTCCTTGGTAAACGTTTAAAGTGGGGCCCCAAATGCTCTCATATTGCACCACCATACGCATATATTTAGGTTACATTTACATATGCTGAGTTCTGGTGGTTAAATTACGCGATCAACAGTATTCAAGTCATTCAGTGCTAGTTTCCAGTGTCTTTACATAGGGTGATGAAGAACAATGGGCACAGAACGATCAACCGTGGATCAATCTGTCCCATAGTATCTACTATATAATTATCTAAGGTTATTTTTAGTCTGTCTGTCGCCGAAATCGCGCGCCACACAGAGGCAACTCATTGGCCGCCGCCTTCGGTGAGCTCAGAGTATGCAAATAGCGCGTGCTGAACATTCGAATTTTGCGCCAATTTGCAGCCCAGCCCAATCTGAATAGGGGCGCGCTCTATGGCGCCATATTTCAAATACACTGTACTCAGTGTATTTGAAATATGGCGCCATGGCGCACGCCACTATCCTGATTGGTCGGCGCTGAACGCGGGCGGCCAATCAGCATAGCGGCGTGGGCCACGGCGCCATGTGTAAAATCAACCCATGACTTCAGATTTTACACATTGCGCCGTGGCGATCACTGCTATGCTGATTGGCCGCCCGCGTTCAGCTCCGACCAATCAGGATAGTACAGTGTATTTGAAATATGGCGCCATTGCGCACGCCGCTATCCTGATTGGTCGGCGCTGAACGCTTCCGCAGGTATACACGGTCCAGCAAACGGTGGACCCAGTGCGCGCGAGCCAGCTGGGAGACGACCGGCGTTAGCCAGTCGTCTCCCAGCTGGCTAGTCGCTAACCAGAGCTCAGCCACGGCTACCTGCGGCACGGAGGTCTGCGGCGAGCCAGCCGGGAGATGACCAGCGTTAGCCGGTCATTTCCCGGCTGGCAAGCTGCTGACCTCTGTGCCGCATTGGCCGCGGCTGAGCTCCGGTCTAAACTCCGGACAGCGGCGAGCTAGCCGTGAGATGACCGGCGTCAGCCGGTCATCTCCAGGCTGCTCGCAGCGGTGGTGCCCTTCGCGGCATTCAACCCTATTGAGTACACTGTATTTGAAATATGGCGCCACTGCGCGCGCCGCTATCTTAATTGGTCAGCGTGAACGCAGAGACCAATCAGAGGAGCGGCATTCTCTCATTGGTCACCGCGTTCAGCGCCGACCAATCAGAGGAGCGGCTCGCGCCATGGCGCCATATTTCAAATACAATATGGTGCCATGGCACGAGCCGCTCCTCTGATTGTTCGACGCTGAATGCGGCGACCAATCAGAGGAGCAACATTCAAACCATGCGCCAAGCCACGCTACTCCTATGATTGATCGCCGCGGCTGCGGTGACCAATCAGAAGAGTACTGCGGCTTGGCACGTGGTTTAAAATGTCACAAAGGGCACCACCGCTGCGAGCAGCCTGGAGATGACCGGCATCTCATCTCACGGCTAGCTCGCCACTGACCGGAGTTTAGAAAGGAGCTCAGCCGCGGCTAATGCGGCACAGAAGTCAGCGGCTCGCCAGCCAAGAAATCACCGGCTGACGCCGGTCATCTCCCGGCTGCCTCGCCACGGACCTTTGTGCCGCAGGTAGCCGCGGCTGAGCTCCGGTTAGTGGCTCGCCAGCTGGGAGACGACTGGCTAACGCCGGTCACCTCCCGGTTGGCTCACGCGCGCTGGTCCACCGTTTGCTGAAACGTGTATACCTGCAGAAGCGGCGCTCACGCGCCGCTTCCGCCGGACTGCAAATTGACACGAAATTCTAATGTTCAGCACGCGCTATTTGCATACTCTGAGCTCATTGGCCACCACCTTCGGCGGCCAGTGAGCTGCCTCTGTGTGGCGCGTGATTTCGGCGACAGACAGACTCAAAGAACCCTTAGACAATTATATAGTAGACTAGATGGCAGCCCGATTCTAAAGAATCGGGTAGTCTAGAATCCATATATAGTTTATTTACTAATATTTAGGGGAGTGCGGTGAAATGAATTGTGTGTATACAGGTGGCTCAGTGGGTAGCAGAGTATACGGTGGCTCAGTGGTTAGCACTTCGCGGTGGCTCAGTGGTTAGCACTGCGCGGTGGCTCAGTGGTTAGCACTGCGCGGTGGCTCAGTGGTTAGCACTGCGTGGTGGCTCAGTGGTTAGCACTGCGCGGTGGCTCAGTGGTTAGCACTTCGCAGTGGCTCAGTGGTTAGCACTGCGCGGTGGCTCAGTGGTTAGCACTGCGCGGTGGCTCAGTGGTTAGCACTGCATGGTGGCTCAGTAGTTAGCACTGCGCGGTGGCTCAGTAGTTAGCACTGCACGGTGGCTTAGTAGTTAGCACTGCGCGGTGGCTCAGTGGTTAGCAAAGTATGGTCGCTCAGTGTTTAGCACTGTACGGTGGCTCAGTGTTTAGCAGTGTACGGTGGCTCAGTGGTTAGCACTGCGCGGTGGCTCAGTGGTTAGCACTGCGCGGTGGCTCAGTGGTTAGCAAAGTATGGTCGCTCAGTGTTTAGCACTGTACGGTGGCTCAGTGTTTAGCAGTGTACGGTGGCTCAGTGGTTAGCACTGCGCGGTGGCTCAGTGGTTAGCACTGCGCGGTGGCTCAGTGGTTAGCAAAGTATGGTCGCTCAGTGTTTAGCACTGTACGGTGGCTCAGTGTTTAGCAGTGTACGGTGGCTCAGTGGTTAGCAGGGAGTATGGTGGCTCAGTGGTTAGCAGTGAGTGCGGCGGGTAGAGTGGTCAGTGCAGTGCGGCGGGCAGAGTGGTCAGCGCAGTGCGGCGGGCAGAGTGGTCAGTGCAGTGCGGCGGGCAGAGTGGTCAGCGCAGTGCAGCGGGCAGAGTGGTCAGCGCAGTGCGGCGGGCAGAGTGGTCAGCGCAGTGGCGCGGGCAGAGTGGTCAGCGCAGTGCGGCAGGCAGAGTGGTCAGCGCAGTGCGGCGGGCAGAGTGGTCAGCAGAGGACAGAGGCACTCTGCCTGTCATACTTACCACCGGGTAAGTCTTCCCCGCCACGGCATTTTCACTCCGCCGTCCCCAGCATCTTGGCTCCACTCCTCCGTCCGAGCGACATGTTTCTTTCAAAATGGCGTCTGGGAACTCTCGCAAGACTTCACGGACGCCATATTGGATCCAGTCCTCCGGGGGCGGTGACATGTCGACGGAACGGAGGACTGAGGATCCAGGCGGTGGGGAAGACGCAGGGCCGGTGGTAAGTATAGTGGACAGTGCATGGAGGTGTGTGTGTGTGTAGTGTGTGGCAGTGTGTAGAGTGTGGCAGTGTGTAGTGTGTGGCAGAGTGTAGTGTGTGGCAGAGTGTAGTGTGTGGCAGTGTGTAGTGTGTGGCAGTGTGTAGTGTGTGGCAGTGTGTAGAGTGTGGCAGAGTGTAGTGTGTGGCAGTGTGTAGTGTGTGGCAGTGTGTAGTGTGTGGCAGAGTGTAGTGTTTGGCAGAGTGTAGTTTGTGGCAGAGTGTAGAGTGTGGCAGTGTGTAGTTTGTGGCAGTGTGTAGTGTGTGTGTCAGGGCAGAGGACGGGCTCCAGTACCTACTTGTTCTCGGTGTGTTCCTTCCTCCTACTGAGGACACCTCTGTCCTTCCTCCTCCTCCTCCTCAGCTCTTCCCTTCTCTCCTGACACTTTTTGCTTCTCTTGCATTAGACTTTGCAATGAATGAGTTTTCCCATCAGCTGGTCCTGTGACTGCAGAGCATTGCACCAGACACAGCACATCCACACAACTCCCTGCTCAGTGTGCACTAATAAACCACACATTCTGCAGACTATCACTCCTGTGTCTGATCGGAGACTTTTAGACTACAGAAACCACTTTTACAGTGTAACCAACAGTCATGCACAGCATTGCTCCTGTTCAGCCTCCCCTCATGCAGAGCATTGCTCCTGTGCAGCCTCCCCTCATGCAGAGCATTGCTCCTGTGCAGACCCCTCACTGTAGAGCATTGCTCCTGTGCAGCCTCCTCTCTGCAGAGCATTGCTCCTGTGCAGCCTCCTCCTCTCTGCAGAGCATTGCTCCTGCGCAGCCTCCTCCTCTCTGCAGAGCATTGCTCCTGCGCAGCCTCCTCCTCTCTGCAGATCATTGCTCCTGCGCAGCCTCCTCCTCTCTGCAGATCATTGCTCCTGCGCAGCCTCCTCCTCTCTGCAGAGCATTGCTCCTGCGCAGCCTCCTCCTCTCTGCAGAGCATTGCTCCTGCGCAGCCTCCTCCTCTCTGCAGAGCATTGCTCCTGCACAGCCTCCTCCTCTCTGCAGAGCATTGCTCCTGTGCAGCCTCCTCTCTGCAGAGCATTGCTCCTGTGCAGCCTCCTCTCTGCAGAGCATTGCTCCTGCGCAGCCTCCTCCTCTCTGCAGAGCATTGCTCCTGCGCAGCCTCCTCCTCTCTGCAGAGCATTGCTCCTGTGCAGCCTCCTTCTCTCTGCAGAGCATGCTCTGTAGCCTCTCTGCGAGCATTGCCCGGCAGCCTCCTCTCTGCAGAGCATTGCTCCTGCGCAGTCCTCCTCTTGCAGAGCATTGCTCCTGTGCAGCCTCCTCTCTGCAGAGCATTGCTCCTGTGCAGCCTCCTCTCTGCAGAGCATTGCTCCTGTGCAGCCTCCTCCTCTCTGCAGAGCATTGCTCCTGTGCAGCCTCCTCTCTGCAGAGCATTGCTCCTGCGCAGCCTCCTCCTCTCTGCAGAGCATTGTTCCTGTGCAGCCTCCTCTCTGCAGAGCATTGCTCCTGTGCAGCCTCTTCTCTGCAGAGCAATGCTCCTGTGCAGCCTCCTCTCACCTGTATCCTGGAGATCAGCTCCTCGGGGCTCAGTCCGGGGTCCTCTGTCGCCTCTATGCTCCCTTGTGATCGCAGGATCTCAGCACTGGCCGGAGCCAGAGAATGACTGAAGAGGACACGTCTGATGTCAAATAGCGCCATGATGTCTCCTGTGCTGATACTGCAGCAATCACCTGGAAAGTGCCTGTGATGATGTCACAGTCATGTGATATAGCCCCGCCCATACCAGTGACATAATCTCAGGTCCTGCAAGCCGTAGCTGAGTGGCAGTGGGGAGGATAGCTGGCGGGTGTGCGGCGTCTGGTGAGTGTGGGAGGGGGGGGCTATGGGGACTGGGTGGACTGTTCTCCAGCCCATGATGTGTGGGTGTTTTGGCCAGTGTAGGGGCGGCCATAAGCGTGGCGGGGCTGGCTGAGTCCGCTCCGCTAACGGCCGCCATCTTGGGTCACCCTGAGCGGGTGTACCTCTGGGCACAATGACCGGATGCTGGGACAAAGTGACAGATGTGACGTCACAAATCCCTCCGGGATTTATATAATAGATATATATATATGTAGTTCCCTCACTTTGACTGAACAAGTTCTGTCAGTCACAGTATATCAACTACTTACATATTCTAGAATACCCGATGCGTTAGAATCGGGCCACCATCTAGTCATGTTATAAGCAGCAGAGATCTGCAATCTGGTGATGTGCTGCCAAGAACAATGATTTTTGTTCTGGTTTAACTAATCCAATCACCAGACGAATGAGCAGAATTTTGCTGTCATATATGCGTTGTCTGTGCAAAAAACCTCACCTGTGTACAATCGTATAGCCTTTCTGATACGTGATCCACAGACAATAATAAAATATGCACTCACTTAGTGCCAGTAATTCCACAGATCTTTTACATACAGCAACATCACTGTCCCCATTGGAGCGCTCAATCTAAGGTCTCGATCAGTATCTCTTTTGAGTGTGGGAGGAAACCAGAGAACCCAGAAAAAACCCATGCAAACATACAAACTCTTTAAAGATGGCATTCTTGGGGGGAATTAAACCAAGGACCCCAGTGCTGAAAGACTGTAGCACTAACCACTAAGCCACCAGGCCACTGACCTCAGTATGAAATAAAACTCAGCCCACATTGTAAAAAATGCACCTGCAGCAGCCGTATGCTTTGTTCATCCCTGCTGCCGCAGGATGAAGAAAGGGTTAAATGTTATCAATAGATGTGGGCAACATGTCTCTAGGGGGTGCCCCCCCTCCCTAGAGACATGCGGTCCACTAAGGTAAGCCATGTTAATCTTGGCATTTCTAGTATTGCCGGCTATTGTTGGCATTTACTATTTTATGAATGAACCCGGCGGGTCCTCACTGTGTAGTACATACAGTACGTAATGTACGTACTGTATGAGCCGCTAACCTTGGTCCTGAAAGCATTAACATTAGGTCTATGGCGATGCGCTGCCCATAGACCTAATGTTAATGCTTTCAGGACCAAGGCTAGTGGCTCATACAGTACATACATTACGTACTGTATCTACTAGACAGCGCTGAGCAACTGGGTTCATTCATAAAATAGTAAATTCCGACAATAGCCAGCAATACTATAAATGCCAAGATTAACCCCTCACATGCCCACCTGAGTGGACAGCATGTCTCTAGGGAGGGTGGGCACCCCCTAGAGACATGTTGTCCACATCTATTTATTAACATTAACCCTTTGTTCATCCCTGCGGCAGCAGGGATGAACAAAGCATACGGTAATCGGATTGCTCCGGATTACACATCCCGAGCAATCCGGTTACCGCACTGCGGTAAGCCAGACACATTTTGTGAACAAAATGTGTTTGAAGGCAATTGCGCTTACTGCATCGGGATCTGCATGCGGTAACCGCAATTACCCTACCAAGTGTTACCCTAGCCTAAATCAATTCCATAACTGATCTCTGGTATTACAAAACACCCAACAGCCTTGTTCACACATGCAAATCCGTTTTTTAAGCCCTTAGAAAAACTGATCCGTTTTTCTAAGGGTGCCAATAGTGTCCCCTGAAGTCCTGGGCGTTTTTGGCAAATTTTGGGACTTAGTCATTTTTTCATGAAAAACGCATATGCGTTAACGCATGTGTTAACCCAGGTGCCTATATGTACCATGCGTTAATGCATGTGTTTTCCATACGGCCCCATGTTAAAAAAAAATGCATGCGTTTTATTAAAGCACCCCAAAAACGCAGCTAGCAGCGTTTTGGGCTGCTGCATAAAAACGCATGTGTTTTTTAAAAAAAACGCAAACACATGCGTTATTGCATATGCGTTTTTGGACTTAGAAAAAAATGTCCAAAATGTTCCGAAAAACAGATTTAAGGCAAAAACAGATGGTATGTGTGAACCAGGTCAACCACTGCTTACACTTGGATTGGACAATTAGCCAAACACTGGAATACCAACAATGACATCATGATCACATGAACGTGATGTCATCAGAGGTCCTGAAGATAAATTGATTGTTCTACTGTATTATCAATGTAGTTTCTGCTGCAACAAAAAGGGCCTTCCTCTTTCACGCAATTAACCCTCCTAAATGAGAACCCTAAGATTGAAGGGTTAAGAGTCTTTACTCTATTTTAGGATTTAATCCAGTGACCTCTTGCTCTGTGGTGGGTTCCCCTATCTGTTGAGTAGAGATGAGCAGATTTTTGGAAGTTTGAGTTTGCCACACAGCAGGACCCTAAACTATCTTTGGGTCCCGCTGTAAAGCTTGAAAAATCACTTCAAGCTAGAGAGTAATTTCACCTCAGGTTACACAGACCATGAAATCACCCCATTCACTGATCAAGCCGATACACATTCAGTTTCAGGACTCGGCAGGAATGGATGTCGCAGAGGATCATGGAAGGGTATGTGAGAGTAATAAAGATGAAGTCTAAATATGTGTTTGTGTTTTATTTCCAATAAAAATAATTTCTCTGTCTTGTGTATTCTTTACTCTTTACTAGATTCCCAATAACTGGGTCTAACTTTGGCCCGACATAAGAAGTTTCGGGCTTAGTGCCAACTGCCACTACAAAGCTGGCATTAACTCCTTTATTACACAGTTTGCCACCGGCATCAGGGCAACTGGAAGAGTTGGGTACAGCACCAGAAAATTGCTCTTCTATGAATGCTCCATTTTCTAGGGTGGCTGCTGGTTATAATTTGCAGAAGGGGGGCCCCAGAAAGCTTGGGCCTCTCACACTACTATTCCAACCCCCCCAGCTGCCTAGTTGTACCTTACTGGAAAGAAAAAATATGGCGAAGCCCCACATCATTTATTTTTTTATGACTGCTAGCCCAGAGTCATTTCTGCAATTACATAATATAAGACTGGCTTCAACCTTATGTCTAGGTGCAAGCAAGAAAAAAAACTGACATTTAAAGTGAAAATCCGCTGCAACACTAGACAGTATATGTGTGGGAAATAGCATAATGGCTGCATGTGAATAGCAGGCTGTCTGCACAGCTAACAAAGACAAGGGAAAAAAACATGGCAGAAACTGCTTATGAATCTATGAGAAATTTGAGAAATCTTAGCTTAAAGCAGCGGCCGCTGCGTTCAAGAGCCCGATAACCTCGTCACGGTTTTTCTCATTATATCGGGTCCTAACCGTGTGCCTCTCTCATGGTATGATGCTGTATGTGTGGGTTTATATGCCTCTATCTACAATTAAAACCAGCTGTGAGGGGTTATAATGGACATGACTACAATAAAATGGATACCAAACATGGCCACCGGGCGGGGGAAGGGAGCTCAGTCAAAAAGTCAGTACTACAATTACATAATATAAGACTGGCTTCAACCTTATGGCTAGGTGCAAGCAAGAAAAAAAAACCTGACATTTAAAGTGAAAATCCGCTGCAACACTAGACAGTATATGTGTGGGAAATAGCATAATGGATGCATGTGAATAGCAGGGCTGTCTGCACAGCTAACAAAGACAAAAGACATTTTATTTCATGAATGTATTGACGGTTATTGTATTTATCACGATATAAATTACATGTCACTGATCTTTTGTACTTTTTGTATTTGTTTTGCATATCATGCATTAGTCTGCTGAACCCTTGATGAAGACCCGGGAGGGTCGAAACGTTGGGGAAGACTTCATTGTCTGTTTAGACTTTCTTTTATGTATGAGAAATAACCAGAACTTTAAAAAATAAAAAGGACATATAAGATTTTTTTGTATACTCTTTACTACTTGTGTGTGCCAGGTCATTTACCTTTTTATTGATACGTTGTTGTACCTGAGCACCCCATTAGATAAAGTGGTCGAGCCAGAACTATTCCGTTAAAAAAAGGGAAAAAAACATGGCAGAAACTGCTTATGAATCTAAGAAAAATTTGAAAATCTTAGCTTAAAGCAGCGGCCGCTGCGTTCAAGAGCCCGATAACCTCGTCACGGTTTTTCTCATTATATCGGGTCCTAACCGATAAAATGGATACTGACTTTTTGACTGAGCTCCCTTCCCCCGCCCGGTGGCCATGTTTGGTATCCATTTTATTGTAGTCATGTCCATTATAACCCCTCACAGCTGGTTTTAATTGTATTGGATTTTCACTTCAGAGTCATTTCTGGTCTTGCTCAGTGTGGCGGGTGTATTGGCATACAGGCTGGCTCCGGTGCATGCACAATGTGCATTTAAAAGCCAGCCTGTACACCGAGTACACCCACCACGCAGGACCAGAAATGAAGCATCACGGCGTCATACCCGGAAAAGGAGGCGAGAACTTTGTCAGGGCTTGTTTCTGAATGAATGATCACACCCACCGGGGTGTGATTGAAGCAGCGAGGCAGGGGGAGAGACTGCCCACCTGGTGGTCCTTGAGTGTCAGGAAGCGGTCTTGGGGGTGGAAATCCAAATTCGTTGCTATAAACCTGACATTCCATTGCAGAACTTTTGAATACATGAGAGTCATTTCAGCATCCATATGCACCAATGTCCACTACTACAAAACGGTATTCCACATCTGCAATCGCTATTAGAAAAATGGAGAAGTACGTCTTATAATTGTAATATTCGGATCCGCTTCCTCCAGGTTTTAGAATCCAAATATGTTTCCCATCCACCACACCTACAGTTAGGAAACTGACAGATATCCTGAAATTTGTCCGCAATGTCAATCCAGTCTTGTGTCGTCAGATGGGGGATAAAATCTTGCGTTAAAACTTCCCACAAAGTAAGGCAGGTGTCCTTACAATCCCATAGATGGTTGAAATTCAAAGTCAAACCTGGAAGTGTAATGATGACAGTGTTTCTCTTGCTGCAAAGGAATCTGGAAAACAAAATGTTAGGCCCCCTTCACACCACGTTTTTCGGGATCCGGGACTGTCCAGTGTGAACCGGAGAGTCCCGGATCCGGTTTGGGCCCCATAGTATTCCTATGGGGCCGGATTGCACCGGAAGGCAAAGTTTCGCCATACGGTTTTGTGCTGTCCGGGAGGATCCGGCAGCTTTTGTTTCTTTGCCCTGGACACAAAATCGGAACAAGCAGCATTTTTGTGTCCGGGGCCAAAACCGCTCAAAATCGGATGCTCCCGGATCCTACCAGATCCGGAGCGATCTGTCGCCCCCTAACATGGGAGTCTATGGCGCAGGATCCTGCAAAAAATTTGGATCTGGGAACCGGATGCCGGCTGCTGAAGTTTAGCAGCAAGCGCTGCTAAACTTTAGCAGCTGGAGAGCTTGCTGCCTGAAATTTCAGGACCTTCAGCAGGGGACAGCTCCTGAAAGCTGTGCTCTGCTGAATCCGGCTGCAAACCGGACCAGAGAGTGTATTAACCCTCAGGTTCAGTTTGTCCGGACCTGTCAAGTTCTGTCCGGAGCTTCCTACAAAACACCGGACAGAACCTGACAGGGTAAAAATCGTGGTGAGAAGGGGGCCTTAGTAGACATTCACAATAGTTGAAACATTTTAAAAACTAACGTATAGTACAAACATTATCATGACTAAGTGTTGCCATCAGATTTTGTTCAGGAGAAACCGCTCTGTAAATGCATGTCCTGTCTGCTGATATATCCTCGGACATGTTCCACCAACTCATGGAAGTTTCCAGCACTCATCCGCACATACACTGTGTTCCACATTATTATGCAAATTGGTTTTAAGTGTCATAGGGTTTTGTTTTTATTTTTTTTCAATGAAACCCATTGATGGTATTGTGTCTCAGGGTTCTTTGGATCATTGAAATGAATCTCAGTTATCTGTGATAATTAGTTTGGCAGGTGAGCCCAATAAAAGGAAAACTGGGTGTTCCACAATATTACGCAGGCCACAGTTTTCAAGTGAAAAGGTGTAGAATCCGGTGCCACAAAATTCCTTTTTATTTTCAAAAGTTTTAAAAATCACACATGCTCCTGACAGTTTTCAATTAACATGGGAAAGAAAAAGGATGTCTCTGCTGCCGAAAAGCAACAAATAGTGCAATGCCTTGGACAAGGGATGAAAACATTTGATATTGCACGAAAACTTAAGCATGATCAGCATATTGTGAAGAGATTCTGATCACATATGTAAAGGCAGAATGAGCAAGGTTTCTGCCAGGCAAGTCCATCAGATTAAGAGAGCAACTGCTAAAAAGGCCTTACAAACCAACAAACAGATATTTGAAGCTGTTGGTGCCTCTGGAGTCCCTCGAACCTCAAGGTGTAGGATCCTTCAAAGGCTTGCTGTGGTGCATAAACCTACTATTCGGCCACCCCTAAACAGTGCTTACAAGCAGAAACAGTTGCAGTGGGTCCAGATATACATGAAGACTAATTTTCAAACAGTCTTGTTTACTGATGAGTGCCGAGCAACCCTGGATGGTCCAGATGGATGGAGTAGTGGATGGTTGGTGGATGCCACCATGTCCCAACAAGGCTGCAACGTCAGCAAGGAGGTGGAGGAGTCATGTTTTGGGCTGGAATCATTGGGAAACAGCTTGTAGGCCCCTTTAAGGTTCCTGAAGGTGTGAAAATGACCTCTGCGATATATATAGAGTTTCCAACTGAGAACTTTCTTCCATGGTACAAAAAGCAAAAACGTGCCTTTAGTAGCAAAATCATCCTCATGCATGTCAATGCACCATCTCATGCTACAAAGAATACCTCTGTGCCATTGGCTGCTATGGGCATAAAAGGAGATAAACTCATGGTGTGGTCACCATCTTCCCCTGACCTCAACCCTATAGAGAACTTTAGGAGAATACTCAAGCAAATGATCTATGAGGGTGAGAGGCAGTTCACATCAAAACAGCAACTCTGGGAGGCTATTCTGACATCATGCAAAGAAATACAAGCAGAAACTCTCCAGAAACTCACAATATCAATGGATGCTAGAATTGTGAAGGTGATATCAAAGTAGGGTTCCTAAGTTAACATGTAACTTGGCCTGTTAGGATGTTTTGGAGTTAAACAGCTTTTTATTTCAGTGAATGTGACCTGTTAATGCTGCAAATTCAACAAATGAGCATTTTCAGTTCTTTCAAACATATCAAATGTTTAGAAACTCTACTGTACCTAATAATTTGGAACAGTGCATTTAGAGTTTTTTTAATTTTGAAGATTATACTGTTATCATTGGGAGGTTTCTTTAATAAAATTTGATGTATACTCTAACGGGTGATGACTTTTATTACACTGATCGTCATTTGATCAGACCGTTTAGGAAAATCAGAAAAGAAGAACATTTGCATAATAATTTGAAACATAGTGTAGTCATGAAACTTCTCCATGTCTCTGTACTCCAGGTACAAGGTTGCAAAAACACCAACTGTATCTCTTCGATAAGATATAGAGTGTAACCAATATCGTCTCACCACCATCGTATCTCTTTCAAGCTTCTTCTTGCTTCTTTATCATGTGCAAAAGTTACCAAACATGCCAGTTCATAAGAGACATCCACGTACAAACAGAAAGCCTCCAGTGACAGAGGCATTTTGCAGCTTGATGTGAAAAAAGGTGTCCTGATGTAGTAGAACACTCTATATCTAAAGTTTTCATATGGCATGCCTTCTAGGGGGTGTTTAAAGAAAACTACATTTTTAACGGATTCATCAAAAAAACGTACAAACCCTGCCGCAACCAGATGTGACCACACCAGTGTTATTGCAGCTGATTTATATAGAATAATACCGGAGCAGGGGCATCTGGTTTCATCAGGTTTTACAATTGCGGTGGGTTGCGGTATATGCCAAATACCAGCCGGATTCCAAAAACCGGTAGTGTGAAACCAGCCTGACACTGCAAACTGAATCTCTGATTCTGGAGAAACAAAACTTAGTTACGTCATTGTCGCTTTAAAAACCAATTTGCAATATAATATTTTTCAGCACAAAGCTTATGTTAAGGAAAAAAATAATTTCTGTATTTTTGTGCCTAATCAATGTTGCTTTTAATTTTAACCAGCGATAAAGAATATTAATTGTGCTGTTCATCATTTAGAGTCTACTAGAAGCTCATCTCTGTGCAGTTTACAATATTCATTTGTGGATGGGGGAGGACAAAGTGATTTCCTAAACTGCTCCTTTAATTACTTTGCTTCCTGTAATTTCTCTTAATAACTGTGGGGGAGGATATACAGTGGACCATAAATGCTCCGGTATGAAGGATGCTATTGCCTTTTGTTCCGAATATTCTCAAGCTCTTATGCAGCATTAATAAAATTCCGTCCTAGCCCACTCTCATATCCCACGTGTCAGGCGCAAATACCAATGACTTGTTGAAATAATGAGATAATTAAGAAATCATCCCGCTACCAACGAGCGGGCATTCCTTGCCATCTGTCAGTCAGTCCAGGACGTGGTATTGGCAGTGAAAGGCTTATAATTACGGCAGTTGTAAGTTTAATAAATGGCCCTATGATTTCATTATATGGAATCAATTTACATAATAAACTGCCAAGTCGAGAATCCGTTAATAAATTCCTCTTTATACATTAAAAATATACAACAACACACGAGAAGGAAGGAAATCGGTTTTGTGATTGTAATTGGCTTCATGTTTTTATGTTCCAGCACATTCTATTTGATGGGTTAGAAGAAAAACTCAAATTCTAATTTTTTTTTTCAATAGAGAGAGCTGTGGAACGACGTCACTGCCAGTCAGTATTTGGCTGCAATGCAGCACTTTCTGCAGGGCTCTGTTAACCTACATTATGCTGGTTATCCCTTATAATCATGTTATCTTCTTGTAGAACAAAGACTTTGGCTGCACTTAAATTACATTATCTGAAATGTGGTAAATAGTAAAACAAACAAAAATAAGGTCTGTCAAAAGAAAAAACGTCATAAACATCTGCCTGTGCTCCACTCTGTAGACCGAGCCATTAGCTACCCCTACAATGACTGGAATACCATTTGGGTTACAAGCTTGTATGGATGGATTGACTGGCCTGCAGCATATCTTCTAACTGTTAATATACAGAACAAGCTTTTTTTTTACCTAGACCTCTTTCACATCTATGTGCCGTTGCGCTTAGCAACATTGTGCTTGCGCAGGTGCAAGTGCAGGAGCTATCACAGCCCAGTGCAGCCAAGCGCATCGGCACACAGGTAAAGCACATTGTACTAATGCCACGATTACCTACTATGGGCGAGCGCAAGTGTGACAGGTCCTGTGTCACAGTGCATGTGCCACTCCGGACGCACCGGAAACATTGCATGACACATTTCCGGTGCATCCGGACTAGCCACTGTCACACTTGCGCTTCAAGATCCATCTCCCTGCGCTCGCCCACAGCAGGTAATGGCGGCTTTAGCGCATCTGTGCTCCAAAGCGCTTGGCTGCAGTTGCACTGTGCTACCACCTGCGCTAGCGCAGTGCTGCCAAACGCACAGGAGCACAGATGTGAAAGGGGCCCTAGTCTTTACTTATTGAACATCTGTGACTTAGATATCTGTGAAAGTCAAGAATTGAAGTCATGCAATATTCACTCTACAATGATGTGTTTCTGACCATGGTTCAAGATGTTCGTGCAGGATGGGGACAGAAAGGGCTAAACACCGCCTGCTGGGATAAAAGGAGACTCCGACATGGTGAGTAGACACCATCTGGGGGAGCAAGAATTAGATATCGGCGAGGTTAAGGGGGGTTACTTTCCGTGTCCTAGGGTGTCTCTTGATTTATTCTGTCCATGGTCCTATTCATCTCAGGTATAATGTAGGTTATATCTCTGGTTATTATCTAGTATTATTGTACAATTGTATTGTTTTATAGTTTGTATCTGTCTAGCCATTTTACCTATTCTTATCTTTTTCTTCCCTCCCTTTCAGACCCTTCTTTTTGTCCTATTTCCTCCTCGGAACACCAGGAGATTTCAGAAATATATACTGTGGTCATGACTGTATGTTTTATTATAATTCAATAAAGATCATTTAAGCAAAAAAAGGAGGCTCTGGAGAATAAAGTATTAATAAATAAAAGTGTTTATCGCTACGCATTTTGAAGTCAATATCTTCTTCTTCAGGCAACTCGCCATTTGAAAATTGTCAAAGGGAAACCCTATGTACGCCTTTTATCTTTTAGTCTTTCATTTTAGTTTTCGTGGTTCAAGAGGAAAAGAAAGAGATAGATAATTCCATGTGCAGAATGTTTGTAGAACAGTCGGGGACAGTGAGATGGGTTATGAGGACTTCTACATTAAGACCAAGCCTGAGACCTATCACATTATGATACAACATCAATATCAGATCAATGGGGGTCCAACACCTTGCACTTCCACCAATCAGTTGTTATTAGGTCCATTGCTAATGGGCAGCACTTAACACCTTCAATTTCTAAATTAGAAGTTGGCATGGCATCACCGAGGCGGGACTCAGTCTCTCTGAATGACTGGGCTGTGGGTAGAGTTTCCCACACCAGCATCGCAGCACTTTGGTAATGAAAGCAGTGAAGAAAACAGCATCGCGATGATGGGCTGTGACGTGCGGTGAAACTCTGCCCACAGCCCAGTCATTCAAGGAGACTAGGTCCCGCATCACTGATGATGGGTCAACTTCTAATTCTAGCAGCTGACATGACATCACTGGCCATCAGAGTTTGGTGCAGCCAGAGGGGTCCGATGATGGGGATGAGTGGGCAGCGACAGTGCCGTTCACAGGCACAATTCACAACACAAGGTATTTGGGAAAATACTTTTTCAATTGCTTTAAAGCGATGTGGTCACTATGCATTTTGGTGAACCACTTCTTTAATGCCAAGAATGCACAAGTAAGGTTAAAGCACCACTCCAGCATTTTATTTTGTTTCAGTGCTGGAGTAGTGCTTTAATTTAATCACTTGCATCCTGTGTTATTCTTATCTTTCCATTGTTTTCATCCTTTGGGGCATTGTACTGGTCTCACAGTGCCATCTTGTGCCCATAACTCCTGACTGGCTGGAAGTCAGAAGTTATGATCACAAGCTCTCAATGCAATTCTATGACAACTAGAACTAAGTTCTCATAGAATTTGTATTCATTTATGACCTTTGGCTTGCTCCATAAAACACTAGAGCTGCAAGCTGAAAAGTAATCCTAATGCACAGATGTGTGTTTTAGTGAACCTTAAATAGGTCTATAAGGATTAAATTATTGAGCCATGCTGGACAACTTTAAGATCCAGAAGTACAGCAGAGGTCAGCAAATCCAGAGGCAGTATGTGGAAACTTGGATTCCCAAGAATGGTGTGTAAAAGATATCTTGAATAGTGAACATGGAATAGGAAGCTCACCCCTACTCCTGTGTTGACCCAAGTAGGTCTCAGCGGCGTCTGGTAACAGCCCAATCCAATAATTATTTGCAAAAAGAGAAGCTGGCAACCGAACCATTTCCAACGAACTTCAGTTTATTTGACATAAGTCACATAAAATTTAAAAGCATCTCGATGGGTATTTGGCCAAGTCGGGGCCAAGACATGGCCAAGTGCCCACTGAGATGCTTTTAAATTATATATGATTTCTGTAAAATAAACTGAAGTTTGTTGGAAATGGTTGGGGTGCCAGCTTCTCTTTTTGCAAATAATCATGTGCTCTACTAAATAAATTTACTTCCATAATGGGCAACCATTACTCTGAAATCAATCATAATCTAATTACAGAACATTAGTGATGGACAAGCACTGAAATGTTTGAATGCTCGGTACTGCAATCAAGCAGGTTGGAAGCTTGGATAGGTTCGATTCGAGTAACGAGTATAATGGAAGTCAATATGAAGACCCTAACAGGAGGGCTGGAAGAGGGTAGGAAAATTGCTGAAATGGACGGAAACAATGCTTAAATGGAATGGGAAATGTATAGGGAAGACACCTGAATGCATCTCTGACTCCCAGGTTGATGCTGGAAACTAACAAAACAATTTTTAAAAATGACATGGGGTACCCCATTTTTGATAATCAAAGTAAAGCAGACAGCTGGGAGCTGACATTATCAGGTTGGGAAGGTCCATGGTTGTTTCGCTCTTCACAGCCTAAAAGTAGCCACCAACAGCCATCATAGAATTGGTGCATCACATTAGATGTGCCAATTCCGCACTTTGCCCAGCTCTTTCCAATTGCCCTTGTGCGGTGGCAATTGGGGTAATATTTTGGGGTTTATGTCAGTTGTGTAATGTCAGTTGGCTTGAAATACAGGGGTTAAGTAATGGAGAGGCATCCATCATACACCCCTATTACTCCCAATGACTAAGCCAGTAATCAAAAAAAAAAGCACGCACAACTATCACTTGTTCAAAAACGTATTATCAACAATGTTCACACAAAGCTCCTCTGTCATTGCCCACGTTGCCCATGCAGCAAAGAACAGCAATTCACAGGCACTCTCATGAGAGTTTCTGGGTCTCGCTGAGTACAGTGTTCAATCGGCGGCTCTGATAAGAGTTTTCTTCACAACACGGCACCTTTGAATACCTGTATTTTATTGCTATTCACAGTTGCAGGAGCTGCATTCATGGAATGTAAATGACAATAGGACTTGGTCGCAACATTTTTTATAACAAATTGGTGAACAAAGGAGAGTGTGGGGGAGTCTTTATTCAAATAAACTATTTTTTCCTGCTTGTGTCTTTTTTTCTTTTGACTTACTGGGCTTATAAAGAGGATGTCTGATAGACACCTCTGCTTTATTAACCACTGGGCTTAATGCCAGATGACACTATACAGCTGACATTAACCCCACAAAATATTATACTGATTGCCAAAATACCAGGGAAATCAGGAAGATCAGGGCAAAACACCAGAATGGATACGCCAATTCTACTAGAGCTACTGAGACCCTGGAGATTGTGAATTTAATGTTTTTTACCATTCCTGATAACAAGAATTGCCGGTTATACCGGCGATGAGGTGAAACAAAATTACATTGGCGGTAAAACATGATTTGTTCTGGGGTGATATTGCTGGCACTAGTGAGGTCATTGCAGGTCACGATCCTCTGGTCACACAGATGTCAAGTGGGATCACACATTGATCTCCAGTGCTTGCTCTGGAGATCATCATTGGGTTACAGTTAACCCCTGTGTGACCTAAGGATTTTGAGCTATAATGACCTCACTGAAATCACTACAGCTCAGTCTCCTGGCAGGGTGCCTGCTCATGGGGATTCCCCGATATGCTGTAAGATTGAGATCATCAAGGGACCTTCCATGCCCCATATTTTTCTCACACACAATGACTTGTATTGGTGAGATATGCAGCCACACGCAGCATGCTGCGATTTGCCATGCACGTCGAATTGTGAACAGGAAAATGTAGCAGATATGCACTGACTTATTGCTCCAAGTGCTATGTGATGCTTTTTTGCATTTCACTTGCAGATTTTATATGCAGATGTGAGTGAACCCTAAGGATATGTCCACACAATCAGTATTTATAACGGTTTGGGTGCACATGTTATCTCTACGTCCAAACCACTGCATTGTACAATACTAGCAGAGTGGATGGAATTTACAGAAATCCTGGGCCCACTATGCTTATTTTCTCTCCAGCATAAACTGACCCACAGAGGGCTTTCTGTATTAACACTTGTCCACAGCATGTCAATTCTGCACTGCAGAGTCGGAGGCGATCTCAGTAGGTGAATGCAGGAAAAAGCTGCCATGCCCGGAACGCAGATCATGGGCATTGAAGGCTATGTTTACCCGTAATCACTGGCATCCCCACAGGAGAAGATTCACTGCATCCAGGGCTCCAAATTGTGTGCACATACCCAAAAAGTTAAAAATTTAGTGTGAAAAGAAGAAAATGTTCTGTATAACGGCCTATTATTGTCAAATTCTATAAAGTACCTGTAGCTTCAAAATGCTCACTATACCACTAAATACAATCCTTGAGGAGTTTCCGAAATGGGGTGAGTTGGGGGGGAGAGGGAGTGTGCTGCTTAGGTACTTTAGGTGCCCATAGACTCCCGTTATGGGCGCCAGATTGTCCTGGATGGAGAGGATCCAGTTTTGTTCATTTTTGCCACTGGACACAAAAAATGATGCAAACCCTGATTTTGTGTCTGGGGCAAAAAACAAACAAAACTGGATCCTCCCGGAAAACCACAAAACCGGGTGGCAAATAACAGCCATTCGGCACCATAGGGATACATGGGGGGTAAAAACAGATCTGGTTATGTCCAGTTCACACCGGACAGACCCGGACCCGAATAATCGTGGTGTGCAGCTGGCCTCAGGCTGGAAACACACTGTCCAAGTGACATGCGAGTTACTCGCACGAGTCTCAGATCATTCACCCAGCATGACCCTTGCCTCTTTGGATGGTGTACTGTCAGTGGTATGTTTTTCTATGTAGCTCCACTGCTCCCTTCCAGAGAGGGGTGGCCATCCCGGTGAATGATTCAAGACTCGTGCGAGTTACTCACATGTCTCTCATACAGTAGGTTTCCAGCCATAAAGTGACACTGGTCAGAATTGTAAAATTTGGTAATTAAGGAGAAAATTGGCTCCGTCAATTCGGGGCAAGTAGGAACCCACAAAACCATTATTTAAAGTAATGGTTGTATGACTCTGGATCCCTTCCTTAAAACTTTAAATTTCCCCCTGGGGTTTTAAAATACTTTGGGAGGC